>JANRMT010062821.1:33633718-33643977 GCA_026402145.1 Polypterus bichir lapradei | reverse complement strand
GTCACTAATTCTCCAACTTCCCGTGTAGGTAGAAGGCTGAAATTTGGCAGGCTCATTCCTTACAGCTTACTTACAAAAGTTAAGCAGGTTTCATTTCGAAATTCTACGCATAATGGTCATAATGGTCAACAACGTCCGCCATGTTGAACTTTCTTATTTATGGCCCGATCTTCTCGAAATTTTATAGGCGGCTTCCCTGCTCTAACCGAAACCAATGTACATACTTATTTCGGTGGTATGATGCCACTGTCGGCCACCATATTGAACTTTTCAACAGTCTTTGTTACTTATGGGCCCATCTTCAAGAAATTTGGTACATGGGTTCCCAACGCTAACTGAATCCTACTTACGTACATATATACGTCTATAGCCTGCAGCTCAGTCACTGTGTGAGGTGGCGTTGGGTCCCCCATCCCAACGCCTCCCACGTTGTTGGCTGCCTGCCTATATAAGATCGTCCGTCGCTCCGGTCTCTACATTCCCTTCCTTGCTTCATCACGGGATTCACGTCTCCCTACTGATAACTACAGCCTTTTTGTTTAATCCACGGCTTCTCCGCTGTTTTATTGTTTGTTTATTACAATTATAGTTATTGTATAGGTATTTTAGACTTACTTTACATTGCTCAGGTACCCATTTCCTTTATCATTCCAACCCCCATTAACATGTCTATCGAGGTGATCACTATCGATCAAAGAACTGTCACTTACTGAGTGGTTTCCATGCCCGGAGATGGCACCTACCTTTTCCATTCTCTTTGTTACATATTGCACGGCCATATCAGGCTCAATCTTGATATCCGGAGGAACATTGTGTCTTATGTATTGAATGACTGGGACAGGTTCAAGATGTGGACTGATGACGGTACAGGAGATAATTATACTACACAGGAGCACTATAAGAGTGAAATGCTTAAGCCCTTCACCTATGGTTCTGCATGTGATTTGAAGGCTGCCGCTGAATTGTTCGGTTGTCGCTTTCAAGTGTACCGAAATGGCCAAATATTTTACACCTTTCGACAACCGCCAATGCCTCTTAAACATCTTAGATTTACAGGTGACTATTTCAGTAGTGGACACTTTGATGTTTATGAGTGTTTAAACTCTCAAAAGCTGGATGTGATTTTATCGATGAAACCGGTTGTGTGCTTACAATGCTTGACAGATTCCAAATGTCACTTCAATACAACAAATCCTGCAAATACTATCGTAATTGAAACAAACCATGAAACTCAAACCGATTATGACAGCAGCAATCCAAGCTGTGAGATTTGAGACAAGATTACTGTTCACATGGCCAACTGTAAGTTACATGCTCAAGAGTAAGCTCAGCACACAGCTTGGTCATATTACAACCGGAGGGCCGAACTGACAACATGGTATACAAAGAGATCCTTAACAAATAATTATTGGCATATTTTCCCTCAGTTTAAAAAGGTTAAATTTTCTTCTTAATAAAAATTTTAAGGCACTACTTCGCCGCTGCGTAGCGCGGGTATTTTGCTAGTAAATAAATAAAGAGCAAACAGTCAACAATATGGGTTTGTAAAAATGGGTTCACAAAATGGAGACGATGTTACTGAGAAAGTGGCACAATGTAAACAAGAACTGAATAATTTTAAAAACTAATTATAAGTGCCAAACAACAGTTTAGTTTATATTGTGAAAATGGTTTAACAAATAGCGGTGGGCTGGCGCCCTGCCCAGGGTTTGTTTCCTGCCTTGCGTCCTGTGTTGACTGGGATTGGCTCCAGCAGACCCCCGTGACCCTGTAGTTAGGATATATTGGGTTGGATAGTGAATGGATGGATGGATGGCTTCACAAATAAAAGGATCTTATACACTAGCTCTAAAATAAGATTTAACTGGAGTACTGTACGCAGTTGCTATCATCACATTATAAAAACTTTTTTAGAAGCTGTGCAGGGAAAAGCAACCAATTGTATTCCTAAGGGATTTGTCCTGTCCTAGCAGTATAAGGTTAATTATAACCACTTTAGTTTTAAGAAAAAAAGGCTACAAGGGAACAAAGTCCAATGTCTTCCAATTTCTCTAAGATATAAACTTTAAGCTGCATATTTCAGTTAAATTGTGAATCACATACTCAACACCACAGGTAGAAATGAAAATGTCACATTTGTTAAAATAAATGACCCAGATTTCAGGACAAATCAATTCATGTCCTTCAAAGTGTGTCACTCTCTCTCTCAACAGCATTGCACTGTCAGTGACCTTACTTTATATAAGTTATTTAACTTTGCTTGTTTGCTTATGTTCAGATCAAATCTCTATGAAACAAACCCACAGTCAACTTTATATGGTAGTTTTGCATGTGGTAATGATATGACAGCTTCAAAACAAAATTTGCAAACATCATGGAAGTTATAAAACAATTAAAGTTATTTAAAATTGACTGATTATATTAGTATTTTGTATTTAACTCAGATAAAAAGTAGCATATTCGTCATGCTTCTATAAAAGTAAAATACTCATCTATAAACAGAAAAAATGTGAGCAATGCTTGAGAGTAATAGGAACATGATCTGATATCATCCCATATTAAACAGATTCAGGTTTTATTCTTTAAGCAGCAGAAAGAGAAATTAGATAAAATTGTGGCAGAGAAATACAGTGATATAAATATAGGAGAACAGTTTGCCAGAGAGATTTCTGTTAACTTCTTCTCTAATATTTCATAGGACAGGATTCACCCGGGCCCACAATTTATCTCAGCTGCCTCACAGCTCCAGAATACTGGGAACAAATCCGAGCTCTGTCACTGTTCATGTGGAACTGGTATGTTCTCCCTGTATCTGTGTGGATACAGATATAACTTAAAGATATGCAGGTTAGGGTAACTGGTGATTCTTACTGAGAGTGGGTGTGTATGGTTCTGTGTTTGTGATTTTTTTGTGATTTTTAGTCCTTTATTCGCCATATACATTTTCTTGTATTAAGAATTTGTCGTTTTTCACATACCTCAACTCCAGAACCTCAGTCTCCAGAAACATATGGAGTTTTGGGGTCAGAGTGCAGGGTCAGCAATTTGTACAGTGCCTCTGGAGCAATTGCAGGTTAAGGGCCTTGGTCAAGAGCCCAACGGAGTAACATTGCTTTTGTCACTGCCAGGATTCGAACAGTTAACCTTCGAGTTACTAGCTCAGATCCTTAAGCCAGAGAGCACCCACCCTAAAAAAAAATGAGAGCACGGGACGTGAACCAGGGCTCTTTGATGGCAGGCGGCAGTGGTGGCTTTCTGTCCAGGGTTAGCTTCTGCCTTTCAGTTTTTTACTGTTGATCTTTTTTGAGAACCTACAATTAAAATGATTTTTCTAAAATAGATTAAGAAATACACATAATATTTTATAGCAGCAAACTGAAATTTTTCTGTTTTTGAGATACAGAATAAATCTGCTGGATTAACATTATTATTAATCATCATACAAATAAAGTGATGAAATGGAGCACTAAAAGCAGAATTAATAAGCAAAACCTTTACCCCATGCAGAAGTCATCCACCTAAAGCTTAGTATGTTCGGGCCCAACCAGTACTTGAATGGAAGACCATCTAGGAAAAACATGGGTTGCTGCTGGAAGAGGTGTTGGTAGGGCCAGCAGGGGGCGCTTACCCTGTGGTCTCAATGTAGATCCCAATGCCCCAGTGCAGTGAGGGGGACACTGTGCTGTAAAATGCTGCCATCCTTCACGTGAGATGTAAAACCAACGTCCTGATTCTCTGTGGTCATAAAAGATCCCAGGACATCCTTGGTAAAGAGCAGGGTATATCCCTATGTCCAGGCTAAATCAGTCATTCTTGCCCTCTAATCATCCCCTAAATCTGACTGGCTATCTCTCTCAACACTTCACCACCTAACAGCTAAAGTGTGGCAAGCTTACTGGCACAAAAATGGCTGCTGTCGCACCATCTAGGTTGGTGCTGCCCATTAGTGGTGGTTGATGTGGCGCCCCATTCACTATACAAAGCACTTTGATTAGAATTATAATTATTTTTTATTAACATCTCTTTTACTGCTCTATGCACTTGCCATATGAGCTCTGTTTACCTTACAATAAATAGATGGAACATTAAAAATAAAGCACTAACTACAAAGACTTACCAAGAAATATGCAGTAATCTGTACTGTGATTTTTCAAGTAGATAGAAAAAAATAAATAAAAAGTCATATTGAGAATATAGCATTTTACATCAGCTTAACTGCAATTTAATGAAACATAAATTTTGGTGTATTATATACCCACTTTTTGAAACTGTCAGGATGTTTTAAAGTTTAAATTTACTTTACTTTGTTATGAATAGTTTTTCCACATTTTGATTCTTTGAAAATGTACTTTTTTGTTTTTATACTTTGTAATCAAGGTGTTAATGATGTCATTCTGTTTTTAACATTGTGCTTGTTTACAGACACTTTCCCATTGCAGTATGTTGCTGTGCATGCAATGATTGATAATGTGTCAGATGGCCATCATTATAACTGAATAGTAGTGGCATATAGTCTTTTCTTTAAAGAAATACAGGAAATGCTTAAATTCAGTGGGTCCTCAAATCTGAGCTGAGGTCTCGCTTGGGACATCGCTCAGCACTAGTAAAGGTGGTCTCTTGCATGCTACTGTACATTTTCTGTGGCTGAGAAGGGATAGGCAGAGATTTGTAACTAGGCTGTATTACTGTATTAGTTTTTTTTTTTGCTAAGTAATGTAGAGTGTAGTTAGAACATACTATTCTGGTACTTTCAATTAATTTCACTTAATAAGTTTTATTACAAGTTTCACAATATGAATAAGCTCTCTTGACTGATATTTTTTATTTGACCTTTGACAAAATAATGTTTAATCAATTAAACTGGGCTTGTCTGAAGGCTACAGTATATATTCTTGTCAATAAATATATCATCAATAATTTTCTTTTCATGGAAAGACTTTTTTGCTGATTAAAGAAATTGGAAATTATTATGTTCTTCAATATTGTTTCATAAAAAAAATCAAACAAAATCAATTACATATATTTAAACCAATTTACAATAAACAGGTGTGACAGACATACACTTGAACAAATGAAAAAACACTTTCTGATGACACTTTCACTTGCACTCCAAGTTAATTAAATAAGGAGCTTGCAAGGCAGCATAATACATGCTTAGAAAAAATTGCCCATTTAAAGTATTTTGGGTAGTGATGAGTGAACCCTGCTAAATTTGCTTCTCTGCAAGTTTGATGAAAGGAAAGTGTCTGCCAACTATGCCAGATCGAATTTTATGGCAAAAAATGTAACCTGAGCTGTAAGCAGCAGTGCTAACAGTGCTTCCTCACCATACCTCAAAAAACAAAAGATGTAAACTAAACAATAACCACAAGCAAAATACAACAAATTGTCACAAACTAGCAATAAGTGAAAAGGCACCACGGGACTTGGAGTTCTATATCTCAGCCCTGTTGGGTACCATGGGTGCTGCCAGGGGGTGCTGTCAAAGTGGAGCAGCCATATGGCATGAGGTTTCCATCTAACCTGGAAGTGCTTGTAGACCATGTGGGTAGAACAACAGAAGCAATTCCATGTTGGTCAGTATAAGAGGATTTGACCAACCTTACAGAAATGATCCAGAGTTGGGTGGAAGGTGGAAAAAGCTTGCTAGGAGGAGCAGAAGAGAAAGAAGAATAGTTGTGTGCTGAGCCTGTTGTTTACTTGTGGCTGTGGTGGTGAGAAACGCTTCTTGAACAGTTTTTCTAAAAACAAATAAGCTCTTGTGCCTTGTGTCTGTTGTGTTGGGTTTGAGGAGCAACAGTGTCCTCTTGTGTCCACAACATATACATATATATATATATCAAACCACAACACTAAACAACTACAAAACAAAAGCACAGCATAATACACAGAGTCTGATTTGTTTATCTCCCCCTCTGCATCTCCCAATGTGCTGTCACTTCTGACCCCTGTAAAGCAAGGGATTGGCATTATTAGCAGTCTTTGTTAATATTCTGCAGCTTTTCGGTGGAGGGTATTTAATAATTATGCATCTAATTAGAGATTTTGTACTTTAAGAAATTTAAATTTTACATTTTTAGGTGCGTTTGTATATAATGCAAGAAGCACCTATTGCAATAGCCATGTCTTTATGTCTGTCTATTTGTTTGAATGTCCACTGGTTGCTGGCCAATAGCAACATACATAGACACACATACTGTATCCAAAGAGACACTAGCCAGTGAAAAATAGTCTACTGATTTAAAGAGGTTTTTTTTTTTTTCTCAGTCTTGTCAGAAAGAGTATTTAGCAAGAGGCACGGCACCATTAAAAGTTCATCTAATCATCCAATTTTTCTAACAGCCAGATAAACAACCAATTTAAGAAAATCATCTAATAACATCTTTTATTTTCATCTTAGTTTGTCACAGGACTCCACTTTCCAACCCAGTTGCAGACTATAGGCTCATTCCCACAGTAGGAACTTTATTTTCGGGAACCAATGAGTTCCTATATGATGCAGGCCCTGGACCATTTGTGTGTGTTACAGTCAATAAGCAAAAGGTATCACTGAAAACAAAAACAGCAAAAAAATAGTAAGAGGAAAGTTAGAAGAAATCATATTTTTTTACAATGTTTCTGTTCCGGGATCGTTGTGCAAAAGTCAGCTGCATCCACAGAACTTACTGCTCTGTGGATGATTCATTCAAGCATTTCAAGGTCTTTTGGGCACTTCGTTGTAATGAAAGTATCTGCTGAATGTACTGTACTTCATAGTAACGAGATTTCTATAGACTTGTGTCATATGGGGAAACTGTCAGGACCATGAAAATACTTCATTGCAATGAAAATTTCGTTTTAAAGATATTCATTGTAACAGAATTTTACTTGCATAACATAAATGAGGAGATGGCTATACAATTTAAAAAAAAAATGCTAAGTCCTAAAGTTCACAAAAATATCTTACAATGGAGTAAAGCCATAAAATCTCTGGCTTGTAATTAAAAGGATAATAAGAAATGTTATAAAATATATTTATTGAAATAAGACAAAAAGTAGGCAAATATAACAAAAAATGCTCAAAAGAGTAGTAATAAATGCAAAAATAAAATGAGTAACACATTAAAAGTAGATTGCCTTAATGCTAGAAGTATGTTGCGGAGCAAAATTATGGTATTATAACAAAAACAGAAACCTGACTAAATAACAAATATGGGAATAAATATAACATAGAGAGATACACATTTTAACAGAAAAGGAGGTGGGGTGGCTGTTAATGTCAAACAGAATTTAAATGCAAGTCCTCTTCAATTGGATAATGAGCCCCATCTTAGTGAGGACACGTGGCTTTGCCTGGAAACCATTAGGGAAAGATGCGTTATTTTAGGAGTGGGTTATAGACCGCCCAATGCAAACAATAATCTCAATGCACATTTTTGGTAATATTAAAAAGGCTAGTTTACAGGAAGATATTATAGTCATGGAGACTTTAATTACCCGAATATTAACTGGGATAACCTCACAAATAGCATTGCACAAGAGCAGCAGTTTTTAGAAGTAATCAGTGACCGTTTTTTAACAAAGTACACTGGTACCTCGGTATATGTCTGCTTTGGAATAAGTCCAACTTGGTATACGTCCTGTTTGAACGCGAAAAATTTTGCTTGGTATATGACCATTGTTTGGACTACAACTTGTGTGCTACCCTTGTTTACCTCTCTCAAGACAAACCCACGACTGCCCACGAGCGTCAGTACGCCAGTTGCTAGCATTCAGTGAACAACCCGCACTATAACTCTCTGTGAATTTACACGTGCGTGGTTTAGCGGGTCCACAGCTCCTGTCAAAGGCCAGTTTTAAAATAAATAATCACCGCGCTCGCAGCTTGGTGAGGGGGTGTGGTGGTTGTGTGGCTGAAGCGGTTCTCAGGGCAATTTGCGATGTGGCCATTTATCACCTAAGTGCACATGTGAGAGACCATCTGCATTCGTGATTGTTCCTGGGGCTGCTTATCTTGATAAATAGAAGCACAAGTCGGCTAGAAGGGGAGGAAAAAGAAAGAACGGACGAGAGAGAGAGAGAGAGACAGTGCAGGAGAGCGTTGCAGCTGAACAGGGAACCTGGGTGTTGGGCCGACACCCGGCGAATAGTAGTAGTGGTCACTCCCGCTGAGTGATCATGGAGCGGGATTGACCGGAAGGAGGGTGACTCTCCGTGTAAGGCCGCAGGAGTCGGGGCTTGGGCGAGTGTATTCCCCAGCGTAGGCGCCCTAGTCGCTGTGGATCCCAAGTTGCTGTCAGGAGGAGCCTACCGGAGCCAGGGATTGGAGAGGTGAACTGAACAGCTGAAGTAGGCAGAGTGAAGGTCAGCTGCAAGTAGGGCGACTCCCCTGTTGGGAAGCAGGGGGGCCACCAGGTAAAAAGACATCGGGCTTCTTGTTGTTTTTTTGTTTTTTTTTAAAGAATGCATCCTGCTGTATTTTAACCTTGTTATTTTTAAGAAGACTTTTTTCTATTGTTTTTAACCTCCACATTTCACTTCTGATTTTATGGATTATTTATTGGAACTTTGAACACTGCACTTTAATTTGAATACATTGTTTTGTTGATTGTTTTAATAAAAGCACTTTGCACTTTTTCACCATCCCCATGCTTTGTTGTTCCTCACTGCTAAGCTCATCGGTAACATTACCGATGGTGTAGGGTTCAAGGGCTTCCCGACAGCAGATGGGAGCATACAGCAAACCCGCATCGTCACAACGTGACTTTGTGTTTTTTCAATGTAAATTTGAATTGATTGTTGAAAAGTATGAAGGTGGCATGCATATCTGGGACATGTCTGTTGCATACCGTTTGCCGAGAGCGACGGTATCTATGATTGTGAAAAACAAAAACGTTATTAAAAAGTAAAGTGAGGTTAAATTTTCATTTATTTCATTGAATTGCTTTTGTATTTATGTATTTTAGTATTAAGCAGTGTTTAAATTATTTTATACAACCCCATCAATGTATAATATGCCAATAGCAATAGGATTTTTTTCATGGGAATGGATTAATCATTTTCCCATTATTTCTTATGGGAAAAATTAGTTTGGTATAAGTCCTGTTTGGTATAAGTTAAAGGATCTGGAACGGATTAAGGACGTATACCGAGGTACCACTGTATTTTAAATCACCAACACTGGCTGAAGCCTGTCCACATTTAGTATTTTGTAATAATCAGGATAGAATAGCGGGTGTGGAGGTGATCAAACCACTAGGGTCAAGTGACCATAATTTAATACAGTTCTCAATGTTTTGAAAGAGTGTGGATGCTAAGACTAAAGCTGTTAAGTTTAACTTTGGTAGGACAAATTCTGAGCAAATATGGCAAAGTAGGATAGCTATTAGATGCAGAGACAGTCAAAAAGCAGAGGAATAGGTTTAACAATGTTTTACATATAATACAGGACAGGTACATGCTAAATTTCAAATTAGTAGGAAATTTTAAAAAGCTCTGCAGAAGGGTTAATGAAGACTTGAAAAAGAAGCTGTAAAGGAAAAAAACAGCTGTATAAGGTGTATAGGAATAATAATTCCAGTGTGAATCGTTGGGAGTAAGAAAACATTAGAGCAACTATTACGAAGGATGTTAGGGAGGCTAAAAGACAGTTAGAGAGGAATATAGCAGATAAGGCAAAAGATGACCCAAAGAGATTATTTTAGTATCTTAGTAGTAAAAGAACAATCAACTAGGAGGTGAAGCACATCAGGAATAGTAAAGGAGAATTTAAAAATACAGTGAAATAGCAGATTCTCTAAACTTGCATTTTTCTGAGGTCCTCATATGTGAGGAAGTGGATAACCTCCTAGCAGAAACAGAGACTACCAAGTAGACTACCTACTAAGTGATTTTTAAATTGTACTGGGAGAAGTACTGCTTAGATTAAATAGGCTAAAGGATGGCGATCTGCACCACCACCACTTAATCAAAGTACCGTGATGTCTTTACATTGATGGATTAAAGGCCAGAAGTCCACATGACCATCATCATCAAATTCTTCCATGAGAACCCTGAATACAATGAGGACTGATTGAGGTCATTTATGTTAGGTGGAAAGCCTATAGGGGGCTGGGCGGTCTCATGGCCTGGAACCCCTGCAGATTTTATTTTTTTCTCCAGCCGTCTGGAGTTTTTTTTGTTTTTTCTGTTCTCCCTGGCCATCTGACTTTACTTTTATTCTATGTTAATTAAGTGTTCCCTAATTTTAATTATTTATTTTGTCTTTTTTTCTTTCTTCA
>JANRMT010062821.1:33602148-33623718 GCA_026402145.1 Polypterus bichir lapradei | reverse complement strand
CACAGTCCTTCACCCGTGAATATTTAGCGGCAGTGTTTCTATTGGATTGCCGCTGACGGACGGCCTTATATGGGCAGGCACCAAATTACGTGGGAGGCGTAACTCCACCTCCCACGGCCATTGAGCAGACGTCTATTATAGTATATGGACAAAAAAATAGGTTCCAGTTATGACCATTACGCGTAGAATTTCGAAATGAAACCTGCCCAACTTTTGTAAGTAAGCTGTAAGGAATGAGCCTGCCAAATTTCAGCCTTCTACCTACACGGGAAGTTGGAGAATTAGTGATGAGTCAGTGAGTCAGTGAGTGAGTGAGGGCTTTGCCTTTTATTAGTATAGATGTGTGGAGTACAAGTCCAAGGAGGTTATGCTCAAGCTTTATAACACATTGGTGAGGCCTCATCTGGAGTACTGTGTGCAGTTTTGGTCTCCAGGTTACAAAAAGGACAGAGCAGCACTATAAAAAGTACAGAGAACAGGCTGATTCCAGGGGTACATTCCATGAAATAGTAGGAAAAACTAAAGGAGATGAGTTTTGTCAGTTTAGGCAAAACAAGATTAAGCGGTGACATGATTGTAGTGTTTAAAATTCCGAAGGGAATTATAACAGTGGATCGAGACGATTATTTTAAAACGAGTTCATCAAGAACACGGGGACACAGGTGAAAACTTGTTAAGGGTAAATTTCACACAAACATTAGGAACTTTTTCTTTACACAGAAAACCATAGATACATGGAATAAGTGGATAGGAATGGCAAGTTTTTTTGGGTTAAATAGTCTGTTCTCCTCTACATTGTTCTAAAAAAAAAAACAATTCAACAAAATGTATTTAAAAAAAAAGTTGCAGAAAAATGCAATCCAAAGCTAACAAGTCCCAATACACAATTTGAAGAATACAATCCATCGCAAGATAATCACAAAAACAAGTAAATCCAAATGAGGCAGCTTCAAATAAACTCCTTACATCACTCAATAAACCAGTACTGTATTGTTCCCTCTGGCCAACTTATAACACCAGAGGAGGAGTGACAGCAGGATGGCCCCACCTACTGAGGCTCCACCCACAAAGAAGAAGGAGCAGACATCATTTTAAAGAGACAGTACATAATCTATCTATCTATCTATCTATCTATCTATCTATCTATCTATCTATCTATCTATCTAATAAAAAAAGTAATAAACTAAACTAACTGAAATAACACAAAAGCTTGAAAAATAATAATTAACACATTAAGTAGTCACATCCTTAAGGACAGAACATAATAGAATAAATATATTTGAAGGATCAAGAGTTGAGAGAATGAGAGGGTTAAGCTTAAGGATAACTAAAGGAGATGAGTTTTGTCAGTTTAGGCAAAACAAGATTAAGCGGTGACATGATTGTAGTGTTTAAAATTCCGAAGGGAATTATTGAGGCTAAAGGTCATTGCTGAGATTTTCCAACAGTAGCAAACAAAGCCAAAAGCAAAACCAAAACGTGTAAACAATACACAGAATCAAGAATCACAAACCAAAATCAAGAATCACGTTCTTTACTGGGTAACAGACATGATATTATGATGAAACAGTGCACTGTCATGGATGGCAATGGCCATGGAAACCTTAACAAGATGGCAATGCCCATAGAACCAAAAGACAAATTGGTGTTGATTAGGCTAAAACAAAATGGCATCTCAAAAACAAAGAAAAATAAATATGGTGAAGAAAGCTGCTATAACACAGCCCTCTTCCCATGGTGTGGTCTCTGAACCTGCACATCTAGTTTTCAATAGTGTGTGGACTAAGCCCTGGACACAGACAGGCAGACATGTTGTAAATCACCACCACACTTTTATTTACAGACTACTATTTACAAGTTAAATACCACACAACCCCAAACTCCCCCAAAGTCCAGGCCTCATATTCTTGCCTTGTCTCTTCGGGCGCCTCAACTCCTCGCCTTCCAGCTTCCTTCTTCCACCTGACTCAAGCCTTGAATGAAGAGAGGCGGCCCCTCTTATAAGCACCCGGATGTGCTCCAGGTGTGTTCCGGAATCTCCAACCGACACTCCCCAGTGTGCCGGAAGTGCCGGCTGCATCCCTGGAAGCATTCCAGGTGTCCTTGCTCGTCTTCCCCCAAGCACTTCCAGGTGTGGCAGAAGTGCTGAGGTCCAGAATCCCCAATGCATTGGGGCGCCCCCTGGCGTTGACCACGGGCCCCTACAGGGTTGAGCTTTAAAGCCCTGTACCCATGGCCACCAAAGGCACAGGGTGATCTCCCCCGCATGGTCTGAGGGAGGCGTAAGCCCTCCTCCCGTAATCCAAGGTGTCCCGGCCGGGTTGCACTCCCAGCCATCTGCGAGAAGTGTTTTTGGTAAATCATCCCCAACATGTACATTGTGAAAAGCAATGTGTGATCTTTCCTCAGGACTACAGTATAACCATCCCAATGAGCTAAGCTGTAAACACATATCTCCTTCTGCCCGTTGTCTTGAATAAATATTCAGCTTCAACATCTATTTCAACCTGCAGAGGAAGCGACACCTTCCTTGACAACAGTTATGTGAAGAAAACTTTCTAAATTTTATGTAAAGTTTATTGGTAACCAGTTGTCATCTGTTTCTTATTGTTGAAGACCATATTAATTTCCGTCATAATTCTGAGCACGCCAACCATGTCTCTTCTTAATCTGTGTTTGCTTAAACTGAAAGTTTCATGTTCTTTTTTATAAGTCATATATTGTAGTCTCAGAATCAACCTAGCCATTCTTCTTTGAACTTTCTCTAGTGTTACAGATGAGGTCCGACAGGTACGGTATGTTATACAGCTTAAGCATAACCTTCCTCGACTTGAACTGCACACCACATCATGCACATAGAAGAGAGTCGAGTTTTAAGTCTCCAATTGTGTATTCATTGGTAACATTTTTACAGTGGAGGAATAATATGAAGTATAATGCTTTATACTTACTGCAAATTCAAAAAAGATGAATCATAACATAAGTCTGAATTCTGCCCAGGTTTATCTATGATGATTTGGCTGATTCTAAATTTTCTACCATTCCATCTGGTTTGGTATCATCTGCAAAACTTAACAGTTTGTTATTTTTTATGTACTAAAATGAGCACTAGCCCCAACACTATCTGTCCATCCATCCATTATCCAACCCGCTATATCCTAACTACAGGGTCTCGGGGGGTCTGCTGGAGCCAATCCCCACAAACACAGAGCGCAAGGCAGGAAAGAAACCCCGGGCAGGGAATCAGCCCACCATGCCCCAACACTAATCTCTGAAAAAAAGTTTTTTGCAGCAGTTTGCTTCCAACGATTAGGCCAATTTTGGCTCCCACTGCACACTGCACCTTAAAATCCCACTTCTTTTAGTTTAGTCAAAACCATCTTCAAAAGCCTTCTGAAAAGCAACATAAATCATATCATATGCACCTCTCTGATAATATAGTTTTTGTGCTCCCTTATAGAACACTAGCAAGATTTCCCCTGTAATTCTCATACTTTAATAATTGCTTCCATTAATTTACCGATGTGGCATGTTAAGTTTACTGGCTTAACTGGCCTATAGTTGCCTATTAAAGGAACAACATTTGATAGTTTTAAATGTGTAGGGATTTCCTTAGTGTGTGGTGATTTTGATTTCAGCCTCTTTATCCCAAGGAAGCTGAACTTCTCTTTCTGCAATTTCCAAATCACTGAGCACCTTCTTCTTAGTAGGCGAAAGGTTATATATTAGTTCACATTTAGTCAGGACAGAGCAATATTTGAAATTTTCTAGATTTTATTCACAAATTAATACATGGTTTGATTATTAAATAACACCAGCAATTGAAAAAATAAGTATAGTTAATGTTGCATTTACATTTATCCTCAGTGATAATAATTTAGCTACAAATATTCAAAGAACTTGGACCCTAGATTTATTATTAAGCTCGAGTATTTCTTTAAAGCTAAACTTTTAGTATTAATTTTAATAAAGTTTACTAATTTATTAAGTTAATTTGTTTTGTGATTTGCTTTATTATCTCTTCTACTGTGTTTCTTGAATCCTATGAACAATCCATCCATACATCCATTATCCAACCCACTATATCCTAACTACAGGGTGATGGGGATCTGCTGGAGCCAATCCCAGCCAACACAGGGCACAAGGCAAGAAACAAAGCCCGGGTAGGGCGCCAGCCCACCGCAGATCCTATGAACTAGTAGATAAAAATTAGATAGACCCAGTTAGCCCTAGTTTTCTCAGCTCCCTGTTTTGTTAGTTGCTTTTCCTCAGAAAATAGTCAGTGTTTTTATATTGATAGCAGAAGTGACAAGTACAGGCAAGCTGTATTTTTGTAAATTGTGGTGTGTGTTGATTTTACTTCAAGGTGGTTTTGATAAACCCATTCCTTTTCACTTCTCACTGATCCTTAAGTATGTAACAATAAATGCAAATGCATCCACTTCCTGATGGAAAATATAATCAAAGGAAACAACACATTTTATTGTTTGTGCTTTTTATTGTTTGCATTTCTTTCAGCATATATGAGCACTGGTGTAAACACAATACATGATCCGATACTATCTGTATTTCTGACAGTTTGGTAAAGATTCACTTGAATTGTATTCCTGACATAATGGTGAAATCTTTTCTATTTCCTAGATACCAAGAAAACACTCCAGTGTGATCTTCTGCCTGGAAACCTACAAGAAAAATAAACAAGTATTTAATTACTAATGGACACTAACATACCTGTATTGAAACATGCATTAAAAAGTACATAATTACATGATTTAATGAACAAATAACTGAATATTTTTACTACATTTAGATACATACAGTATATATAAAGTAATTTTGAACCACACTGTTTCCTATCCGCTTTTTTCACATTTTAATTTCTATGCTGGACGAAACAAAAAGTAAGAATTACAAGGTACTCTGTACATGTGACAACATCATTTGCATACTACAGGTCAAATTCTCTTACAACAAAGTGCCAGGGACTTGCAAAATATTTTGTTGTAATGAAAATTTCGTAGTAATGAGATTCTGTATTTGTCGCTACAATGCTTTCTTTAATTTGCATCCAGGCATTTGTAATCATTTCCATAGCTTCTTTCCTGTTAATTTTCATCTCCTCCTGTCTACAAGTTATGCTGACAAGAATTTTTCTCAGCATTTCCTTTGCAATAATACATTTTCAGGGTGTGAATGATGTCCAGATCCAATGGCTGAAGCACTGCTGTGCAGTTGGGTGGCAGGAACTCAACCTGAACATTATCTAAATGTACTGTAGAAGCATGCTGTGAGCAGCACAGTTATCAATCAGAAGCAGAATCTTCCTTTTCTTCTTCTTCATATTGTGAGGTTTCTGAACTCTTTTCGGAGCACTGCAGAAGCAAATCTGAGCCAATCGCAGTCACGGTATCGTCCATGGGTGATGCAAGGAACATTATAAATGCAGGCAACAGTATTACTTGGCCACTGACATGGCCACTACCCTGCCTGACTGCTGTGTCTGCGTATAGGAGAGTGCTCTGCGGAGGATTCATTATCTTGACTGCTCTGTGGATGATTCATTCAGGTATTTCAAGGTCTTTTGGGCACTTTGTTGTAATGACAGTATCTGCTTAATCTATTTCATAGTAATGAGATTTTTATAGACTCTGTCTTACGGGGAAACTGTCAGGACCATAAAATACTTGTTTGTAATGAAAATTTCGTTGTAAAGATATTCGTTGTAACGGAATTTAACCTATACTATTATAAAGCAGCAATGTCAACTCTCTCATAGACTTCCACAGTGCTTACTTCTTACAACGATGCAAAGCAAATCACAGATTAAGAAGAGACACGGTTTTATTGTAAAGATAATTGCAGAACTTAAAAAGTTTAAGAATCCCTCATTCAAAGAACTGTTCTACTCACAGGTTTTTACAATTAATACTACACAATATCAAATGCAAGCAAATTTTCTATTTAAAAAGTATTTTTTGTTTCTTACTTACTTTGTCTTTATGCAGTGAGAAGGTCTTTGCTTGTATTGATGAATGCTGCTCTCTAAAAGATAAAATATATATTTATATATATATATATATTAAATATGATAAAGACCAAGAGATTTTTATCCTATGTTTTCAAAATATGATCAGTCACAGTCCAAAAATTCCAAAATTAAAGTCAATGTGGACCACAGGCATATATATGGAAATATCCTGTCCATGCCATGCACTGATAACTGATTGATCCTTTTGGCTTTTATCAGGGTGAACAAGTTAAAAGAAATACCTAAATATCATTGACAATTAATCATAAAAAAATATAACACAAAAAAATTCTGGAAACTGGTATTGCATAGACATTAATTTATTAATCCATTATACTGTGAATCCAAAAATTCAAGAAAACGGTTCTAAGAAAAAGCAAAACTCACATCAGTATATTAAATAATTTAAGGTAGTATATGAAATATTAAATTTGAATATATTACTTAGTAATATTAAATAAACATATAACACATTTAAAAAATTATTTCATGATTTTTTTTTGTAAATGAACTGTACCTCAGTTTCAAAGCATTGTTGGTTGTTCTCGTCTGCACAGCATTTAGCCTTCAAGGCATTGAAGCCATCAGTCAAAGTCTTGATTTGTTCCATTGTTATTGTTGGCTTTAATCTTACAACTTCATATAAAAGTCTGAAATAAACAGGAAACATAAATACATCCTTTCAATACCATCTTAGTAATAGATACTATATATATATATATATATATATATATATATATATATATATATATATGGGTGGCACGGTGGTGCAGTGGGTAGCGCTGCTGCCTCGCAGTTAGGAGACCTGGGTTTGCTTCCCAGGTCCTCCCTGCGTGGAGTTTGCATGTTCTCCCCATGTCTACATGGGTTTTCTCTGGGTACTCTGGTTTCCTCCCACAGTCCAAAGACATGCAGGCTGGGTGAATTACCAATCCTAAATTGTCCCTGGTGTGTGGTGGGTGTGTGTGTGTGTGTGCACCCTGTGGGTGGCTGGTGCCTTGCCGGGGTTTTTCCTGCCTTGCGCCTTGTGTTGGTTGGGACTGGCTCCAGCAGACCCCCATGACCCTGTGGTTGGGATATAACGGGTTGGATAATGGATGGATAGATATATATATATATAGCAGCAGGCATTTTGCTGTTGGTACCGATTCTTGACACTTATGCTGAATAACTTGTTGCCAGAAAGTCCTCAGTTTTAGTGTGTCAGAGAGAAGATATGCAGCATTGTTCATAATGGCACTCTCTTCTCTGCTAGTACCTTCTGGAGGCCCAGAGTGTGTCCCATAACTGAGCCTGCCTTTTTAATTAGCTTGTTAATTTCGTGGGTCTCTACTGAAGTGCTGTTACAAGCCTAACATACGACAGTGTAAAAAATTGCACTAGCCATCACAGAGGTGAAGAAGATGTGAAAGATGTCACTTCCTGCATGAAAGGAAAGCAGTCTCCTAAGAAAGAAGAGACTGCTCTGCTGTTTGTTATATAGTTCCTCTGTGTTCAGAGACCAGTCCAACCTTTCATTGATGTTGACCCCCATGTATTTACAGAAGTGCACCACTTCAACATCCTCTCCCTGAAGAGTGACCAGAGATAGAGACTCTTTGGTGCTGTGAAAATTCTTTCTGCAACAAGGAACAAAGTTCTACACCTGACTCCTATACTCTCTCTCTCTGCACTTATGGGGTGTATCAATAAGGGGGATTAATTATTTGATTGTGGTGCGTCAGTGCTGCTCACATCCGTATTAGAAACATAGTCCTTGATTATTATAATCTTCGGTTTACCCAACAAACAGTCCATCATCCAGCACACCATAGACTCATCCACCTGCATATCTCTGAGTTTACGCCTGGGACTGCTGGATGGTATTTAAAGAGCAGGAGAAATCCAAAAAAAAAATCCTCACAGTGCTGCCAGCTTTGTCCAGGTGAGACAAGTCTGATAAAAAGTCATGGGGCTTTAATGATTGTTGGTATGCACATGATCATTATATATTCATACAGTGTGTTAAAAAAACAAACTGTACTGTAAAATCACATAAGTGAACTGACAAGTTACTTCATGTTTCAAGTCTAACAGATGTAGCAAAGCTATATTTCATTACCAGTCATAATAAAATATTGAAAACTAGCCAACCCGCGTCGTATCATACGCCGCATATCAGGCCGGTTTTTTAATGATTTTTAAGCACAGGGAGAAAATTAACATTTGAAAAATCGGTAATGTAATAAATCAGCAAGAAAAGCAACATTGTAACAATGCACGGAACGAACAAACACACAATCGTCCGTGACTGAAAACTGGCAGACCGCCATCGCTCATGTGCCCATCTCCAACTCGTCACTTAAGTCGTTGTCATCTTTGCACAGTCCAGATGCACCTGTGACTCACGTAGACTTTCCATGTTCCTGCAGGAGCATCTAAGAAGATGCATGTTTGTTGCGGATGCGAATTGCTGTATGTAGCGTGTAAAACAGTTTGCTATGGTGCACGCGGTCGTGCGTCGTAAACGAAAACTCGGTTTTTAAAGACTGCTTACTTCATTGTGTTTTAACCTCAGTTGTAAAGGATTGTTTAAAGGATCCCATGGGATACCCCTCGCAAAACGTTTTACACTCTGCATATGGCGATTCACCTCCGGTGTGGCTCCTTCCTGCGTGCACCATAGGTGTCTTACTTGTCGGCGGCTTAGTGAATCCACGCCCCTTCCGGTGTGCTTTCCATGGGTGTCTTGCCTTAGTGAATTATATATATAGAAGCTACACTTTTTTGATTAAATCCTCCTTATTGTGTAATTGAAGAAAACATTTGCTTGTATAACCAGCTACACATTCATATGGTTGACATTTGTAGGTTGAAGTGTGCATTGCCCCATTTTGTAAGGCTTTCATTGTCACTCAAGGCCTGTTAGGAGTGCAGACCTAACAGGGACAAAGAAAGCCAGGCTGTAAAACCCCTACCTGCATTCCAGAATGGACAAATCAATGAATACCTAAAATACACGTCTCTCAACATTTTGGTTTGCTTTACACTTCATCTAATAACAAAGGTGTTAATGAAAAATGTGCTAACATTTCTACAGAGATTCCTTCAGATGTTAGGGGTCAAAAAAGTATGTCAATTTTAAACTTGTAGGAGCCAGCTGAACTCTGGCTGATTCTGAAGGACAAAATCATTCACATACAGTATAAGCAGATGCTGGATCTATAACTAGAAAGGACTTTGACCCAATTATTTTTCTTTAACACTACAATTAAGCATTAACCAGACCAATGGTGATTATGTTTTTAAATATTTTGCTATTTCTTTGGTGTCTGTGTCATGCCCTTGTCCTTCCTTGATTTTCCATTAATCTCTGCATTGCAAATGCCCATTTTATTTTTACTCTGAAATTCCATTCAGAAAAAAAAGTGTGATGATATTTTTCTTATTATTTTTATAACGGGTCCCTCCATTACTGCTGCAGGTAACACTATAGAATGTTGGTGACCAGGTGTGAATTCCTGGGTTTCTCATTCCTCCAAGTCACACTTGACCATATTTGCATATCCTTTCTACCTCGAAAAATCATTTCATAGCATTGCTGTTGACACAAATGAAAAGTTGCAGCCGAGGTTTGAATTGTTGTTTCTGTAATGCAAATAACTAAACAATAATCACTGGAAAGGTGTCACACTTAAAATCACTCACAGTGTTTCAGTACATTTAATGAAGGTCACAGAGAAATCTGAAAAACTATCGGCTCTCCAGTTATGTCAGTCATGAACCACAGAAAGCATCAGCAATTGCTGCAGAACTCCATATTACATGATTTCCTTTTACATATACTCCAGATGTGGCTTTCTTGAGCAGGACTGTAGGCATCCACTATAAAGATGGCAAGCTGAAGGGCCATTAGTAAGAACTAAAGAAAACAAATTCCACTTGGTGTAGTATTAGCAGTTATACTGTCTAAATAATGTGTGGTGGCTGCATCTGTTCTGTCTCTTTGGAGAGGAAGTTGACCTACAGTTTTGAAGAAAAAGCTGACTCACTCTGTACTAGCTCTAATCAATCAATCCTAAAATAATAATAATAATTTACATATAGCAGTTGTAGAGCTGTCTTATTGTTGAAAATTGCTTTACTGCTGTTTTTCGTATTTCTTTGTGGATGCATTTTTGAAATGTATTTTCTTAAGCATTTCAGATATAGTTCCATCAAAACTGTATTCCATTGGTTGCAAATATTATTATATTAATTCAAGCATGTATCAGATAAGGCCCTTTTTAAAATAATAGTATTGTTGTCAGTTAGTAATTTCAGCCATACACTGGTTTGACTGGTAGGTAAGAACAATGCGTGCGTGCAAAGTTACGTCTCTGGAGTTAATGTTATTTACTGATACAGTATATAGGTGGATGGCTATAGAATGCAGGCAAAAATATTCAATAATTAGCACGTCACTGTGATTTATGCTTTAAATGGTTATGAAGACATGATTGCAAGTTTTTTATATTTAGACATAGATTTTGACTGGACATACTCATATATTTACAGTGGGATGCAAAAGTTTGGGCAACCTTGTTAATAGTCACTATTTTCCTGTATAAATCGTTGGTTGTCACGATAAAAAATGTCAGTTAAATATATCATATAGGAGACACACACAGTGATATTTGAGAAGTGAAATGAAGTTTATTGGATTTACAGAAAGTGTGCAATAATTGTTCAAACAAAATCAGGCAGGTGCATAAATTTGGGCACCGTTGTCATTTTATTGATTCCAAAACTTTTAGAATTAATTATTGGGACTCAAATTGGCTTGGTAAGCTCAGTGACCCCTGACCTACATACACAGGTGAATCCTATAATGAGAAAGAGTATTTAAGGGGGTCAATTGTAAGTTTTCCTCCTCCTTTAATTTTCTCTGAAGAGTAGCAACATGGGGGTCACAAAACAACTCTCAAATGACCTGAAGACAAAGATTGTTCACCATCATGGTTTAGGGGAAGGATACAGAAAGCTGTCCCAGATATTTAAGCTGTCTGTTTCCACAGTTAGGAACATATTGAGGAAATGGAAGACCACAGGCTCAGTTCAAGTTAAGGCTCGAAGTGGCAGACCAAGAAAGATTTCGGATAGACAGAAGCGACGAATGGTGAGAACAGTCAGAGTCAACCCACAGACCAGCACCAAAGACCTACAACATCATCTTGCAGCAGATGGAGTCACTGTGCATCGTTCAACCATTCGGCGCACTTTACACAAGGAGATGCTGTATGCGAGAGTGATGCAGAGGAAGCCTTTTCTCCGCCCACAGCACAAACAGAGCCGCTTGAGGTATGCTCAAGCACATTTGGACAAGCCAGCTTCATTTTGGAATAAGGTGCTGTGGACTGATGAAACTAAAATTGAGTTATTTGGGCATAACAAGGGGCGTTATGCATGGAGGAAAAAGAACACAGCATTCCAAGAAAAACACCTGCTACCTACAGTAAAATATGGTGGTGGTTCCATCATGCTGTGGGTCTGTGTGGCCAGTGCAGGGACTGGGAATCTTGTCAAAGTTGAGGGACGCATGGATTCCACTCAGTATCAGCAGATTCTGGAGACCAATGTCCAGAAATCAGTGACAAAGCTGAAGCTGCGCCGGGGCTGGATCTTTCAACAAGACAACGACCCGAAACACTGCTCAAAATCCACTAAGACATTCATGCAGAGGAACAAGTACAACGTTCTGGAATGGCCATCTCAGTCCCCAGACCTGAATTTAATTGAAAATCTGTGGTGTGAGTTAAAGAGAGCCGTCCATGCTCGGAAGCCATCAAACCTGAATGAACTAGAGATGTTTTGTAAAGAGGAACGGTCCAAAATACCTTCAACCACAATCCAGACTCTCATTGGAACCTACAGGAACCGTTTAGAGGCTGTAATTTCTGCAAAAGGTGGATCTACTAAATATTGATTTCATTTCTTTTTTGTGGTGCCCAAATTTATGCACCTGCCTGATTTTGTTTGAACAATTATTGCACACTTTCTGTAAATCCAATAAACTTCATTTCACTTCTCAAATATCACTGTGTGTGTCTCCTATATGATATATTTAATTGACATTTTTTATCGTGGCAACCAACGATTTATACAGGAAAATAATGACTATTGACAAGGTTGCCCAAACTTTTTCATCCCACTGTAAATCATTTACTCATACAATACTTAGAATTGGCTAAACATTGTATGAGCTACAGTAAACTTGAGTGAATTATGTACTTACTTTACTGATGCTGTCAGGGAATCTTTATCTGACATTGTACAAAGAGCCTCAGTAATAGGGAATGACTCAGCTGAGAATTCTGGAGGTGCCGATTCTGTGTCTGGTTTCATGTCAAGGAAGCAGAGCCGTCTGTGTGAATAGAAATCATTGCAGCAGGCTTCAACATTCTTGTTTATAGTAGTAGGGTCATTTTCAGCACAGGTTTCATCAAGCAAATCGCTCAGCTGTGGCAAAAAATACAAAGAAATTTAATGATATAAATATTTTTGGTTGCAAAATACTGCAGTAAACATGGACAGGTAATGTGTTGCTGCTTTACTGCATAAAAGCATTGAACAAAAATACAAAAAAGTATTTTCAAAAAGCAAGATCAGAAGTTAAAATATTCTTCCATTCCATAAAGTTCTATATAGGAAAGTTTATTGTCAGTTGTTATTGCTTTAAAAACATTAAACATGCAACAGATGAATTTCTTTGCAATTATATTGAGGATAATTCATTGGGAGTGATCCAATGATTAATGAAAAAATGCAATTCTATCTGTCAAATTTGGAAAAAGAAAGTTGAGCCACTCCTTAGGTATTGCAAAAAAGTCAAGTGTTACTCCCTTCGATGGGAATTATGCAATAATAAAACAATATTAATGACAGTGACACTAAGACTAGTCTGCTTCTTGTGTACCACCCTGTGTTTCCAAAGACAAGAATGCCTATTAAAGGTAAGCCTGTTGTTCCACAGAATGTCCAGTGTGTTCCACGCTCCACTTTCCCATCTCTTAAAGTAAAATGAAGCAGCCTCTCACTTTGAATGTCTCTCTCTCACACACATCTCAATTCTTATCCACTCTGCCAGTGAGCCTTCACCCAAGACTTGTAAACTCTGTGAGTGACTAACCTTAAAATCTGTTCTAAATATAATTATAAATCATACTAAGGATTACTTCAGAGATAAGGAACAGCTACCAAAATCGCACTACTCTTTAGCATATCCGAGTAGCTGAATGAGATTTGAGAGTTGTGAGGCCACATATATACTTATCATGGTAATCTGTGGATTATCTTTCTTCCAAAATAAACAGTCAGATGTCACCTTTTTAACATGGGCATCTCCTGCTGACATCTGTTATCTCAAGTGGCTTTTATGGTTTGTCATCTGTATCTTGTGGAACATTGTAAAGAATTCAAAAATGTTTTCGCGATACACATGCAGAGCAGGTTATAGATAATGAAAGTACTGAAATTCGAAAATCTCAAAAAAATGATAGTAAAGATCACATTAACGCAAACAAACAGAAATTATTATTCAGTGAAATAATCGAACAGCGAAAAGAGATTGAATATATTGTTAAGATTAAAACCTGTAAGTCTGAGATTTGTAGATCGTCTAATGCGTGTTACCTTCAGGGAAAAGTAGTGTATATTCCCAATGAAGAGGTGTATCCATGAGAATGAAAAGATTTGTTGTTTGGTGAAAGTGAAATCCACATACGTGAGGGGCGGAGATGTAAAGTGGCTAGCGCGTAGCACAGGCCAGGGGGATTGGCAAGCGAAGCGAGCAGGAGGCAAAGCCCCCTAGTAAACTATATTAATCTGTGATGTAATTTGAGTATTTACTTCTGAAGCACTCTTTTCAATGGCTTCTAGATGTTGAATAGGACCATTCTGTCTACAGTCACATGCTGAGAAGCCCTACCGTTAGGAAACTTCTTTTTCTCTATATGGCCGCAGTCAGATGCTTTCACTGTCGTATATTATCCAAGTGTCTCTTTTCACCCTGCAGATCACATGTTAGCTTTTCAGTTTCATGGTACCAATTGAGAGTTATAAATTTGTTTTCTAAATTTGCTGCCCTGCTGAAATGTGAAGCTGTAATGCTAAATCAATACAAAACAATATGGTTACTTGAAACTCTTTAGCAGATCTAGCTTCATAAATATCTATGGAGTGTGGAATAGCATCAACCCAAAATAAACTATCAGCATAAGTTCAATTAGAATGTCCATTTAAGGTAATTAAATAAAACCTTTTTTTTGCTGACACTGGCCATGCTCTAGCTAGAAATCACTCATTTATTTGTCTGTTTCAGTTTGCATTCTCTGCTTTGATGTTTTTCCCCAAGATGACATCAGTTTTAATATATTTACTATTAAAGTTAACATGTTAACATTTGTGATTAATGTGGCCTTTTAATGGATTAAAAAAATAGGCAGTACTTTGGTGAGGGTGACATTAAAAAAAAATAATATAAATAAGTGTGAACCTAAAAAATTACATACACATCCATTACCATATTTATATACTAATTTAAAAACTTTTATGAAATAAAATTTTCATTTAAAGGTTTAACATTCCATATTATGTGGTTCACAACAATGCGCCACATGTCAGTGTGCAGCGCTGGTGTTCATTTTCTTGATTTATACATACTGACATATGTGCAGGGGAATTGGAGGAAAGGGTGTTGGTTTATGGCAGTCGTATTGCAACACTAGAGAAAAGTTGCAAAGGTAAACATTATGCTTTCTTTTTTTTTCATTTCATGTTTCTGTAAGTAGATTAAATAAAAGTCATATCACAGAAGATGCTAAATAAGTTATTCTTGAGTTTCACTAAAGCCAAAATAAGTCTCTAGCACCTCTGTATTTAATCTGCCAGTCTGACAGAAAGCTTACAGTGCTGACTGCATTTATATAGTGAAATGTAATAATTATCCCTACCAATGATTCAAGTTTGTAGTATCTTTGCTATTTTATACAAACGACGTAACATAACCACCTAAGTAATGCATGGTGTCAGTTTTTATGTTAGATAGCAGCTACGGACTTTTTTTAGCATTCCAGGGGCAAAGGTGTAGACAGAGCAGAGTTTTCCAACTGTTTTTCTATAATGGCACAATTTTTGTAACCCAAGAATTCCTAAAGCGCACCATAATTCTACTAACCACAAAAGTATTAAATCTATACACATACTAAACTGTCTAAAAGGGCAGGACAGAGGCTAAAAAAAATAGTAGCTCAGAGATTGATGTTTGCAGACACAGAGCTTAGTGAGACTTTGGACACATTTTCCAGGTGCTTCATCCTGTTACTCACTCATACAGGTGGTCTTTTCTCTACTTCACTCCACTGACCTGGGGTCAGAGGCACCTCGTATGCCCACTGTCCCTCAGTTTTACGAGAGACACTGGTGAACATGCACCCAGCCAGATGGCTTCTAAAGTGCCCTCTAAGTGCTATACTGTATGTGCAAAATGGCGATCACAGAGCTGCTTTTATGTTGGCTTCTCCAGGCAGTCCCTTCCTCCTCAGACAGGTCTCAACCACCTGAGGAGCGTGTTTCTCTCAGGTCAGGACCCAGGGGCACTACACTGTTAATTCCACAGTGCACCAGTTAAGAAACACTTGTGTAAAGTATAATTATCAAGTCGTTGATGGTGATGAACAATTGAGGATAGCATTTACAGAGTTTTAACACAAGTTTTAATGTATCCCCATTTAAGAGATGCTTATTCTTTCAATTAATTAATCAGCAGTGCATTCAACATCAACAGCAGTTTCAATAGTTACATTTTAACTTTGACAAGTCTGTATCTCTGTATCTTCATGATATACAGTGTGTATTTACTTTATGATGTATGTATTATTTTAATGTTAGATGTGATTAGTCACAATTAGTAACCAACATTTATTTGAATAATTAGTTAATTTTTTTAATCAATTCCCAGCCCTAAGGTTACTTCTTAGATATAAAAATGTTATTTTTTAATCAGTGGGCCTTGAATGACATGAAAGTGCTTACCAAACAAGAACAAACAAGTATGCCACTCAATCATTCATGATCAATGACTATCAGTTGACTTTAATTAGAATAAATTTGTATATTTCATTGCCACTTGTTTATAAGTAGGAATAGTACAGTATATAACATACTGCATTATAAAAAGCAATTTTACTACTTTTTGATGTTCAGTCAAGGTGAGCATATATTGTGTAAATTTAAACATAAACGCTTTGCTTACTTTCTCCTCTGCACATGACATTAGTTTACTTTGGTCCTTTGAACAGCACTCTTGCATTATTTCACCCATTCTGTATGTTATTGTCCTTATTCCTTCAAAGCTTGCTGTGGGCATAATGCTTGTGTACCGGATAACCATGCTAAAATTTAGAAAGGAAATACAAAATACTATTACCATAAAAAAATTATGTTTTTATAAATAGGTATAATAACAGTTGAAAATATTTATCCTTTAATTTCTTATCTATATTTATTTTTGTAGCAAGTTCTGATGTTTGTTATTCTAAACCTGCTTTCACTTGGTTAGGGACACATATAGACAGAGGTTTCCATAACAGCAAAAGATGTAAAGCTTGAACAACTGAGTGAGGCACATGGTTTAATAGCAGAGCAGAGTCTTCATGTTAATTGTCAGCCTAAAATCATGTTGTTGTAAGGAAACTAGAGGCTTGAAGATAAGCACACAAGACCCTTGCTGGAGGTTGTAGTTTAACATACCATTCCCACATAGAAAGAAGTGTAGTGAGTTGAAGTTAAGTTTACTGTACTAACATGTTACCTGAACTTAAGTTTCAATACTATGGTCACAAGGCAGGAACCAACAGTGGATGAGTCTCAAGTTCATTAAAGAGCACACTGATTTACACATTCATATTGTAAGCAATCTTTTATCATATTTTAAACTATCCTACTAATCTTTGGGATTTGGTAGGTAAATCAGAACAACAGGATAAAACCTATACAAAGAAAAAGAGAATATGCAAACTATACATTTGGAAGTTGACTTTTCATTCTGTAATCTTGTGTTATTTAATGTATTATTAGGAAAATGAATAAAGTTATTGCTGTTAATTGATCAAAAATCTTGCTCTCTATTACTGTTATGCTATAATAATTTTTCGAAAATCTGATCATTTAGAATCCATATCTGTTCTTAACTCAATTTTTCTTTTGTAAAAACTTGATTGCTTTGTATGGATTGCAATAAAATTAATAAAAAGAAAAAAAAATAGAATCCGTATCCTAATAGTAGATCAGAGGAAATATACAAATGAAGGGAATATATAATATAAGTTTCAAGGTAAGGCACTTATACTAATCATAGTACCAGAGTTTTTCAACATGTTGCATGCTGATTAGCATATATAAGTAATAATTTTACTGAAATCTGTACTCTTGAAAATAATGACCCTATATTTTACTGTTTGAAGTTCAATATTTGAAATAAAACATGACTCAAAAATGTGCTTAATATATTTTCATGTAATTGCATTCAGTAAACAGTAAATGATTAAAAAGTTTAGTATCAAACCATCACTTACAGCTTCACATATGCTGCTTTTCCTTCCGTATTGACAATAGCACAAATTTTCTGGAAGTGACTTAGATTGTCTTGCACGGCAGCATGAAGTTTTTCATCCTAAACAGAACATTGAAAAATATGGTTTGGCAAGAAGCTCTTAGGAAATGACTTCTGTATGTTTTTAAAAAAATATTCAAATTTATTATCTTAAACTATATACATAAGGAAAGGATTACACATGCAATAATGCACTGGGTAAACAACACTGTGTGTTTTGCTGGGTTTGTCAGTGTCAAGAGAGAAAGATATCTGTAAAGAAATATGATCATAAGGGTAACCTGCCATCTGAAAATTTGGGGATCATCAGTGAAGGACCATGTTTGCTAATACCTCTTTCTTTTTCTTGTTTTTTTTTAGGACAAAGTAAACTCCTTTTATTTCATGGAGTGGCTGCATGAGTTTTGCCTCTCAGTGGTCTCAACTTTAAATTCATAAATGTAAGTGAAAAATTACTTTTGGCTTCTTCACCGTGCTGCGATCAGAGAAACGCTACAGCAGCTTCAAAATCAGTTCAGAGAAACTGAAGAAGAGCTTCTTTCTACAGTCCATCCGCATCCTAATTGAGGACAGTGTCTAGAGATACTTGATGTTAATTCTCTTATATAAAGTTATTTAAGTTCATTTACTTATTATATATAAATAAAGTTATTTATTTACTTATTTATTACATAAGTTATATTTTAATGTAATGCATATTACTGCTGGTATTTAACATAATAATTGTATTGATATTTATAAAGTCACGTATTATTGTTTATTGTCCTTTTATATTAAATTTAATTTTTACTCAGAGAGTTTATCAGCTAAACATTTCACTACATATTGTACTGTGTGTATATCGATATGTGACAAATACATTTCATCTGATTTGATTTGACTTGATAGTGCTATGACAAAGATTAGATGAAAAAAGCATCAAAATCTTAAAGTTTTTTTTTTTAAATAGATATGACTGGGATTGGCTCCAGCAGAACCCCATGACCCTGTAGTTAGGATATAGCAGGTTGGATAATGTATGGATGGATGGATGGATGGATATGACTCAATGATTACTGAAAGGAGAATGCCAAAACATTTCAGTACGCAATTATCAAACAAATTCAACATTATATTCCATATATTGATGATTCATTAAGGATTAGTAATATGTGTGCAAGTTACACTATAAATGCACAACAGGGGTATTTATAAGTTTTTTAATATGTATGTTTAATACAATATATAATGTGGCACTATCTGTCTATGATATTTGCAGTATTCTTTATTTATTATTATATATTTAGGTCAATATTT
The DNA here is from genome assembly GCA_026402145.1 of Polypterus bichir lapradei. Lineage (NCBI taxonomy): Eukaryota > Metazoa > Chordata > Cladistia > Polypteriformes > Polypteridae > Polypterus > Polypterus bichir. The sequence continues at coordinate 33,604,765 of JANRMT010062821.1, read as the reverse complement.
TTTTTATATTTTGATCCAGTGATCAGATTATTTAAAGCAGAATTCTAATACAGTATAATGTTGTGTTACACATGCATATCTGAGGGAAACCTTTATGGCTCATTCAAGGTATGCAATACAAACTCTGGGCAAGCAGAGGCGCTACCACTAAGAGTCTCATCTTTTTTTTCTTCCTTAGCAGTGAGAAGACATCATCTTGATGGTGATACCTGCATTTTCATCACTCTTTAATTTAATATTGTTTTTTATCAGTATGCTGCTGCTGGAGTATGTGAATTTCCCCTTGGGATTAATAAAGTATCTATCTATCTATCTATCTATCTATCTATCTATCTATCTATCTATCTATCTATCTAACTAACACTACCCCTTCCAGCATGGCCGAATGTCGCCGTCTCATTTGGACCCGGATGAACTTGAGAGTGGAGCTTCAAGATCCCTCCACACTCTCCAAGAGCTACTCTAGATAAAGCCAAAAAGGTGACTTATGTTTTGTTTCATGCCCTTGAATGCCTGTTTTGTTTATTATCTGATACAAATTAAAAGGTCTGACAGAGCTGGCACTCCCAACTCTTCGTATGGGTATCCTGTGTGCCTTCCATCTATCCACAGTTCTCATCATTGATTTAGGCTGAAACTGCTTAGTTGCTTTATTGATATAAATAAAATGAAGGACTTTGCTAATGATAAATGATAGTAATACAACTCAAAGCAGCACACTGAATATAATGTAAAGTAAAAATAACTCTGACCCTTTTATTTTGGAAAACTACACTGTAAGAAACAATCAACATTTCTTTTCCAAAACAAGACTTAAACTCCTTATTTTTGTATTCCTTTTCCATTTAGATTGTTAGATTTGGGAGGCAGAAGTTGTTTATTTATACACAGAAAGCCTATCAACTAATAACACTAAATGGGACATATAGCTGCATAGATGTTAGTTAGCACTGCTGCTTCAATGCTTCAGATTACTGGTTTCAGATAATAGACTGAACACTGTCTATGTGACACTTATTCAAGTGCTCTGTGTCCTTCCCACCCACATTTTAAAGATGTCTATGTCAGGTTAACTGGCAATTCTAAAATCTATAATGTGTTTAATTGGCATTAAAAACTTGAAATGCCTCATTCTTGAACACATTTCAAAAACAAATTTGAAACTGTGATGTATTTTCAAATCTATAATACTATTTAGATATGCATACAGAAATTTGTGTTAATTAAGGGTTCTTCAAGTTGATTTTTATTATCTTTTAACTTTTGGAGATTTGACACACAGTTTGGATACAGCATTTAAACAGGTAAAATACATAATAAGGCTGGGAAAGAAACAGTCTAAATCTTTGTTGTCTTTCATTGTCAATTTTCCTATGAAGTGAAATCATCTTTGTTTTGCACATATCTTTGATAACTGTTTAAATACGTCAGATGGCACAAAGAAGGTGGACTTAAAAAAATACAATAGCAAATAAAGTATGGGACTAACAATACAATGACATCTCAAAAATAATTAAGGTCAAGCAATTGCAAGATCCCCTGATAAAAAAAAAAATAAGACAACAACATATATGTAGTATATTTGAATATTTTAATTCTGTATTTGAATATTCTTATTGCACAAAGTTCCCTTTTCACCCTTGGAGCAACTTACTGCTTTGCCGTAACATTCTGGAGGATTCTCAGTTGCACAGCATTTTGTCAGTTCGTCTTCATAACCCTTGGCTATCCTTAGAAGCATCTGATTAGATAATTCTGGGTGTCTTCTTGAATATTCATAAAGGAATCTAAAGCAAAATATAATTTAATATTATTTTGGCAGTAAATTAATTTAACAGTACATAAAACATTCCCAAAACCAGAAGCACATGTGACAGAAACACAGACCAGACACCGTGAAAGGTTTTGGGGCAGCCACCCATATAATATCCCTGGCTGCAAAAGGATTTTTGAAAAGAACATAGTTGTTCACAAGACTGAGTCCAAAACAGAACTGATTCATTGGTGGTAAGATGGTGGCTTTAAAGACCTGTATAGGCCGTGTCGTCATCAAAAGGGGCCAGAACTAGAAGTGACATCATCGAAGGGGGTGGAACCGTAAGTGAGGTTTTCAGAAGCGCCAGCACCTGGCAATATTACTCATGAAAGATCTGCAGGGAACTGTGAAAGACAGTCAGTGCACCCCACCGCACCCTGGTCAGATGTGGTATTACCATTACTTAAGCCCTTTAGCTGCCTCCTACTCACATGTATGTGACACACAGGTATGATTTGCTGTAGTTTATAAACTAGATCATATTTTGGGTTGAACTGGGAATCATAATGGAATGATTAAGTGATGTTGGCAAGTTAAGTATGACGTAGGTCACAAAGGAGAAAACCCACCTAAACACTGAGAGTATTGTGTCGGTGTCGGGCTCTGGTGACTTTTCATCATCTAATGAGCAGACTTCTCTGCACTCAGAAGACTTAACTGGAATGGGCCTACATAACTACATCTCTTTGTGTACAATTTGACAGGAAAGAAGTGTGATCAAGCGGCTGTATTAGATAGATAGATAGATAGATAGATAGATAGATAGATAGATAGATAGATAGATAGATAGATAGATAGATA
>JANRMT010062821.1:33590217-33602138 GCA_026402145.1 Polypterus bichir lapradei | reverse complement strand
ATAGATAGATAGATAGATAGATAGATAGATAGATAGATAGATAGATACTTTATTAATCCCAAGGGGAAATCTATTTCTCAGTTTGTACATTAACACTAAAAAAATATCATTGGTTTAAGAAATGGAAAATGTCTTTATTGACATTCCTGCATTGCCAAACATTTGACTCATCACAGCACACTTGTGCATTCCCCAGATCGCTGCTGCTTTAAGAAATGTGCTGTATAGAGGAGAAGTACATGCACTCCTGTGCTCTCTGAAAAAAACACAAAACACATCTGCAAAACCCCTACAAAATAACCACAAGACCGGTAAGTATTTTATAAGAATGACTGTTAGGGAGCATGTATAAGCGAACAAAACTGTAAAGTACTTCTTTGCAGTTCCTGTTTGTGATATAATGAGAATTTCATTTGAAAATGAGTTGTTAATGGACAATGGAAAGATGAAATAATAATAGTTCACATTCCAAAATCATCTCCACCAAATATCAATGACTCGAGGCCAAGCCCATTGACATCTGAACTTTTCAAACTATTTGAATAGTTTGTTTCAAATTGGATTATAATATTGAAGCTAATTTAGATTTTATGAGGTTGGGATGTTGACAAAACCATTCTGTAACATATACTCTATAACATTTGGTGGATTTCATGTATAAGACCGCTTATTTTTAGTCTGCATGATAATTAAAACTGAATTTGTCAATGCACATGCCACAGTGTGTGTCTCATACAATAGCAGAACAGAGCCTTTGTGACCTAGGTGTGACAGCAGGATTGATTCCATGGGTAAACAATAATGTGACTGATCATTGTCAGATAGTCAATTACCAGGGGCACTCCCCTAAATGGGAACATCATTCATGTGGAGTTGCAGAATAGATTATATTTGGGCCTATTGTCCCCGTGGTATTGATTACTAGCATATTGCCCTGAAATATATAGTGATGAAATGTATTTGGCCCAGGCATGGTCACCTTATGTTCCTTCATTTCACAACAGTCTATGAATTATCTTGGTTGTTGGATTGAGGAGCATACACTGAAAAAAGTCACCTATATGAGATATTAGCTGCATTTGGCAACTCTTCAATGATCAAAACATCCTAGAAGTCTGTGTTACAATGAAGATTTTAAGGGTTATCATCCAGGATTAATTGTGATGGGATAGCCAGATGGACCATATGCTAATGTGAGCTAATAAGAAAGTTTTCTTCTTATGGTGGTTGAAAAAAGCTGGCATCTACAATGCCAAATTGGTTTACTTTTATAAAGGCTAGGTTTGCCCTGTTTTGGAATATGACACTTCTTTCTGACTATTGACTAGACTAAGATGTTGGAAACAATACAGAAAGAGGCCTGTAAATTAAAACCTGGCCACAAGGTAGACATAATATCGAGACACACTTCATCCTAGATTTGGTTTCTCTATCAGAGAGACGTACCAATTTATGTTTGAACTTCACCAGAAAATTGATCAAATCCAAATCTTATGATTGGCTGCCCACATTTAGAAAGGAGAGTATTAGTCACCATAAAAGGAAGTCATATAAACTGTTTTTTCCAACAGAGAGATAGCAGCAATTGCTGATCCCATATATGTGTAGATTACTAAATGAAAATGGATTTAAAATTTTGAGCGCAAAGTTTTTTGGATTTATGTGACTACATAATTGTGTATTTATAAATATTCTATTTTAATTTATATGTGCAGGGTTGTTTTCTTTTATTTATAACAGCAATTCAGTGCTCTTAATAACTTATGTCTCAAGAAACCAAAAATGTGTTGAAAGAGTGAAGAAACAACAACCTCAAAGTGATTACCTGGTATGCAATCTTACAAGTACAGTATACTGAATTGCATTGCTTCTCTGATAGGACTCATGCGCTGGAAGCATTTGAGTGATCTCTTACAACCTTGACATGGAGTTCACTCCTAACTCTAAGCAGGAAATGAATAGAGGTGTTATGTCACAAATGTATCTCTTGGCTTCCAAGACACTAGGTGGAAGGGTCTCCTTCCTATGTACTTTTTATCAAGTGAAAATGCAGTATGTCTCCAGGGGACTTTAATCTGTTTCTAACACATTCTACTATCTGGAAATAAAAAACATGCTCTCATTGCACTTGGGATTTTGAAGACCTGGGAGGCAAAAGGGACTGAAAAACAAAACCATTATGAAAGACAAGACAGAGAAAGAGACAGGCGATTATTTTTGCTACCTCAGTAGTATTAAACACCATTAGTGTGAAACAAGATAAGTATTGTTAGTTCATTTTCCATAACCCACCAACCATACAAACTTTTCGACTCTCTTGGTCAGGCCCTTCAAATTCAGTTTATCTATACAATGAAAGCACCTGTAGTTATTCATGTGACAATTCAAATGAAGTTAAGTCTTACCCGCCAATGAATAAATCCTTCCCTGCAGCAAATTTATCACAGACATCTGCATCTTTAATGTAGCTTTCTACTTTTTCTGAGAGGTCTGCTGGTTTCTCATCAGGTTCCATATTTTCAATGCAGTATCCCTTTTCCATTATTGAAAGCTTACAGCACTCTGCCAGGTGTTTGGTTCTTGAGACAATATCATCACGCGCACAAACGTCTTCTATTATTTGTTTCTGCAAAATTAAATATTTTTTACATATCTTTAAAAATATATTTATTCTAAAATGTACCACTTTGCTTTGATCAAGTATGATCTTACATTTCGCTGCTTTTTGTGATGTTATATGTTATGATACGTGATCATAACTAAGAAATTAAATTATAATAATGAAAACTATTATTGTGTTGACTATAAATAAAGTAATTTAATAAATTGTAAATTTATAATCACCTTTTTTTTTGAGCACTTGAATGAATCACCAGAACAGCATGTGAAAACAGAGGATGTTATTTTTTGGGTGATTTCTGCAATTTCATCTGCTGTGGCTTGTGGCAGCTTTTGGCTGTACTGAGCTACTTTTCTAAAAGAAGAAATACATGTGAAATATATATTCGCCCAATAAGCAATAAGAAATTTTTGATCGCAAATTAAATTTAACTCTCATTGTTTTTGTACTGGAAGGTATAGTCATGCATAGAGTTAACAATTTTTTGGACAACATAACAGTATATAGTGCTCGTAAATGGTTTTACCATGGTACCAGAAAGTGGTGTTGTTAATTTAAGTAAGAATTTATCTGTATATTTAACATGACCTTTTGTAAGAGAAAATACAGTAGTTCTAGCTATTAACAATCATAATTGTAAGTATCACCTTGCACAATAGTGGCATTTCAAATGACAAAGAAGAATGTAAAAGAAGGTATAATGATGGAATCTTACTTTGCTCTGATAACTCGTTCTCCATATTTTTTGCTGATTGCACATAAGGACTGTGACTGAGCAGTAACGCTAGCGATGTAATTTCGAACTGGTCTACCCTGTTTAAAAAAGGGACACCCACCATTTAATTTATTAAATAACTTCCAAATTTACAGTATTTAGTACCATAACAGTAAATGTGCATAGCAATTATATCTTTTAATAAAACAATGACAGGAAAGGTTGAAAGATATTAATCTTTACTTTTCCTTTAATAAATAATTGCCAGATATGACTAATGTAACATTATATTGACAAACTAATTTTCTGCAATTAGATTTAAAAAATGTTTGAATTGTAAACATAATAAAAAATAATGCCTTCAGTGTAAGTCATTGATTGTTTTTATTGTAATATTATGCCTTTAAAAACACAGCTTATCAGTAACTAATTTAGTAACAAAAAAAACTAAAAAAATATTTTAATTAAACAAATGCAGAGGATTCAGAAAGTATTCAGACTCCTTCACTTATTTCTTGTTTTGTTATGTTGCAGCCTTATGCTAAAATCATTAAATCAATTTTTCCACATATCAAGCAAAACTCAACTACCCAGAATAACAAACTAAAAGCCAGATTTTAGAAATATTTGCACATTCATTAAAAATAACAAAAATGAAATGTCACATTGGCACACATATTCAGACCTTTAGCTAAGTACCTTGAAATTTGGCTCATGTGCTTCCCAATTTGTTGATCAACACTAAGATGTTTCAAAACTTTATTTGGTGTAAACCTGAGGACATTTCAATTGAACATGACTAATAAAAGCTCAAACCAGTCTATATGTGAATCAGAGCAAAAATTAAGCCACAAGGTCAAATGATTTGCTTCCAGATCTGGGGCAACAAAAATTCTTGCAGTATTGAAGGTTCTCAAGAGCAGAGCTGCCTTCAAAATTCTTAAATGAAAGGTGTTTGGAACAACCACAATTCTTGTAAGAACTAGTCAGAAGTAAGTGAGAACTCCATGGTCACTTTAGCTGCACTGCAGAGAACCTACAGTATGTGGAGATGGGATACACTTCCAGAAGGACAACCTTTACTGCAACACTCCACTGATCTGGACTTTATGAACACATGGAAACTGCATGGAGTTTGCAAAAAGACACCTGAAAGACTCAAAGACAAGATTTTCTTATCTGATGAAACCAAGATTAGCTTTGTGTCTGGAAGAAACCAAGATCTGTTTATCACCTGTGCAATAACATTCGAAATGGTGAAGCACAGATGTGGCAACATCATACTGTGGAGTTGTTTATCAGAGACAAGGACTGGGGGACTAGACAAGGTCAAGGGAAAGCTGAACAGAACAAAGTTAATGAAAACCTGCTCCAGAGCAGTCTGGACCTAACACTGTGCCGAAGGTTCACCTTCCTATAGAAAAATGACCCCAAGCATAAACCACAGACACCTCATAAGTGGCTTAGGGGCAACTCTGAGAATGTTCTTCAGTTGCCCAGCCAGAGCTTCGACTTGAATTCAATTGAAACTCTCTAGAAAGACCAGAAAACAGCTGTCCAGTAACAGTCTGTATCCAGCCTGACACAGCTTAAGAGGATCTGCAGAGAAAAATGGCAGAAAATCCCCAAATCCAGTTTGTGGGTATGTGCATCATACCCAAAAACTCTCCTGGATGTAATCACCACCAAAGGTGTTTCAACAAAATTCTGAGAAGAGGGTCATTATGGTTGTGTTAAGGTGATACTTCAGTTATTTATTTATATTTTTAATTTAGACAAATTTCTAAAGTCCTGCTTTTGCTGTATCATTCTTGGGGTACTTACTGTTGCTCGATATAGAAATAAATTGTTTTAAATCATTCTAGCACAAGGCTGCAACAGAGCAAAATATGAAAAACATGACGGGTCTTAATATTTTCTGAATCTGCTGTAGTTAATGGTGAATTGACTGAATGGATATTTAATAATGATTAACAAATGTGAACATTTAGTATAAATAATAATAAAAAGGAGAGAAATTCAACAACAGATAATGTCATATTTTTAAAGAGTTGCTTCTTTCTCTACAACCATTCTTGCTTCATTTTGGATGCATTATTTTTAACATTGTCTTAAAATACCTGGGAAAGATCACTTCCAATACACATTTATTACATATTTTTTTCTGTAAGTTAAGGAAAGTAAGGAATAATGTACTATGGAGCATTTAAACAAAAAAAATGTTAAAGTTTTACAAACCTTCTCATAAAAGCAAGTGTCTAAATTCTCCTCCTGTGCACAACACTCTTCTGCCAAAGCACTAATTCTCCAGGCAAAGTTAATGATTGTACCTGGGTACATCATAACATGCATTCTGGAGTATCTATAAATAAATCTGTGGAATTTAAAAATGTTACCAAATATTAGACTTTTATATACTAATAGTTGTTTGATTCTGATGCAGTAACAGATTTGGTGAAGTCACAAAGTTAAATTAATAGCTAACTTGAGACATATATGCATATGTACATGTTAGATACAATTTTTAAACTGATTCAAAAGTACATAAATTACATTTTGGAAGAAGTGAAATTTCCAGATCTACTTTGATATCACTAAAGAACTGCACAAAACTTGAAAGCCTGCTACATATTAGCAATGGGTTATGATCAGTGACAGAATGAGTTATAATAATGTTTATGTTCATTAAAATTAACAACATTGATTACTGTGATGTGAATATCCTAAAGAGAAAGCATTGTTTATTGAATGCACGCGTTTGAATGAATTTTCTTATGTATTTGAAAAAAAGATAATAATTATGTAAAACTTATGAAATTAAAATACATACTTAAAATTATATCTGAAAAATAAGGAAACATATTTCCCCTAAATTTGTTGCAACCAAAACATTTCTAAATATATTGTCTATATGCCATGCCATATACTGTGTCCAGACCCAAGACAGATCTCTCATGCCTTACCTTTTTACCTAGGAAATGCTAAACACAATCTTCCCAGTGACTCAAGTTTATTTTGAACTCCACTTAACTCACTGAAGGTAGTTTCACATAAGACTTCAATTTCAAACTTTACTACCTACTTGAACATACTAAGTTGATAATAAGTTTATAATGTTTGCTGTGTCACAGCACTGTGTCACATATCGGAATATAAGAAACATCTACACAATATCAATTGGATGATATTTTCAATGCCAGGTTCATATATATTTTAAAATATACTGCAATATTCAAACATGACAGATATCTTGAAATACAAACTCTGTAAAATATATTTTATATGTATTTAATTGTTGAGAGGGCTAAGCCCAGATAATGTCTCTTATGGAACTTCTAAGAGATTTTGCGAGTACTGTGCTTGTTTGGTTGACTGTTGACCTACTTGCTCAATGTGAGTGTGAAGATGGGTAAGTACATTAGTATTCTGAATTCAATGGGTGCTTCATCGAGGAGTATTTCTGCCTTGCACCAGATGCTGCCAGAGTAGTCTATAGCCCTGACCTTGACTAATAGGACTTGAGAATAATGTTTTATTTGATTTTTGAAAAGATAATGCTCTTTTACAAGAACATATTCTGTACTTTTCGTGAGAAGCAACAAACTTGAATTAATATGATTTATTTTTAAATAATAATCACAAAATATGATTATTAAAGAATGGAACTACTGCCTCAAGGATATTTAGTATCCTGGTCCAAATCTTGTGTCCAGTTGCTGTCTGCCTGGTATTTTCCCGAGATGCTCTAGATTTGCTCCCACAGCCCTAAAGGCATATTTGGTAAAGTAATTTGTAATTTTAAACTGACACAGTGTGAATGTAACTGTGGCACCTTGTTCAGGGTAAGGGTTATTGCCTTGTGCTTGATGCTTCTAAAATAGGCTTCACACCCTTGAAACTTTTTTGTCAGATAAATAGTTTGTCATGCTAAAAAAAGCACCCTGGACTTTTTGAAAGAATCATTAATACATTATTTATATTTTACTTTTTTACATCTAAAATATTCTGAATACAATTCTATCCATTTCATATGAAGTACCTTACGTTTTAGTATTTCACTATACAGTATTCAGCATTTCAGTATATTCAGCATTTCAGTACATCTTCAGTATTCAGCATAAACAATGGTTTCTAGTTAGATGGAAAGATTCCCTGTAACTAGCCTGAGTCTGGCAACATCTAATATATTGTGTAAAGAGTCAATTGTAATGTTTTTTAGTCAGTATGAGATGCTACATGGGTACAGAGTTCCTGTTTTATACAGTCAGTTATGCTGAAGCTACGAATATATGTGCGATGACCACTGACTAACAGAGAATGTACAGTGCTTCATCTATAATAATAATAATAACAATGCTAGAAAAGGTTGGAGAAGATGGAGAGCACCACTGTTATGCACAATTTGGTTGTGAACACCAATGGTACCATTGACGCCAACTAAACACACCTCATTTTTCCATGACAGAAGCCAGAGACAATATCTACTATTTATCAGCTTAGCCATTCCAGATGACAGAAACATCTCAGTCAAAGAACCAGCAAACCTCAGCAAATACAAAGACCTTGAGAACACAAAGGCATGTGTGATTCTGGTGGTACTCAGAGAACTTGGAACTGCTCGTGTAGGTCTGTAAAAATATCTTGAAGAACTAATAGATAAAGTGAATGTGACAACCATCCTCCTTGCAACTGCCCACTTTGTAAAGCTCTGATCATCAGACAATAAGACCTCAGGAACTTAGGTTGTTCCCGGTAAAAGGCAACTAGCACAAACTGAGAAAAAAAAGCATAATAACGATAATAATTTTTCACTTACAATCCTGGATATTCCAGTCTGTTGTTTTTGAAGGCTTCACATTTTTCCTTTCCTGAATACATTTTTTTCACTTCCTTTTGCTTTGGAATGCTTCTTTTATGTTCAAGGAAGCACTGATGTCTTTCGTCTCCAGCTTTGGCACAGCAGTCTTGAACATGGTTTTTATTAGCTATCTCATTGGATGCACAAATTACACTTTGTGAAAGCGCAACCTACAAATTAATACAAGAACATTGTTTTAATACATCTGATATTTGTATTGTGACAGGGGCTTGGCATCCTTACCTAGCTGGGATGCCCCTGCACACTATATTCAAGGGTAATAGCAATGGACATTGCAATATCTCCCCCTGAACGCTAGTTGGCCACCTTCCTGGGGTGGAACAGTGTCTCGGGTTCCCGCAGGGCATCCTGGGAATTGGAGTTGGGTACAGCCCTGTTAGGTACCGTCAGGGGGCGCTGTATTTGGGACTCCTGAGCCCGTGTGGGCAACCAATTCGTCACACCCAGAAGTGCAGCCGGAAATCAGGGATCAAGCACCTGGAGCACTTCCAGGTGAACTATAAAGGTAGCCAGCGACCACCATTCAGTGGCCAGAGTCGGGTGGAAGGAGGACGAAACTTGGTGAGGAGTGGTGGAGTAAGAAGAAGAGGAGAAATTAGTGTTTATAGTGTGCTTGGGACTGTGTTGGGCTTGTGGGACACGGGGAAGACGTTTCTCACAGCTGAAGAAAATAAAAATTAATTTAATTTTACACGGGCCTCCTTTGTCTAATATATACTGTATATATTTAATATTAATGCAAAGCAGTTTATTTGATGAATTTCATTCAATAACATATTCAACAAGTAATTCAAAAATTACATAACATTATACAATACAATTTTCAGAATCACTTCTCTAGTTTAGATTTCCAGTTTACATATATGGCAAGCATATATTTAATGTTTCCTAGTTTCCTATATAACAAACTGTTTGCCAGTAAATATTAAATGACAAACATTAAATATTAAATTGAAACATTAAATATGTTTTAATGCTTCCTACTAGTGTAGGAAAGATAGCTGTGTGTAGCTTTGTAAACAGTGTCGTCCTTTAGAGACATCTATAGTGGTGTAGTGTATGGAACAATTTGTATTCATCTTTCATTCTTCCTATTATCATTTCGTAAAGTGACATTATATAATATTGTAATTTATTAACAAAAAAAATGTACGCTTCTGCTGTTAATTTGAAATGTTTTTTTGTGCTCAGTCTGAGTTTGTGTTTCAGTAAAGGAAAGATCTTCATGTTTAGCAAGATTAAGCTTTAAACTCGTTAGTTTTTTTTTGTCTTTCAACCTATTTTATCAAGTTGCTTTGATTCTTAATTCTAAAGATGTGTTTATATCTTTAATCAGCCCTGAAATCAACATCTTGTCTTATAAATTTCCTTCCTCACTCCAGCTAATACTGTAAATTATTTTTTTTTTCAGATTTGACTGTTCATTTCTTGCTGGGACAGATTCCAGCCCCTGCTATTCATTAATTTGATTACACAGATTTGTAACAAATATATATGAAGAGATTTACAGTCATTGAATTAAAGCCAGATAATCTATTGAGGTTTCAGTATAGAGAATGTGTAACATGTATTGTATAATTTCTAACAGACTTTTACTGTTTTCTGTACATGTGACAATACTACTGTACTAGTACTACTAATACTACTACAAAAGATACATCTTGGCACTGAATTATAACTTTTAAACATCCACTTATTAATAAGTGAAGCAATTTTGTTAATGAAATGTTAGGTGTAAAGTAGAGAGGTCTTTGAACCATAAAATGGGGGTCAAGGGTGATTCATTAATTTGAGCATTTGCTGTGTGGCCTTATGCCAGACATTTCCTAGATGTCCATTTGTTTAAGTAAGCTTGTTTAGAGTTAAATGTTTGTTTCTAACTTTTGGCTATACTGTTTTTTCTTTTTGAGTTTTGCTTAGCAGGTTGCTTCCTGTGTTCATTCCTGTGTTGACACTTTGCCTTGTGTTTTGACTTTTGCTTTTGGAAATTCTCAAATCTGGATTAGAACACTGTTTCAGAGAATTATTTATTTTTATATATGACATACTGCTAGCATTTTCATATTGCGGGTTTGGCATTATAGACTTAACTACATATTTTATCTGATATTTTTAACTTTTCTGTTTTTGTGCATGCTCTATATTAGTTTCTGGGTATACCCACTGAGCTGTGTTTTATTTACAGAGGGCTGATTTGCCGAGCATCCCACTGGCCTGCTCTTGATATGGAAGCACTGGTACCTGCTGGCCACACTCTGTGCACTCCTGCTTGTGTGATCGTGCTGTCCCAATGCACACCTGACAGCCACAAGGCAAGAACCAACCTTTGATAGAGAATCAACCAATCGGAACGTACATTAGCATACCAAGTTAGTTTAGAGTTGCTGATTGGTTTAACATGCATATATTTAACATACTGTATAAGAGGAAAAGAGAAGTTAGTATAAAAAATAGAGATTATAAACTCCACATAGGCAATGACTAATTCAGTCATTTTTAGCTCCATAATGACTGAGTACCATTCTAATGTATTTATAGTATTTTTATATATTTTTTGTGTCTTTTAAATTGAATCTTTTCTACTGTTTTGGACAAACACCTAAATCTGATTTTTTATTAATTGTGCAATTATGACAGACTAGCAGAATACCCGCACTTCGCAGCGGAGAAGTAGTGTGTTAAAGAAGGTATGAAAAAGAAAAGGAAAAATTTTAAAAATAACGTAACATGATTGTTAATGTAATTGTTTTGTCATTGATATGAGTGTTTTTCTCACATATTATATATATATATATATATATATATATATATATATATATATCTATACTAATAAACGGCAAAGCCCTCACTCACTCACTCACTCACTCACTCACTGACTGACTGACTGACTGACTGACTGACTCATCACTAATTCTCCAACTTCCCGTGTAGGTAGAAGGCTGAAATTTGGCAGGCTCATTCCTTACAGCTTCCTTACAAAAGTTGGGCAGGTTTCATTTCGAAATTCTACGCATAATGGTCATAACTGGAAGTTGTTTTTCTCCATTTACTGTAATGGAGTTCAGCTGGAGGGGCGGAGTTTCGTATGACATAATCACGCCTCTCACGTAATCACGCATTACGTAGAAAGCCAGGAAGAGCTACAAAACGCGCTTTAGAAAACATGCATTATATAATTAAGAAGGCAGCGAAACAATTAGAAGCGAGCGAGTGACATAAAACCATATTCAGCGGCTCACGTGAACTGACGCAGTGCGCAGACAAAAAGTAACAGTTCCAAAGAGTGCTGAACAAAAACCGAATTACACTGCTATGCTCAAATAGATAAACCACACGCAGTGGCGCGATAGCAAAGCATTCGCCTGTAGCGCCCACGTCCGAGGTTCGATTCCCGAGAGGGGATGCACTAAGTATGTACGCGCGCTTCTCGATTTATTTTAACCTCGCATCCCCTTAGTTTGAGACGTATGAAAACGCATGCGGTTAACGCAGAAAGACAGATCACCTATTCACCTATTGAAGCTTCATGAATAATGGATACTTTATTTGCGATCAATGATTGTTTTGGTAAAGCCATACTCAGTGTATTCATTAGATGAACGGTAAAAAAGTAAGAGCGAGGGGACGGTAACTTACTGAAGCACACAAGCAAAACCACAATAGCACGCGGGCTCGATGTACTGACTTGCGCGATCACATTCCAAAAA
>JANRMT010062821.1:33535437-33579127 GCA_026402145.1 Polypterus bichir lapradei | reverse complement strand
CTGTCTACGCGCTTCTCTTCGTCTTGATCCAACCGTGGAAATCACTCCCCTTGTAAGTGTCTTTTAAAGCTCTATTGTTTAATGTACACTGTCTGCTATGTATTGCTTTGTAAATTATTCTTTATTGTCTTTGATTGTACACATGTAAATGCCTGTATGTTTCTTTTGTATATATTTCAGTTTACAACGAAGTACGTCCAATAAAAGCCTTCAAGATAGCTCACTCACCCCTTGTCGTTTTTTATGTGGATGTACTGAGTTGTTTAAGCTCTCTGCGGCCGCATAGTGCGGAGTGAGGCAGAAAAATTAACATTATTAGAAAAAACAATCCAAAAAGAAAAACTTTTTTTTTTCATCAAATTCTGGTCATGATGCTTACCTGACTTCCCACAGTGAGCTGAGATCAGAATTGCAAATGAAATTAAAGTGACCCACTTCATTGCTGAAAGGGTGAATTGTCAAAAGATGCAACTGACAAGTGCCCTCATGCAAAAAGTGTAGTTTTATACATTTATGGAATAAATTATTAATCTGGACTTTTGACTTTTATTTATTTATTTTTAAATCCCCAATTGCTAGTATTTGGAAATACCTTAAATGTCTAACAATTATTAATAGGTTATGCAAGACTGGCCAGAACCATCTATTCTGACCTTACTGGCCCTCAAAGTTGACTCTTCACTTCATGTTAAACACTTTTATCAGACTGCAAACATTTAAAGCAAACTCTTATATAATGAAGAATATGGCAGCTTCCTACCTTCATATCAACTTTAGACAGAGTTAATGTGTTTAACGGTTACAAATGTGGATATTCAATATCATGATACCACAGGATGAAAAAAGACTCTGTCATTATCACCATAAATATGGGGAAGCTTTTTATATTTTATTTTTAAAATGTTTTAATGTTGCTATCTGCATCCCATATGGGATGTTGAGGTATGAAAAACAACATAAATTTAAAAACAGAACGGCTCAAAGTGTTACATAAATATGGCATGCATAATTTTATGGTCATATTTTTACAATTGCATGTAGTCAACAGACTTTCTGGCTTTGCTGTCAACATCACTGTTGGCTTTAAGGCTTTCCGCAAGACAATCACCTGCTGTAATTCGCTGCTTAGACCAAAGAGGTACCATTGAATCTAGGAAATTTTATTTCATCATTGCAGCAAAGCTCTTCTAGCTAATGTATCTTTGCAAAATGTTCTTATTATTCATGAGCAAGAATATGTGGTTTTATAGAATCACTAGTTTTTTAATCAAGGCTGGCCATCTCAATTACCTCCAATGCAAGACTTCATCATCTGCTTCCTAGAGTGAGTCCAAAAGAGTGTGTCAAAGCCATCGAGTGTTGTCAGAAGTGTCACAATCTTGGATGGCTAAGTATTCAATGAACAGTCCCTGCAAACAACTGCACTGCTCTACTATCAGGGATGCCAGAGAGAAGGTACTGCATGATATGCTTCAAATTTAATTAATTCACCTAGTGCACATGTTTTAATTAAAACAGGTTGAAAACATTTTATGCAGATTTTGTGTTTATTTACATTTCATTTTATATCCATATGCTGGTGGTATGACTGGTTGCAGGATACCAAGATATTAGTTTTACCTGCAAATTATTTGAGCGGCATAGAATAAACGTTATTTTTTATGGAGGATAATAAGGAATTGTTACTAGTTGCTAAAAACAAAAGCTAAAATTAAATGTGCAAACTGTGTTTTGTTTTCATCCTTATGTCTCTTTTTCCATTCTTTCTGTTTCCTTTTGTTTTTAGCACTGTGGTGATTGTACTCAATAGGATTAACTTAGAATATGTTGTGAATTTTGAGGAGAATTAGGAATAGGAAAATTTGACTTCCAAGATCAGGTTTAAGTTTAATTGGTTTATTTAGAAAAGGATCGATATAAAATTCACAATGTGCTTAACCTAAATTATTACAGGCCAATATAGTTTAGGCCCAGTTACTAAAAAATCACCAAAAATGACAAATTTAAAAAAAACATGAAACTAACAATATGCAAAAAGGCTAAAATTTCAAGACAGTAAAAACTAACAAGATGCAAAATATACAAAATGACAAACTAAACTAACTGACAAACTACTCAATCCCCCAGGGGCCTGCAGTGCCCTTAAATCGGGCGTCAGGAGGTAGCCCCATTAACTACTCACCTTCTCCCAACCTAAACATGAAAAGGGGAAAGCAAAAATCAACAGCAAAGAAGAATTAAAAAAACAATTCAAGAAAATTAAAAAATAGTTATCAGAACAAAGAAAACTTAAACAATAAATAATAAGATACACATTAAATCGTATATCAACAAAAAAGCATAATAGCTATGGCCACAACAGATCATCTTAGAACCCCAAACCTTAGGTACAACTGCACCGGACAATGCCTTGTGTTCAAAAGAGTATTTATTTTAAGTAAAATAGCTTACACAGGCTTCCTTTCCCAAAAATACCTTTCCACAGTTCAATTTTTCTTTTTTTTTCTTTTCTCCACTCTTCGCCAGGCATGCTTTGTCCTCCATCTCTCCCAACTTTGACTTCTTGAGTAAGGTAAAGCAGCATTTCTTTTGTCAGATCCAGGAGTATTTCTGATGAAGCAACCTTGCACCAAGGAAGCAGTTCTGGGCCATGCAGAACCACCCTATAGTAAGAGATCCTTTCTGCAGCACGGTGGCTCAGATAAAACACTACAGGGTCACCCTAGGAGACTACAACTCCCATGCCACCCTGTGAATAAGAATGTGAGAGATCCACTACAGGAATACTGACATACTATGGATGTAAATGACTCCAGGGGGCAGTTCCCTTCAATCCATTCATAAAGGCCTCTGGGCTTGACAAGGAATTACCCATCTAAGGTGAGATGCCCATCTGTCCAAAACAATGACATAACCCCCCATCTCGGTGAATGGCTTTCTGATGTCTAAGAGATTGTTTGACATCAGTTTTTAAATTAGATGTCCTGTCAAAAAAGTGGAACAGTCCAGCAGGAAAGCAGATTCTGATTCTCTATCTTGATGCACCTCTGGATTTGGAGATATCCTCCAGATATGCAGCAAAAAACTCCCCAGTATATTTCCTTCTGATGGTGTGTCAGTTTGCTTTGAATTGCCTCCGTCTGAAGGCACAGTACTAGAACTTGAAATGTCACCTGTTTGAAGTTAAGCAGTGGGTTCTGGTTTCCTGCTGGAGCCCTGCTTTCCAGGAATAACCCTATGCGGAACCTCAGGCAGCAAGACTAGGTGGCCTTAGGCAGCACTTAAGGAAGATACTCATTAAAGACCATTCCTACAGCTTCAGACAACTAGATTTACAAACAACTTTCTGGCAGGGACAGAAGGACTTCTAGAGCAGTCTGTTGGGGGTGATTTGACTATGAAGCAAGAGTCAAACAAAAAGCTAAGAAATGTTCAACTCACCATTTGTCTTGGGTGGGCAGGAACCTCTGGCTGCAGGACTGGAAGACGACTGAAATGGCTTTAGTCACAGAATTGATGTGTCTGGGGTACACTGTGGCTGGAGGAAGTTTAGTCTGGGTGGCAGAGAAGACTATGACTGATGACTTGATTTGGAGAGCAGTGTCATGTAGTGTAGTGTAGTGTTGGCTGCTTGATCCGGACAGAAATGTAGCCTGAAGATGATGGCTCAAAATGAGCATCAGCAAAGACTGGGGAAACTTGGGAGAAGAGTTTTTAAAATTTCCCTTTTGTATGAAAAGTTTACAATGAGTTTAATATACTGTATGCTGTAGTTGGATTCCAACACTTTATAAATGATTAAAAATATCATCCAAATCATCTTGATACCTCTGGCCAAAAGTGATTTGCCAGCTTCAAATTGCTCTGAATTTCCAAAGCTTTGAATAAGGAAACAGAAATGTCTACTGCTGATAATCCAGTTTTCATCATTCTAAATAACACCACTGGAACCGTTAAACAAAAATTCTCTGAAATAGTTTTACAGTTCAGCATTTTATTTTTTAAGGTTGGGGTGTTCTCTAGTGATTTTAAGAAGAAGGAATGGGAAACTGTATACCCAAAAATACAGTTTATTACTTGATATAAAATTCATAGGCCACCACGCTTTACAAAAAAAAAGCCCCCAAATTAACTAAAGGCATAAAAATGACTAAACACGTATTTCACTGAAGGCAAAATACAGAGAAAGGCAAAATTAATAAACGGCAAATAGAAGCTTTAAAGCAAGTGCTTCCAAGGTCATTTTTATTTTATTGTTAGGGCCTATTTATGTTTCTGGTTCTACATGCTTATTCTTTGTTTTGTTTTTCCTGATTTTGCTTAAATTGAATTGAATAAGTGACATTTTAGCGTCACCACATACAATTGGTAAATGTAGGAGTTTTCCCGTTTGTCTTTTGTAGAAGGAAAATTTTTATTAGCATAAGAGAATAGCAAATTAACATATAAGAGCCATAAAAAGTAAATTAAAAGCTTCTAAAACATTATATTAAGCATAAATTAGAATATTAAAGCAAATACGATAGGTCTAGCAAATATTTAACTAAAAATCAGTTATATTGCATTATTTTATAGGCTTACATTAAAATTTCCAAAGTAAAGAAAAGAACAGCTAATTGATACACCGAGGCCAGTTTTGGACAGGATAAGAGTTTGAGAACACCTGTGATTCAAGGCTAGGAAACGATAACATAGAGAAGAGGCCACTGAAACCAGCTGGTTTCTGAATCAGCAGAAAGGCTTTTGCTGTAAGCAGGGTCACGCTGACCTAATGCATGAAGAGAAAATCTTAGTAAATGCAGGCATTAACAAAAATATTATAAGAATATATTAGCAATTAACTTTAGTGTAGAAATTAAGACAAATCAAGCATGCCAAGCAATGATTAAATGAAAGCACATACTATACTTCTTTTTAATTAAGCTTCAGGTCACTATTGTAAAAAGTTTGGAAGGCTGAGAAGGCTGAGAACGATGAGAGGAAACCCATATTTGGAATTGAAGCCTTGTCCAGTTAGAGAAAAATGGGAACAGCATAGAAAAATAACACATTCCATAATGGGGGCCAGTGATAGGAATAGTAAGGAGATGATAAGGGTTCCCATGGAAACTCAAGGTTAGCCGGACAGGAGTAGAAAGGAATGAGAAGAATTAATGGGAGGAAGCCATCCACCCAGTCTTAGACCAATCAAAATAAGCCGAACAGACACCAAGAGGAATAATGGACAGTAAAACCAGGTGCAGAATGAGCTAATCGAACTCGGCCAAAATGATAAGAAATTGTTATAAAAACTTCAATTGTTGTAAGGATCAGGGCTCAATCTCATTCGGCCGAATTGAGTCCGTGTGGTTGATTTATTGCAATAAATCCTTAAAACTCTGTCTGTCTATCTCGAGTCCTAATAGCCTTTATTTTTAGGTAAAAAGCCTTCTGATGATGAATTTTTCGCCACGGCACTTTCTGGCCAAGATGGGTGGGCAAAAGGAAAAAAAAACTAATAAATTCCTTTACTAGGGGAGATGCTTTGGTGGTGGTCCTTTTAGGTGGGTCTTCAGGTTTAAGGCATGCTGTTTTCATAGATCTGAGACAAATTAGCATAAATAGCACTGTTTTCAAAATGAGGAAGAAAGAACAAGAGAAAAAAAACAAAATAATTAAATCAAATCAGCAACTGTTGTGGCAATAAAAGGAACTTGGGCATCACACAGACCATCTGGCGTGGAGAAGGAAAGTTTCAACTTCAGAGGCAATGCTCACTGGCTTGTGTTCTGAGCTATCCAGATGATTGTCTAGTTAAACCTCATTGAGCTCATCAAGGTTTTATTTTTAAGGCACAGTGCTGACTGTTAAAACATTATACATTTCATACGATGGCCAGCTAAATTATATATTTGTATGGGACTGGGTTGTGTTTGTGGTATATGTGATCGTTTGCATTGTGGTATTTTGTGTTGTAGTTTTGTGGAGCTAAAAGTCATTATTGGTGACATTTCTAGGCTTTAGTAATGTCTTGCTGCTAATATCTGCAAGGAAAAAAAAGAGTCAACCCAGGGTGTTTACTTGACCAATTCATATAGTAGCACTTTTTTCCTATGGGGGGCGCTAGCTCCCTGGTTGGAATAAATTCTATTTTAATTGCAGCGTCTTAAGTAACCTGAACCTAAATAGATATATTATAAAGAGGTGATATCCCATAGTAATATGGTGGTAAGAAATCACATAAGAGAAAATAACTTTGCTTTCTTTAATGACGAATTACGCGGCATTACAGATGAAGAAGCCAATGACAAGACTATCACTGAGGTGGGATCTTGATATATCAAGTCTGACATTTTCGTTGCTGTGCTGGAAGGATTTTCAGGATCGGATGATGTTATCTCCCATCCGTCCGTCGGCTTCAAAGGTGTGCCGGGCAATGTTCCAAGGCTTTATACTCTTTCTTCAAGTGCAGGCTCTTACTTAAGTAAATCATGCCATTCCAAACAAGGCAAAGAGAGGATACTATTTCATGCTGACTCTGTCACACAAAAATAGTACAATGTCCATTTTTGTATTTGTTTCTTTCTTGTCTTTTAATGCGTGCCTAGCAGTTCTAAATGATGAGCCCCTGTGTGCTTAATCTGGCTTTGTGTTAGCTGTACATGTCAGTCAGTCATTTTCCAACCTGCAAACACAGCCAATCCCAGCCAACACAGGGTGCAAGGCAGGAACAAATCCCGGGCAGGGCGCCAGCCCACCGCAGGACACACACACACACACACACACACCCACACACCAAGCACAAATTAGGGACAATTTTAGGATTGCCAATGCACCTAACCTGCATGTCTTTGGACTGTGGGAGGAAACTGGAGCACCCGGAGGAAACCCATGCAGACACAGGGAGAACATGCAAACTCCACGCAAGGAGGATCCGGGAAGCAAACCCAGGTCTCCTTATCATGAGGCAACAGCACTACCACTGCGCCACCGTGCCGCCCTACATGTGAGTGGATTTATAAAATATTTTTTGTACAGAGCACAGTGACATATTAAACTTATGTACTTACAGTATTACAAGCACATAACAAATATTCGAAAGAGGAAATGTATATAAGAACACTAAAAAACATAAGATTTATTTAAAATTATTTTTTCTAAACATTCCATTAAACAGTTACAAGGCATAATATTATACACTATTTGATAACACAACAATTTAAATTTGCCAATTAGCCTAACATGCAATCCTGTTTCGAGAGTTTACACAGAAAACCCACACTAAATACAGCAAAGGTGTGCAAAGTCAGGGAGTCAAGTTTGATACAAACATCTATAATGAATAACACTGGAATATCTATTTTTGATGATTTACATTATCACATTGAAT
Source organism: Polypterus bichir lapradei (assembly GCA_026402145.1). Lineage (NCBI taxonomy): Eukaryota > Metazoa > Chordata > Cladistia > Polypteriformes > Polypteridae > Polypterus > Polypterus bichir. The sequence goes on along the minus strand of JANRMT010062821.1, from coordinate 33,571,758 downwards.
CACTCACAATATTCCTTTAAAAATTGTTTTTTGGAACACTGGACATATCATTTAAGCAATTTTAAGAATACTGTTGGTGTATAATACTGAAATGACTTCAAAGTTAACACAACACTAATATCCATCCAGCTATAATCTAACTACAGGGCCACAGGGGTCTGCTGGAGCCAATCCCAGCCAACACAGGAAACAAGCTCCAGGCAGGGCACCAGCCCACCACAGGGTGCGCACACCCACACACCAAGCATGCACTAGGGACAATATAGGACTGCCAATGCACCTAACCTGCATGTCTTTGTACTGTGGGAGGAAACCAGAGTACCCCACACAGACACGGAAAGAACATGCAAACTCCACGTGGGGAGGACCCGGGAAGTGAACCCCGGTCTCCTTACTGCAAAGCAGCAGCGCTACCCACTGCGCCACCATGCCACCCACTAATATCATGTTATGTAATAAAAACTTTGCAAGTAAAGATAAAAGAAGAGTTAGCTTGTGCACGTAGAAGGGAATTTAATATATGACTTATGGACAGGTTTACCTTAAAAGCCCACTTTACCACTCAAAGCTTGTCTGCACAACACAGTAAGCTCATTATCTGACCAACTAAATCTGGTGAGGTTGCCCTGTATAATCCACAAAAATCTAATTTCCATTTCATTAACCACAGTTGAACAAATCACTATAGAAATGGAAAGAATTATTGCTATGGCATAAATTTTTCATAAAAAAATGTGTTTATATACTCATTATACTGCATTCATCCACTCTCTGAAGCACTTGATCCATACATACTTGTATCATATGTAATGTGTAGCATGCATTTTTGTCACAGAAAAAACACCTTTATGGTATAAATTGTAAGTAATCATTTATATTCAGATGCAATAAATTGTTAATATTTCAATATGTTTTAAATTTAATCTGTACTTTATCATTATTATTGATATCTTATTATTAAATTTGCTGTATCTCTTTTTTATGAAGTACAAATGATATACATTTATTTTTTCTTTTGAATGTAAATTTTAAACATACTTCCATAATAAAGCTGCAGTTTTAGTTTTGTTTTTAACATATGAATGACTAGCAGGGTCATCGCCCACTACAATGATACTTAGATGAGGTCTTGTATTACTTTGACAAAAAAGTTCTGACACATTCCCTTAAATCTCTTTGTGTATTTGCTTTGCCAGTTCTTTTCCTGATATTATTGCGGCTGTACAACTATGAAGAATAAAAAAAAAAGTTACGTTTTTTTAAATAAACTTTTAACAAATAAAACAATCTCAGTAAATATCCCCTTGGTTTAAAGCATTTTGTGTGTAAGGCTTGATGGGCTGGTTTGCTAAAATAAACTGTGAGCAAGTACAGAAGCTTGCATTATGTAGATACCTCCATTTAGAATGTATATCCCTCAGTTATTGTGAATTTAATAATCTACTTAAGTAAAGATCAAGTCTTGGAAGCCATACCAGAGACTGTTTTATCCTATTGTTGACTATGAGAATGCTGTAATTTTCCACACAGATTTTAAATATGCTAGCAAAAGTTAAGTTTAGTTAATGTAATATAGCTCTTACTTAATCTTTGCAAACTTGTGCTGGACATAAATGGTTCTAGAAGGCATACAGTGGGTTAAAAACACACACACATACATGCTGAAACACTAAAAAGGTAACTTTAAAATTTGAAACAAAATGCAATTTTGACATAACTTTCTAAAAAGATAATAAAAACAGATTGTGTAAGTGAATAACTTACACCTTCAGTTCACTGATAGCTTGCCTAATATGGTACTGTATAAACTAAAGGCAGAGAGGCAAACAGACACACACAGACATAATTTTGTGCCATCCTAATGTGGGGGAGAACATGTGAATTTAAGATCTATTTAAATAAATTAGTTTATTAATCAAATAATGAGTGCAATGAACAAAGTGGGAAATTTAAAAGTTAAAAAGTAGAAAATTAATAAAAACAAAATGGAAATTACCTCACTTGCCCTAACTATTACTGATAGTCAATGTTGTCGCACTGTTTTTACACAATAGGCCCACTAACCTTTTTTACTGTTTCTAGCTAGATCATCCCCATGTCAGTTTGCCTAACTCACCCATTGGCTCTAGATGCATTTTTCTAGTGGCAGAGAAAAATAGAGGAACCTCAGATGGTACACGTGGGCCACCACCCTCATTCTAGGTACTGTATGTCCAGTTTTGGCACTCCCACTTATCACTGCACCAATGGATCAATGTGAAGTTATGAATTTCTCTTTTCATGTGGATACAGCACTAAGGCCATTTTTTTTTATTAATTTGTAACTGATTTGTATCAGCCTATCATTATGCAGATGACAAAACTGCACCATTAGCTTAATTTCTTTGCATGCTGCATTTTGAATAGTTAGTTTCATTGATTAGGTTTTTGGGAAATAATTGCTTTTTATGCAAAAATTAAGTAAAGACTTAATACTTATAGTGGGCCTATAACAAAGTTCAATTTTTTTTGGAAATTTCAATACAAGTATTCAGTATTTGTGAATGCCAAAAGTGGGAAATAACCATTTTAAGCAATATAAAATAGTATAGCGGAAAATTAAAAAAAAAAAAAAGAGAGTAAGCAATAGAATAAAAAGCAGCAAAAATAGAAGTACAGGGTGAGGCAGAAAGGACGGACGTTTTTTACAAAATCACAAAATTGTTAATTTTTTCTTACAAAGAAATTTATTGAAAGATTTGAGCTCATATTGAAATAGCATTTGACAATTTGTAGGGATGGAAATACAGGTCTAAATGCAAGATACGCCTTACCTAATGATTACTGAGGCCAAGTTCAGAAGAATGCTTCCGAGTAGATCGACTTAAACTGTGCAGCAGGGCTAGTCGTACGCTTTCCACATTTTAAGGGGTACATGCCGTTCGTATAGCCCCCGGCGGTCTTTTGTTCATTAGTGTACCTCGTGTATGAAGTGCTTTAACCCAATGTAGGATAGTGTTACGAGCGGGAACAGCTTTATTTCTGTGGATATTGAAATGGCAACGAAACTCACACTGAACTGCGGTAATAGATTGGTTGTTCTTGACAAAACAGTCGTACGCAAAAATGCGGTGTTCTGGATTTGGTCTCGTCCGATGCGAGAGATGGACGTCTGAAGTGGAGCTCCGCTAGCAGTGGTGTTATTTTTCATATTATTTGCCTATTATCCTGAGATATCCTACATTTATTCAGCCCAAGGAGACTGCTACAGTATATTTGTAAGCATATATAAACATGGCCAGCAAGAAAGGGGGTCCGAAAGAAAAGAAAACTAAAGCTGCACCCAAGCCAAGATCAGCAAGCCCTAGCTCAAGATACGGCCTTTCAGAGAGAGACCTGGAACAGCTGGGCGAAAGTACAGACTCTTTGGGACCAAGGTCCGCTACATCATCGCCGGCTGAGAGTGAAAAGGGGAGCGAATGTACGATCGGGAGTACAGATCTCGATAGCTCGCTGATCGGAGAACACCTGAAACTGGAAAGGGCCTTACAGTCCGCGATCTCAATTACTCCACGCGAGCGGGGATAGCGGAGGCACCGGCTACAGTAGAGCCTGACGCTTCACCTACGGTACAAGAAAGCACAATTAAAATGTCTAAACTGGAGGTGATGCTCGCCGAGATCGTACGAGATATAAGGAAAACCAAGAAGGCAAATGAGAAAGCAAGGGCAAAGGCACATGAGAGGTTGAAACAAGAGTTGCTGGAATTGAAACAAGAGTTGCTGGAATTGAAACAGGAATGGCAACAAGCAAACGAAACGCAGCAGCAGGAGTTGCAGCAAGCAAACGAGACGCAGCGTCTGATGCTACAACAGGCAAATGAAAGGCTGCGACAAGAAATGCAAGTGGAAATGCGACAGGTGCTGGGTAAAATTGAAACGTTTACTAATCAATTGGAGGATCTCAAGGAGACATTCACGACTAGGATTGAATTAGCCGAAAATTTAGCTACCAGTGCTGAAGAAAAAGCAGAAAATGTCAGCTCCGAAAGCAAAAAACTCGGAGACAGACTGGCTGCTTTGGAAGATGGAAGTAGAAGGTATAACGTCAGAATTGAAGGTCTGCCTGAGAATCGAGAAAGTTCAAACCCTGTGAAATTCGCTGCTGAACTTTTTTCTAAAATAATCGGGGACGACTTTAAAGCAGAATCTGAGATAGCAGCAGCTTACCGCGTACGCGGATCAAACACCGTTAGACCCAGACCAAGGTCTTTTATAGTTCGTTTTGAACGATTATCATTTAAACTAGAGGTGATGGCACTCCTCAGAAACAAGGAAGATATTACATTTGAAAATAACCACATTCGTATCTTTCCTGACTTCTCTCCAGCAACAGCTACTAAACGCATAGCCTTCTACAACATCAAACAGCGGTTACGGCAAGCCAGCGTCAAATACAGCCTCTTGTATCCGGCAAAACTTAAAGTGGAATGGCAAGGTCATTTCTATGTATTCGCTAGCAAGGATGAAGCAGAAAAGGAATTAAGAAAGCTGATCCCGGGACTATTCTGATACGTAATAGTGAGTCATGGCGGTTAATGATTAAAGCAAGGATTAATAATCTACTGTCTGATCTATTCGTTTTAAAATACGGGTTTTTTATCAGCATATATTCACATATATTCTCATTATTACTTAGTATTACTAGGGCGCTATCTGTTTATGTTTATGTTTTATTGTGCTTAATTACTTTTTCTTTCCTTTTTTTTTTTTTTTCTTTTTCTAATTACTTCATCTCTACCCTAAACGAGACTGTTCAATATCATACCCTTGGTTTATTGTTATTGCTATTACTGCATTAAGACTTGTTATGCTTATTTTGGACACATCTTTAACATCATCACCCGGGTTTATTATCTGGGTGTATCATCTTAATGTACTAAAATTGCTGAAGACTATATATATATTTTAAGTGCAAAATTCTTTTTTTTTTTTTTAAAGACTATATTGGTAACAGATATCTCTATCTTTTAACTCTAAAGCACCGCTGCATTGGGGCTTGTTTTGCTTTGGACGTGCTCTGTCTCTGGGTATGTCAGAGGACTGGGACTGTGTGAAGTGGGTTTTAGCCTCACTTGGGGAGGCAAAAAGGGAGGGTGGGGGGTTAAGGGGGGGAGAGAAAGAGAGCAGGCTTGATCTATACCTAATCTATCCTATTAATCTTAATAATTATAACTACCAACGTAATAATAAGCTGCATGGCAACAACTCTAGGGGAAATAGGAAATTAAGGCAGAAGCTGTCTCACTTCCAGTTAAGACTATAAAATGACATCAAAAACTCAGAATCAGTGTCTCCATGACGGGACAGTTAATTTCGTAAGCTGGAATGTTAAAGGCCTGAATCACGAATTAAAGAGAAAGAAAGTACTCTCTCACCTAACAGGTCTAAATGCTAAAATAGTATTTTTACAGGAAACTCACTTAATAAGCAAGGATCAGTTCTGGCTGCAAAAAGACTGGACTGGCCAAATGTTCCATTCTAGTTTTACAAAGAAAACTAGAGGGGTGGGAATTCTCATACATAGAACAGTACCATTTGTAGCATCAGATGTAGTATTGGATCCTGAAGGGAGATATGTAATGGTCATGGGAGACTTATCTAACTGTAAAATGATTTTGATAAATGTTTATGCACCTAATGTTGATGATAAGGAATTTATCCAAAATTATTTGCATCCATTCCCAATCTGAATTCTCATAAAGTTATAATGGCTGGGGACTTCAATTGTGTTCTAAATCCACTTTTAGATAGGACTTCCTCCACAGGGGGAACGGCATCTAACACCGCAAAGATAATTACAAAGTTTATAACTGATCACAATTTATCAAACCCCTGGAGGTTTTTAAACCCAAATTCAAGAACATATTCTTTCTACTCACCAGTGCATCATTGTTACTCAAGGATTGATTACTTCTTTATAGACAATAACTTCTTGCCGTTGATTAAATCTTGTGAATACGATGCTATTGTTATTTCTGACCATGCACCTATGATCTTGGAGCTAAAATTACTAAGCCCCATGCACTCACCCCGCAGATGGCGCCTCAACCCGCTTCTATTAGCTGACGAGAATTGTACGGAATTTATATCCAAACAAATCAAATTCTTTCTAGAGACAAATACATCCCCCGAGATCTCTGCAGGAATACTCTGGGAAACTCTTAAGGCCTTCTTAAAAGGTCAGATTATCTCATATCTTTCCCACAGAAATAAATCCGAAGCCAAGAAAGTAGCAGAGATAAAAAGGGAAATTACTAAAATAGATGAAGAACACGCCAGACTACCAAGCGAGACTCTACATAGGAGGAGGCAGGCTCTACATTCGGAATTAAACCTCTTGACAACTAAAGAAACTGAACAACTAATTTACAAATCCAGACATCATTAGTATGAACATGGGGAGAAAGCTAATAAGCTTTTAGCTCAACAAATTCACAAGCAAGAAGTGCGCAACGCAATCTCGGTAATCACTAGCACGAACGGAGATAAAATCGTCGAACACAAAAGTATAATGCATACTTTCAGAGACTGCTATAAATCCCTATATACTACTGAGTTTAAAGAAGACAATACACAATCTAATACATTTCTAGATACATTACAGATACCACAAATAGACGCTTTTAGTGTGGAGGAACTTGATAAACCTCTGACGTTATCAGAATTACTAGATGCTATAAAATCACTCCAAGGCGGGAAAGCAGCAGGCCCTGATGGTTACCCTGCAGAATTTTACAAGAAATTCTCCGCTCAGCTAGCTCCCCTCTTATTAGCAACATTTACAGAAGCCAGAGATAACCAATCTCTTCCACAAACCTTTCGCCAAGCACTAATCACTGTCTTACCAAAACAAAATAAGGACTTATTACAATGTGCATCACACAGACCAATTTCACTTCTGAATAACGACGTTAAAATACTCTCTAAAATCTTAGCCAGAAGGATGGAGAAAGTGCTCCCCTCGGTAATATCACAAGACCAAACTGGATTTATTAGGGGCCGGCACTTATCTTCCAATCTTCGACGCCTGTTTAATGTAATATACTCACCAACTAAATCAAACACCCCAGAAATATTATTATCATTGGATGCAGAAAAAGCATTCGACATGATTGAATGGAAATACCTTTTTACTATATTGGAGAAGTTTGGGTTTGGCCCAAACATCTGTGCATGGATTAAATTACTGTATACTAACCCAGAAGCTTCAGTTTGCATCAACAACATTTGCTCAGACTACTTTAAACTAGAACGTGGCACTAGACAAGGATGCCCCTTGTCACCGCTGCTGTTTGCGATTGCCATTGAACCACTGGCAATACATTGTCGAAATACTGATCAGATAAAGGGGATTAACAGAGAAGGACTGGAACAGAAAATTTCATTATATGCAGATGACATGGTACTGTATATATCAGACCCAGAAAATTCCGTGCCTGCAGTCTTAGCAGCACTCACAGAATTTCAAAAGATCTCTGGTCTCAGAATTAATCTGAATAAAAGTGTACTCTTTCCAGTGAACTCTCAAGCATATAATATTAGATTAGATACCCTACCTTTTATCATTGCAGAACAGTTTAAATACCTAGGGGTAAACATCACAAGTAAACATAAAGCTCTATATCAACAAAATTTCGCCGTTTGCATGGAAAAAATTAAACAAGACTTGCATAGATGGTCAACCCTTCTTCTCACACTAGCTGGAAGAATTAACACTGTTAAGATGAATATTCTTCCTAAACTCCTTTTTTTATTTCAAAACATCCCAATATACATTAATAAATCATTTTTTAGGCAATTAGATTCGACAATAACCTCATTTATTTGGAATTCAAAACATCCACGCTTCAAAAGAGCGACCTTACAAAGACAAAAGGCAGAAGGCGGCATGGCTCTTCCTAACTTCCAGTTTTATTACTGGGCAGCAAATATACAGGCGATAAGAACCTGGACACAAATAGAAGAACATACACAGGCTTGGTCCGCAATAGAAGTAAAATCCTGCAGTACTTCTTTGTATTCCTTGCTCTGTGCTCCAATAAACACACATTATCGGCAATACACTAATAACCCAATTGTGCTCCACTCACTTAGAATCTGGAAGCAATGTAGAAAGCATTTTAAGAAGGAGAAGCTTTTATCTGTGGCACCCCTGCAAGAGAACCACCTCTTTCAACCTTCACAAACATATGCAATTTTTAATATTTGGAAAAAATTTGGAATTAACTTGCTTAGAGATCTTTATATAGACAACGTCTTTGCATTCTATGAACAATTACATTCCAGATTTAACATTCCAGCTACACATTTCTTTCACTATCTTCAAATCAGAAACTTTGTTAAACCAAAACCTTCCAGATTTTCCTCATCTTGCACCCTCATCCATGCTGGAAAAAATATTGCTCAATCTCAAGGACTTAGACTCCATCTCTACAATATATAAAATCATTTTACAATCCCTCCTGTTCAAAGATCCAAGAAGACACTGGGAAAAAGATCTTTCAATTAATATATCAGAAAAGGAGTGGAAAGTAGCAATGCAGAGAATTCACTCGAGCTCCATATGCGCAAAGCATACAATCATACAACTCAAAATTATATATCGAGCACATCTGTCTCGACTAAAACTTTCCAAAATGTTCCCAGGGCAAGTTCCAACCTGCGAACGTTGCAACTAAGTCCCAGCCTCACTAGGTCACATGTTCTGGTCCTGCACCAAATTAACATTATTCTGGACAAACATTTTTAATTACCTTTCAGATAGCCTTGGACTCACAATCCCTCCAAACCCATTAACAGCTGTGTTTGGTGTTCTTCCAGATGGGTTTAAAGCGGAGAAAGACAAACAAATTGTGATTGCATTCACTACACTTTTGACACGTAGACTTATTCTCATAAACTGGAAAAACCCAAACTCTCCTCTTTTAAGTCAGTGGGAAACCGATGTGTTATATTATTTGAAGTTGGAAAAAATCAAATACTCAGTTAGAGGATCCGTACAGACTTTTTTCAAAACATGGCAGGATCTAATCAGTAATATTTTAATATAAGTTTATAAGACACAGAGAATTTATTAATTTAGGTATGTTTACAAGCCTTAAATTTAGCGCCGTTTGGCTTGCTCTCTCTCTCGGGGTGGGGATCGATCTGTTCTTAATTTTTTCTCTTTGTAAAAACTTGATTGCTTTGTATGGATTGTAATAAAATTAATAATAAAAAAAAAAATGCGGTGTTCTATCGTTCACGGCTCCATGGCTTCAACTAAAAAGAAAATAAAAAAATGCTAAGACTCCGCGAACCTAATGCCACCTACCACACATCTGTCACTCCACCTAGTGGTGAGTTCTAGCCATTTCAAAGACGTCCGTCCTTTTTGCCTCACCCTGTATTATAGTAAATGCTCTCCTTATGTGCTACACTATATTGGTAAGTACATAAATATACATCACCTACATTTAATGTAGCCAAAGTACAAAGGCTTAATCTAAGCTGGTATGTAATTCTTAGGTGTTACTTCAAATTCAGCTCCTGCCTTGAAGTAGAACAGTTATTCAGGATCTTAGACAATGATGGTTAAACTATGGCATGATGCGTGATATATTACAGGATTGTAGACCTAGGCTATGTGAACTCTGAATTTTCATTTTTCAAGGAATGCTGTCAACTGCAGTTTTTGTTTACTTTCCTCTTTTCAACTGGATAACTATTTGTCAGTTTTTTAAGGTTTTTGATCTTTGTATAAATTCTTATTAGTCTAAAATATTTCTTTGCCATGTCAATGACTCCATATAAAGTCAGAACTAGACCCACACATTCTTAATAATTATAGACACATTTCAAATGTACCCTTTCTCTTTAAAATACTAGAAAAAGTAGTCACCTATCAGCTTCAGTCACACCTTGCGCATCATAATTTATTTGAGAAATTCCAGTCTGGTTTCCGCACTGGTCATAGTACAGGAACAGCACTAATGCGTGTTGTAAATGACATTCTGATATCCTCTGATGAAGGAAACTCTGCTGTAATTATGTTGTTAGACTTAAGCGCAGCGTTTGACACCATTGACCATTCTATTTTACTACACAGGCTAGAAAATTTCGTTGGACTCACAGGCACTGTGCTCGCCTGGTTTAGTTCTTATTAAATTTTGCAAGTAGGACACTATTGTTATCTCCAACTACGCCACTTTGATCATGGACCTAAAATCATTATGCCCCACATATTCATCTCGCAGCTTTTGTATTAACTCACTTTTATTAGCAGACAAGAACTGTACAGAGTTTATAACCAAGGAAATTGATATGTTTTAGAGACAAATACATCCTCAGAGATCTCTGCAGGAATACTCTGGGAAACTCTGAAGGTTTTCTTAAGAAGACAGGTTATTTCCTGTCTCTCCTACAAAAATAAATCGGAAACCAAGAAGGCATCAGAGCTAATCAGTGAAATTACCAGAATAGATCAAGATTAGGCCAGGTGTCCAAATGAGGCACTTTATAGGAAAAGACAGGCTTTGCATTCAGAAGTCAACCTCTTGACAACAAAATAAACAGAACAACTCATTTTTAAATCACAACATCACTACTGTGAACATGGTGAGAAGGCTAATAAGAGCTTAGCTCAACAAAGCCACAGGCATGAAGTTCACAATGCAATATTAGTAATTACCAACACAGACAAAGACAAAATCATTAACCATAAAAATATAATGCATTCTTTAAGAGACTACTATAAGTCCTGATATTCTACTCAGATTAAAGAAGACACTACATAATCTAATTGCGTTTTTGTATGCATTACAAATACCACAAATAGATCCTCTCAGTGCAGAGGAATTGGATAAACCTCTGGCACTCTCAGAATTACTAGACGCTATAAATTCACTTCAAAGTTGGAAAACAGCAGGCCCTGATGGCTACCCTGCCAAATTTTATTAAAAATTCTACTTTAAACTTTTCACCAAACATTAATTACCCTTTTTCCTAAGAAAAACAAGGACTTATTGCAATATGCATCATAGAGACGAATCTCACTTCAGAATAATGATGTTCAGATACTCTCCAAAGTTCTACGTAGAAGAATTGAGGAAGCGTTTCCTTCGGCAATATCACAAGACCAAACTGGATTTATTAATGGCAGACACTTGCCTGTTTAATGTAATATATTCATCCACAAAGTCTAACACCCCAGAGATATTATTATCGTTGAATGCAGAAAAAGCATTTGATATGCTTAACTACCTTTTCACTACATTGGAGAAATTTTGGTTTGGTCCGAACATATGTGCATGGATCAAACTACTGTATACCAGTCCAGAAGCTTCAGTTTGTATTAACAACATTAATTCAGACTGCTTCAAACTAGAATGTGGTTCTAGACAAGGATGCCCCCTGTCACCTCTGCTATTTGCAATCACCATTGAGCTATTGGCAGTTTATGAGATAAAGGGGATTATCAGAGAAGGATCTGAACAGAATATATGAGTTATCGCCAATATACTAACAACCCAATTATACTTCATTCACTCAGAATATGGAACCAATATAGGAAGTACTTAAAGATAGAAAAGCTTTTATCTGTGGCACCTCTGCACGATTGCCACCTTTTTCCACCCTCTCAAATAATTTAATTTTTGGAAAACATGCAGGATTAAATCACTTAAAGATGTGAACATAGAGAATGTCTTTTCATCCTACGAACAATTTCACTCCAAATTTAACTTTCCATTAACACAATTCTTTCACTATCTCCAAATTAGAAACTTTACTAAACAAAATCTGCCCAATTTTCCTCTCCTCCCACCTACATCTACGAGGTGAGACACAAAAATATCTTGATTGGTAAAAAAAAATATTGATGAATTAATCCCCCTCCCAATCTCTATGCCACTCCATACGTATCTTCCATTGATTGAAACAGTGCTGGAAGACTTCTTGCTTAAGGCTCTTCAACAGGCTTGCCATTTCTGTCTTCACTTCATCCATTGAAGAAAAATGTGTTCCCTTCAGGTCACTTTTGATTTTTGGGAGCAAGTAAAAATCACAGGGAGCTAAATCAGGCGAATAGGAAGGATGATTGAGGACAGGAATGTTTTTGTCAGTCAAAAACTGCTTTACGGAAAAAGCAGTGTGCTCAGGAGCGTTGTCTTGGTGAAGCAGCCACCCGGGCATTGAACATCTTCCACATTTTCTTGTCCTTCCTTGAAACGTTTGTGCAACTCAAAAATTTGTGTTCAAGACAAGCTGTTATCACTGTACACTGTTTTTTTTATCATTTCATAAGTTTCTGTGGCAGTTTTGTTCAGTTTCGTGAGAAATTTGATGTTGATTCGCTGTTCGATTTTTTTCACCCGACATTATAGCAGCAACACATGTAGCGATTGTTGTGTAAATACTGACTGGCTATTCATGGGATATACCTAGCTGGTCGGTTTTGTCATGTTTGACTTGCTTATGTGGAATGTTACTTTACTTTTAATAAATTCAATGAAATGTTTGACAGTCTGGTGTGCAGCATTCAGGCTTGCACCAACACTGTCAAAGGACATCTGAAATGACCTCTGCAATGATCTCAAAGAAGTAAACTGTAGCTGTTCAATAGTCTGAGATGAAATATAAGACTATTTACAAAATGTTTAATTTCTTTCATTTTTGTACATTCAGAAGGAATATTTACAAATGGGGAAGATTCAAGACATTTGAAATCTTCCCAGAAGTGGGCATCCCTGCAAACCCAAAACATAGATGATTTGTTGGTTTAGTAAATAAGAAAAAATCTAAAAGCTAATTCTACAAATCTATTTGTCTCTATCAACATTGTGACTATCATCAAACATAACAAAACAAAAAAAGACTGAACAAATACAGCTTCAGCTATCACAACTACCAGATGCCTACCAGATGGCCAAGAAATTCTGCTGACTATGCCAGTTGTGACAACAGGTAATAGAACAAATTCAAAAACATTTGATATCTCTTGCCCTACTTGTAATTTTACTGCCTGTACTCTGTTGAGCAGGTTTCCATAAAGCCTTCTTCTCAGACTCTGTCCTTTTGAGGTGCCCTGCTTGCCTCCTATAATCTATAAATAAATATATGACTTTGCATGTCTGTAAATAAGGGTTACATTATATCCATTAAAGGAAACAATTGCCCACCCACTCAGAACCCCCACCTACCCAATCAATTTTCAATTTTCATATTGAAATATATAGGGTGTGACTGATGTCGCCCCTGGTTAGTGGCCCATAACGGTTGTCCTTAACAGTGGCGATCATCGCTCTTGAGCAATTCAGTAGTTCCCCTGCTCCGTTTATCCTCCCATTCTTACTCTCTTAACTGCAAGCTATCTCTGTGTTAAACAGTAAACCTATGGCAAAGAAACACACACTGCCCTTCAGAAACTCCCCCTTAAACAGTATTTCAATAAGAAACAAACACACTCTTACCTGTTCCCTTTACGGGATCAGCTGCAGGCTTGCAGACTTACCGCGCAACATGCTTTTCGAACAAGGTTTAGAACATTTAAAAGATTGGGCTCCGGCCAACCTAACGGCTCACTCTTCTGCTCTCTCTCCCTCAGACTGCATCTGCTCCAGTCACTACTTCCGAGCTGCTCAACCTGCTTGATAAGGAGGACTTTGCTTTCATTTGACCTGGACCGCCATGTTTGACAGCTACAACATGTGTGCTTTTCTGCTGACAAACCCCTTCTGAATAAGGTATTGTGTTTGTACGTGACAGTTCAGCAATAAAGATTTTGTTCCTTGGAAACCTGTTCCTTTTTTTTTTTTTTCTTTTTTATTTCCTGTGTAACTTTGTGACCCAAGCTTGACAATATATATTTTATGTAAAAACAGTTTTGATATTTATGTTAGTATTATTCATTCTCTTATAACATATAAATATATCAATATTTAATTTGGTATTTGTTGATCACACCCCCATCCAATCATTCTATCGAGTGCTGCATGTGCATGCATGATCATTTGCTCACAGCTTGTTAAGCAAATTAGTATAAGGTGAAAAACCTAGGTTAAAATGGCCTAAAATAATGTTTATGAAAATGGCTAAACAGAGCTCTCTGTACAGTTTCTTTAAAAGACCTTGACATACTTTAGAAGAAGATGACACATCTGAAGTTGACAAGCAAGCTTCTGTCAATGAAAATAGAACTGTGCATTCCCTGTCTCCGGTACTTGAAGGCACAGTCCTTGCTAATGCAAACATGTCAGATACATATCAGCAGTAGGTGAGCCAACTTTTCAGCCTTAGCCTAGATTGCAAACATTCCCAGCTACAAAAACAGATAACTGGGACAGAAATATTTAAATGGATAAAGTACGGCACCTAACTCACCTCTTTTAAGTTAGTGGGCAACTGATGTTATATACTATTTGAAACTGGAAAAAATAAAATTCTCACTTAGAGGATCTGTGCATATTTTTTTAAACATGGCAGGATCTAATCAATAACATTTTATAATAAGCATTTAAATTGGGGAAAAGGATTTTCTCCCCCTTTTTTTCCCTACTCTTAAAATTTTACTCTAGAAATTCTGTGTTTTGCCAGCTATGTTGCCATTTCCTCGACACCAACATGGATAATTGGTTCTTCAAGACTGGTTTTAATGACATGAAACACATGAGCCAGTTATGTTCTAAACATGAATCTAGCAAAGCATATTTATGCGGTGGTCAAAGCACAAGCCTTTAGAGAAAGCGAGTCGGGACGTGGAAATATCCTTAATCAACTGAACAGCCACACACAGGCAGAGAACTTTATTGAATGGAATCCAGTACACATCAAAATAGTAATGGACATTGTGGTTTTGTTTAGCAAGCAGGATACACCATTACACGGCCACCATGGGATAAAGGAGGCTGTTAATAAGAGCAACTTTCTGGATATTTTCAAATTCATATGCAGTTATGATCTAGAGCTTAAAAAGTGACTAGAAAATATGCCAAAAAATGCAACACTTATGAACTCTGATATCCAAAATGAACTGATAGAAACAGCTGTGTCACTTCATCTCAAAAAGATTAAAGCAGAGTTACACAAACAACCAGACACATATTTTGCTGTTTTGGTGGACGAATGTAAGGATTTGTCTAAACAAGAACTTACTACTGCTTATGTGAGATATATTTACAAGGGTGAATTAAAAGAGAACCATTGGGTTTGTTGCAACAGGAGATATGACAGTGAATGCCATTGCTGAAAAGATTTATGAGGTGTTTTCACCTCTAGAACTGGACCCTGCATTGTGCATTAGCCTCAGTTTTGATTTAGCTGTGGTTATGTCTGGTAGTGGAGGTGGAGTTCAGTCCATTTTGAAGGAAATTTTCCCAAAGCAATTTATGTACATTGCAACTCTCACTGTTTAAATCTTGTACTTTGTACTGCATCTAAGGCATCTCCTGTCATGGCTATTTTTTTTCTTTTGAACAGTCTGAATAATTTCATGACTGAGTCAGAACTAACACACCAGATATTTGGAAATTCAAAAACAACTGCACCATCACAGACTATGTCTCGACCTTGAGAGGTCTGCAGACACCCGATGGAACTCAGTTTCAGTGCACTCAGAGACAAGTCAGCCGGTGAATTCGATAAAGTAATCAAGCTTACTGGTGAAATAATGGCCAAACATGAAATCCACAACTGGGATATCACTATTTCCCCGAAACAGAAAACTGACAGCCAGGTTCAGGGATGCCCACGTTATATCTGCAATGGGAAAAGCAGTATCTATTCTGAGCGACTCCAATCTACAGATATTTTAGACAGACAACTTCAAGAGCTCAACAGTCATTTTCAGGACTACTCCTATGGGATAATGAAGGCCTCCACTGTTATTATGCTTTGATCGGACTCATTTAGTCAAATAGCAGTTTTACAACCATCATGCACACATTATGGCATTTCTTTTGAGAATGTAGAACTGTTGTTTACATCAGTTTAACTGAATGATAAATAAGGGTCATTCCTTTCCATTCTTTATCAAAGTTTTGGACAACTGCCCAAAAGACATATTTTCCAACATGAGCAGTCTCCTTCAGGTCATTGTCACTCTGCCCTGATGAACTGCACAGTAGAATGGCTTTTTTGACTGTCAAACGCATCAAAATGAGCAACAGGGTGTTAATGCTCACGGGCCGCTTGAATAATCTGTCACTGCTCTCATTTGGAAGAGAACTGACAGAATTGTTGGACTATGATGAGATCACTTCAATGATCAACACAAAACAACAACTTTGCTTTGATTACAACAATAAGGTTTAAAACAGGCAAATAGAAACAAGAAAGGTTAAGGTAAGGCAGTTAGATAATACATATTTACACCTAAAAAAAAGTTTACAGGATATATATCAAAACCTTAATCATTATCTCCGATATTTCTTATTGAAAAGTCATATGGCACTAGGAAGAAAGGAGTTTCTGGAGCGATTTGTGTGGGTTTTCAAAGCGACTATCCTTCCTGATTTACTGAAGTTTAGTTCTACATGTAATGGATGACTGTCATCAGTTGAGATGACTCCCATTTACTTTAACATTGCCCTCTGACACACACTAGTCAAATCATTTACATCAGCCCCAATAATTTTAGCTGCATACTTCGTAATCTGCTGGAGCTTTTTTGAGTTTTGGTTTGTTAGACCAGGCAATGAAACTGAAAGTGATCACAGACTGGATTCTACTACAATAGAAGGACAACATGAGGTCCTTGCCTACTTTAAATAGTTTGAGTTTATGGAGGAGAAATAAGTGCTGGTTGCATTTAGCAACAATAGCAAGGAAATATTTTATTTCTCTTATGTTGGCTATGCTACTTGTTTATAGCCAGTAAAGAAATGTAATGTAGGCCTCTATAATAAAACATAGCCACGTATAAACATTACTGTTGTAATTGTACATGTTCACATAACTCATAATGTACTGTAGTACTAAACACCGTCTTGCATAATTACACCGCATGCAAAAGACTCATGTACAGTATCTTATTCTCTTTGTGTGCTTTAGTAATAGGCCTACTGTTTGTTAAGGTCATGCAGGTTAAGAACATTGAATTGAGCAAGAGCTAGAGAGAGAGAGAGAAAAACATTCACTTGACAGTGTTGTTCACCGTAGGCTATTATCTGTGTCTATAGTTTGGGTGCTATCATGCCAGTTACATGTTTTTGTTTGTTTGTTTTGTTTTGTTTTTTGCATCATTATAAGGCCATACTTTTAGTTTTCTTCTTATAATAGCCAAGAAGGATAGACTTTTATTTTCAACTGCTGGGTCTTTGAATTTGTGTACGTATGTCTTCCAACGCTGTGTACATTACTGAGCAGGGTTTTATTAGAGGATCCACCTTGTTCGGCCGCTGGTGATCAAGTTCTATAAACTGTCTTCCTTGAGTGAAATTTTGTTCGCCCACCTAGTTTCATATATGCCCACCCACCAACAAATTTCTGGCTACGATACTGTTACTGAATCTTTTATAATTTGTGTAATTTGCAAAATCATACATTGCAGGTCAGTTATTGATTAATTGTTAATTTTAGTTAAATGCATTAAACAAGAAACTGACAAAACACGAGCAACAATGCTTTATGCTCCTAAGAGTCACTTATGTAGTGGAAGTTTGGTTTACATTTTCCAGTAGTCTGCATGTAAGCTGGCAATCAGACTGCAAGGAAGAGTCATTTATTAGGCATATACTATCCAAAAGAAGGACATGGAAGCTGGGGCTAAATCTGGCATCACCAAAAACTAGGCAGGCACTAGTCCTATATGGGGCACCAGATGAGCAGGGCACATACTGAGCAAGTACACAGCCAAAATCGCACAAGCCAGGGAAATGTAGATTTAACAATTAACTTAATCGAGGTATCTAGTGAGGCAACAGTCAGGCTAGGAAAAGAACCTTTATCTCTAGAGCCATTAAGCTGCGAAGCTCACCACTGCATCACTGTTCCTCCTGACATAAAGAATACGACCAAGAGGCAACATTTATTTTTCAAAGTACTCTTTAAATGGGTTATTGTGAATTACCCTTTGGTGGTACACCACACACGTGTAACTCCTACCTACTTAAGGGTTCTTCTACTCTCACATTTGCACCAAGAACATTCTAAGACTCATAAGAAGTAATGGAAAAAGTGTATATGGGCACAATGGGATTATTTCAGTAGAAGTGCCATTCTTCTGGGCTTTCTTGGCTAAAAACACTTTCCAAAAAGTGAGAACAGGATTTCATAAACTGTACAGTATATTCTCTGGGAATCCTAAATAACATTTCTCAAGTAATCAAAGATGGACTGGCACCTTGTTCCTGCCTTGCACTTGATGTTAGCTAGGATAGGCTCCAGCAACCCCCTTGACTCTGGTCTGGATTAAGCTGATTAGACAATGACAAGTAATCACAGATTATATACAGGTTCTTTATACACATACAGATCTTGCAATAGGGACTGGCAGCAAATATCCAGGGTTATACATAGTCATATAACCTTGTCTTTCTCCGTCAATAATGTAATGTTTACCAGTTTACAAATAAAAGTTTGTGTATGCATCTGCTTGGCCTGTGATGAGCAGGCAGATAATCCTGGGTTGGTTTGAGCCCCTTTCTTTAAATCTTGGGGAAATGGTTAACCTGTTATGCCAAAAGTATAATTCATGATGTATTTTTTCATAGCCTTTTTCAAGTGGTAATGTATGATAAGCAGATCATATGATGTTTAGAGAAAAAAGGAGGTTATAAAGCAATAAAAGGTGTAAATTATACAGATATAATGTAGATTGAATGTGTGGCCCATTGTCTACAAAAATCTTAATTCATTATACAGTAATCCCTCCTCCATCGCGGGGGTTGCGTTCCAGACCCCCCCGCGATAGGTGAAAATCCGCGAAGTAGAAACCATATGTTTGTATGGTTATTTTTATATATTTTAAGCCCTTATAAACTCTCCCGCACTGTTTATAAATATTCCCCGCAGCGTTATACAGCATAATCCCTTTGTATTCTCTTAGATATTAGGTAAGATTCATTGAAATTATGTATATAAACACACACTGTTTATATGCAGTAAAACCTAAATATTATTTTAAAGATATTGAGTGTCTCCGATATCACATATGTTACAGCCATTACGATAGACAGGTCACCAGCAATAAATAAGTACATTGCAAGAAAAATAGTATACAGTAAATGTATTAATTATTTATGGTTACTCACCAACAATGACACGATGACTTGTCCGATAACAATGAGTTTAATTTTACTGCACAACAAAGGAGAGCGTTACAACCCTTGTAAAGGAGCCACTTCAGGCGATTGTGTAGCACTGCCGTTGTTCTTCTGGCAGTCTTCAATCCAAATCCCTAAAGCAGATTCCATCCAGACTACTGTCTTATTACATCCACTTACAACTCGTTTTGCACCCTGGTTAAAAGGACGCTGCAGCCGTAGATCTTATATTCCTTTCCTACTTTTTAAATAAAAAGAATCGTAGCCTTCAACAAATCCAAAACGTTTACCTTTTCGGCAATCGTTAACATCTTCTTCTTGCGCTTGGGCACGGCACCTGAAGCAGTAGCAGATTGTTTTGGAGCCATAATGAAGGGCTTGACTATGCACAAAGATAAACACTAAAGAGCACAACTCTTTACACAGCGAAGCACGTTGATGCTGAATGAGCGAGATGAGACTTCCTGGTTAACACTGCATAGCTCCTGCGTGCTCTGATTGGTTAGCTTCTCAGTCAGGAGAACTTAACTGCGTGCTCTGATTGGTTAGCTTCTCAGCCATCCGCCAATAGCGTCCCTTGTATGAAATCAACTGGGCAAACCAACTGAGGAAGCATATACAGGAAGTAAAAAGACACATTGTCCGCAGAACCCGCGAAGCAGCGAAAAATCCGCGTTATATATTTAGTTATGCTTTCATATAAAATCCGCGATAGAGTGAAGCCGCGAAAGTCGAAGCGCGATATAGCGAGGGATTACTGTATCCCAAGGTTTATCTCTATTTGTATGTCAATAATTGTTTTTGCCAATAATAGCTGAGGTACCCATTCTTAAATGATTAACAGTCTTTTTAAAAACTAAATTTCAAATTATTTTAATAAAATATTATTGCACCACCTATTTTTGCTTTGCGCACTCGCTCAACATAACCTATTGTCTATGAGGGAGGAGAAAAAGCTTTAGATTCGTCAATATTTTGATCTTTGGTTTTCGACAGATCTTTGGTTTTAGGGTGTTTCCCCTGATACCGAAAACATCAATATCTCAATGACGTGTGTCTGCCTGTTTGTGTGCGTGTGTGTGTCTGTGTGTCACAGTTTCTTGAGGACTGTCTAGAGCTAAAATGACTGAATGAATAAATACCAAACTCAAAACTTAAGCCTCTTATGAGATGACTATGTGCTGATTAGTTCTTGAGCTAAATTGTGCAAGAGAAAGAGGCACTCTAGTGGAACCCTCAGATACCGTAATTCTGCAATTAGTTATGAATTCTTCTCATCATGTGCTATCATAATGCCTATTTTATGATCAGAAAGATCAGCATCAGAGTGGTAAATAATTACTGAAATGTTATAGAATAGTTGGCATAACTTGGTTCCTAGGTCAAAAAGCCTACTGACACTCACGTCCAAATTTTTACATGTTGGCATTAGACTTAGGAAAAACAGGCTGTAAAGTATTGAAGTGTACACAAGACTGTGTAATCTTGTGGTACAAATATATGATTAAAATATTAAAAGCAATTGAAACATAGTTAAATTGTGAAAGATAATTTATAGTGTATTTTGTAAAGTATTCATATATTACTACAGTGCTCTTTGATGGAGTTCATTTCATTTATGTTAAAGGCAGAAACACGTAGTGCACTGTTCTTACTCCCCCTCAAGCATGTCACATAAAGGTAGTCAAGGGAGAAAGGACAAAAGAACAAGCTGACACCTGTCACCCCTTAAACTCCCGCTCTGTACCTTATTAATAGTAATTGTGATGCTAATGCTAATATGAACCTGGTGATTTTTGAATTGAAAAGTATAATGAGATGTTACTAAGAGAATTCAGGTTCAGAATACAGAGTATGCTTTACCTGATCTGATTAAATTTTCACCTCAATCACAATTTGATGTAAGGTTTTAACTTCAAAATGTGTCTCATTACTCAATTTGAAGGATCTAATATGCTAAATAGTATTACCAGAGCTACATATTTTAAGCTAAAGTCCAAAGTGGTTTGTATTTTATTAGAAAAATGGAAGCTAAAAAGAAGTAAAATGTGTTAATTAACTGTATATAAATACAGTCTAAGTTGATGCTACAGAGACAGGCTCTTGATTTCCATAATAGTGTAATGATAGAAGTAATAGACTTGAGATAAAGAGAAGGAAAAGGAATGGGAAAACATTACTTCCAATCCAGTGTTTTTCAAAGGTTTTTTTTCTATTTTTCTTATGCTGTCTCTAATACACCAGAAGCACATTCTGCCACATCCTGGAAATAATTCCAGATCAATGACAGCTGAAAATCTGCCTAATGGTGCTGTGGACCAGCCAAATGAATGACACAGTTGAGAACCAGGGGGGTGTGTTGGGGCTGTTCATGTCCAGGTTGGGTTCCACTTGGAGTTTTGCCACTGTTGAAAGTTTTCCCCCTTGATGTTTTTCCAGCTTTTAATTTTGTTGGTTCCCCCATGTAATTTGTACGCTATCAACCTTTAGAAATAGCACAAAAATCCACACACTGTCAAATCAAAACTTTTCCCCGCACAACACTTTCTTAAATAGTCCAATTTGCCATGAAAACCAAACATCTGGCAACCCTGACCCTGCTACAAATTAATCCTTTTATCTTCGGGTTCACAGTCACTCATGTCTAACTAAGGTTAAGACTTGAGTGACTATGAAGGAACAAATGAATGAATAAATAGCAAGTTTACAGCTTTCTGTCAGGGTAGTCTTACTTAATATTAACAATGCAAAATAAATAAAAAAAAAAAAAAATTAAAACAACTGGGAAAGCCCTGGATAAATTATTTATTACTGTCAAGAACAGAGTGCTTTCTTGTGCTTTTACCGGCAGTCTCACTCATAGTAAATAAAACTATTCAGTTGAGGATGTCTTTTTTGAAAAAGTCTCAATGGTAGTAGCACTGTACACTGAATCTTTTTTTTCCAGAAATGATGCTTGTCTCCCCTTTTGTCTTTCTATTGGAGTTCTGTACTGAATTTCTAAGTAAATCAATGGCTATTGGGTCTCTACAACTGCAGGAACTCCCAGCTCGATCATTGCTTCTTCTTAACTTCTTTAATATAATTTTAGTATTTTACATATCCAATGTGTAAATTGATGGGTATTGGGTCTCTGCAACTGCAGGAACTGCCAGATCGATCAGTGCTTCCTGTTAACTCGTCTAATGTCATTTAAGTATTTTATGTATCCAATGTATAATGAAATTACATCTCAATTTTTCAGCGTTACTTTAGATTTTGGAGAATTCACTATAGAAGCTTCTATTCATGTTGAATATTCATTTACTATCAATGTCAAGATCTTTTCTTAGAGACAATCTACACATTTAAATGCAGAGTATCTCTAATTAAATAGGTGTACTAAGCTGTGACTTTACGTTTTTTTGGCACTCACCAAATATTTTTACCTCTTTCTCTACTTCCTGATCGAATCCTTTCCACCACACATATGTTCTAATAAATTATTTAACTCTTTACATAGTGTGACAGAAGTGGGGCGCTTTTTTAGCATCCTCCAAGGAGAGCCAAACAGACCAAAATTTTACATCAGAGACCATCAGAGTTCCTATTTTCCTTATTCTCTGTTATTTTTATTTAATAATTGTTTTAGCAAATATATAGAGACCTGCCAAAGTCATCAGACATTAGGATTATCTGTTTCTGTGGGCTGTTAAATTCACTCTCAACTTATAACTAGTGTCAGAAACTTCACACAGAGTCATAGCAAGGTTTGGGGCAGCCATCTGTATATTTGGTATCCTGGCTGCAAAGTTGCAAAATGTTATACAGAGCTTCAGCCATAGCCTCGAACCCGAACGTGACATCAAAGGGGCCAGAGCCGGCAAGGTCTTCCTCCATAGACTCGGACCCGGAAGTGATGTCAACAGGGCCAGGTGGAATCTCCAGAAGGAGAATCAGTGTACTCTGCCACATCCCGGTCTGACTCGGAATTGCCCTTACTCGAGCCCTTTAGCTGCTTCCCATGTGCACGTGTGTGACAAGCCCCCCTCCCCTCAGCCCAGACCCATCGGGTTGGACGACCCTGACCGAGATGTTGTGAACACGAGAAAGAGCATCGGCGTTGGCATGGAGAGAGCTCTGATGATAAACAAGTGAAAACTTGTACGGCTGTAGGTCAAGAAACCACCGGGTGACCTGTGGATTCGACTCCTTGTGCAGGGCCATCCACTGTAAAGGTGCATGGTCCGTGACAAGGGTGAATTCCCAGCCCAACAGGTAGTACCTCAGCTGCGTAATCACCCATTTAATCGCCAAAGCCTCCCTCTCCACCGCTGCATACCTGGTCTCCCGGTCCAACAATTTCCGACTCAGGAACATGATGGGGTGTTTCACACCATGGACGCTTTACTCAGCACAGCCCCCAGGCATGTGTCCGAAGCGTCCATCTGGAGGATGTAAGGTAAAGAAACATTAGGTGCTTTCAAAATAGGTGCGGACGTAAGGGCCTTCTTCAAGTCACTGAATGCAGCGCCTGTCTTTTCAGTCAATACCACAATGTTTGGTGCCCTCTTCTTTGTAAAATTAGTCAAGGGCGAGAACCAGGGCACAAACCGATGGTAGTACCCTGCCTACCCGAGAAAGGCTTGGACCTGCCGCTGGGTTCACGGATGGGGCCATTTCAAAATAGCATCCACTTTGGAGCACTGTGGCTTCACGGTACCCCGACACACCAGGTAGCCTAAATACTTGGCTTCTCTCAATCCAAAAAAACATTTCTTGGGATTAATCCAAAGTCCGGCCTCACCAAGCATCTGCAATACCGCTTTTACCTTCTGTAGGTGTTCCGTCCATGTGCTGGAATAGATGACCATGTCAATCAAGGTAGGCAGCACTGTATGAGTCATGAGGCCTGAGCACTTTGTCCACCAGATGCTGGAAGGTTGCCAGAGCCCCACGTAACCCAAATGGAAGGACACGATACTGCCAGTGTCCGCTAGGGGTGCTAAACGTGGTCTTAATCTTCGCGGAGTCCGTTAAAGGAACCTGCCAGTACCCCTTTGTCATGTCCAGCGTGGTCAGATACTGAGCTTGTCCAAGCCTCTCAAGGAGGTCGCCCACTCATGGCATTGGATATGCATCAAATTGGGAGACTTGATTAAGTCGACGGAAGTCATTGCAAAACCTTCAACTCCCATCAGGCTTAGCGACCTAGACAATGGGACTGGACCAGGTAGACGATACGGACATTCTCGGACTATAACCCCGGCTCTGTCACAATGTCGTGCTCAATCAGAGAAATTCTTCCGGGGTTTTCACTCACTACCTCCGGGACAGGATAACTTTCATGCTCCCATCGCTGTCTGGGACTTAAATCTGCACTGAAGTTAAGTCTGGCCATGTGAGCAAAGAGCGAGTGGGGCTGACCGGAGGAGGGATTGGGATCGCTGCCCTTCCACAGTTTCAGCAGATTTACATGGTAAACCCGCTCCCTCGTCTAACAATTGGGTTGACTCACCAAATAGTCGACGAGTCCTTTCCTCTCCTTAACTTTGTATGGACCTTGCCAAAGGGCTAGTAACTTAGAGTGGGAGGTAGGTACTAGGACCATGACCCAATCTCCCGGGCAGAACTCACGGAGAGATGTGCCACGGTCATAATATTGGACCTGTGCTGCTTGTGCCTCTTCCATGTGACTTTTAAGGAGGGGCCAAATCTTACCAAATCTATCGCGTAATTGTGCGATATACTCCAGTATGTTTGTAGAGGGAAGAGCCTCTTCTTCCCATCCTTCTTTTTAAAGATCTAATATGCCCCGGGGTTGTTGCCCGTACAATAATTCAAAAGGGGAGAACCCTGTAGAGGCTTGTGGAGTTTCCCAATAAGCAAAAAGGACGAGGGGGAGGAGCTGATCCCAGTTCCTTCCATCCTCGTTGACCATCTTACAAAGCATATGTTTGAGAGTCTAATTAAATCTCTCTACCAGACTGTCGGTTTGAGGATTATAAATCACGGCCTTTAGATGATTTATTTTAAGTAATTTGGCAGCCTCCTAGAACGTCTCAGAGGTAAACGGCGTCCCTTTGTCCGTCAGGACTTCCTTAGGGATGCCGCCTCATGCAAAGAGCCCTACCAATTCCCGTGCATTGGTGTTAGAAGTAGCTGAACACAACGGAACAGCTTTGGGGTATTTGGTAGCATAATCCACGAGAACTAAAATATACTTGTGCCCTCAGGCTGAGGGTTCTAGGGGTCCGAGTAAATTGGCCCAATTCTGTGAAATGGGACATCAATTAGGGGGATAGGAATGAGAGGAACACGGCCCTTCCTAGGAATTTGTCGCAATTGACACTCTGGACAGGAAGTGCAAAAGCGACAAACCTCCAATAAAAGCTAAGGTTGATCTGCTCCAGGGTTTTCTCGGTGCCCAAATGGCCACCTAGGAGGTGGCCATGTGCTAACTCACAGACCTGCCGTCGGAAGTTAAACGGGATTAGCAGTAGCTTGTGCTCCTGTCCCTCAGGCTCTGCTACGTGATACAGAAGGTCATTCTCCAAAACAAAGTGAGGACCCTGTGGCATTGACTGATGAGTGCGCTGGCCATGGCTACCCAGGACCACTGCATTTTTTGTAAACTTAAGGGAATCGTCATTCCACTGCTGCCTTTTAAAAGAAGCCGGTGTCTCTCTAAATTGAAACTGTAAAATGAAGAGAGGGTTCGGGCCGACCTCAAGGGGCGTGGTTTCCTCCCGTTCCGTCTTGACACTGGAGGACTTGCAACGGTCCGGGAGTTACCACGTCACTCAGGGAGGCCGCTTTATCTATCTCTGCCGGCTGGTTACATTAATCCCCATCTCATTCTGTGACTGTCACATAATAGGTGCAACCCAACCCAAACTAAAACATAAAGGAGGAGCTGGAGACAGAATCCCAGAAACTTACAGTAGGAACCTGCAGAGTGTGATTACTACCCAGACTGTTTCAGTATATATAACCTGAAAATTAATAGCACCAATGTTTGACATTTAATGCTGATTAAATGTCCTGAAACAAATAGGTACCATGAAAAAATCGTATCATCATCAACAGCAGCAGCAGAATAAGAGTTTCTAGACCCAAGGCAAATCAGGCAGATTCCTCTTAGTTTGCACACTTGCATTTTTTCCAGCTTGCTCCAAATAGCTTGGTTCAAAAGAAAATATTTAAAGCCGAGATGGCAGTGCTGATTTCAACATGATAGCAGTTTGAAGTTATACCATTGAGAAAAACAGCTTCACATGATAGCTACATTTTTATAAGAAAAATATTGAGGTTACTGCCATAAATTCATCCAATGAACAGCCCAGGAATCCTGGGAATGACATGCGGGATTCCTGAATTCCTGGGAATGGATAAACCCGTCCGGGAATGGATTCCCTAGAAGGCTGATATATTGTGAGTGTAAGTGACTAAATGGAAGGGGAGTAAGGCCAGGTGGATCAGAGGTGGATTCAAATTGTTCTATCATGGTGTGGATAGGAGGAGAAATGGAGCTGGGGTTATTCTGAAGGAACAGTATGTCAAGAGTGTTTTGGAGGTGAAAAGAGTGTCAAAGAGAGTAATGATTATGAAGCTGGAAATTGGAGGTGTGATGATGAATGTTGTTAGTGCATATGCCTCGCAAGTTGGGTGCGCAATGGGTGAGAAAGAAGATTTTTGGAGTGAGTTGGATGAAGTGATGAACAGTGTACCCAAGGGACAGAAAGTGGTGATTGGAGCAGATTTCAATGGGTATGTTGGTGAAGGGAACAGAGGAGACAAGGAGGTGATGGGTAATGGGGAAGTACAGGAGAGTATACAGAGGAAGAGGATGGCAAAGAAGAAGTGGGATAGTCAGAAAGATGCTGAAAGTTGACAAGAGTACAAGGAGATAAGGCACAAGGTGAAGAGAGAGGTGGTGAAGGCTAAAGAAAAGGCGCATGATGAGTTGTATGAGAGGTTGGACACTAAGGAGGGAGAAAAGGACCTGTACCGATTGGCTAGACAGAGGGGCCGAGCTGGGAAAGACGTTTAGCAGGTTAGGGTGATAAAGGATAAAGATGGAAATGTACTCACAAGCGAGGAGAGTGTGTTGAGCAGATGGAAAGAGTACTTTGAGAGGCTGATGAATGAAGAGAACAAGAGAGAGAAGAGGTTGGATGATGTGGATCAGGAAGTGCAACGGATTACCAAGGACAAAGTAAGGACAGCTATGAAGAGGATGAAGAATGGAAAAGCCGTTGGTCCAGATGACATACCTGTGGAAGCATGGAGGTGTTTAGGAGAGATGGCAGATTGTTTAATGGAATCTTGGAAAATGAGAGAAATTGCCTGAGGAGTGGAGAAGAAGTATACTGGTGCTGATATTTAAGAATAAGGGGGATGTGCAGGACTGTAGTAACTACAGGGGGATAAAATTGATGAGCCACAGCATGAAGTTATGGGAAAGAGTAGTGGAAGCTAGGTTAAGAAGTGAGGTGATAATTATTGAGCAGCAGTATGGTTTCATGCCAAGAAAGAGAACCAGAGATGTGATGATTGCTCTGAGGGTGTTGATGAAGAAGTATAGAGAAGGCCAGAAGGAACTGCATTGCATCTTTGTGGACCTGGAGAAAGCATATGACAGGGTGCCTCGAGAGGAGTTGTGGTATTGTATGAGGAAGTCGGGAGTGACAGAGAAGTAAGTAGGAGTTGTACAGGATATATACGAGGGAAATGTGACCATAGTGAGGTCTGCGGTGGGAGTGATGGATGCATTCAAGGTGGAGGTGGGATTACATCAGGTATCGGCTCTTAGCCCATTCTTATTTGCAATGGTGATGGACAGGTTGACAGACAAGATTAGACAGGAGTCCCCATGGACTATGATGTTTGCTGATGACATTGTGATCTGTAGAGACAGTAGGGAGCAGGTTGAGGAGACCCTGGAGAGGTGGAGATATGCTCTAGAGAGGAGAGGAATGAAGGTCAGTAGGAACAAGACAGAATACATGTGTGTAAATGAGAGGGAGGTCAGTGGAATGATGAGGATGCAAGCAGTAGAGTTGGCGAAGGTGGGTGAGTTTAAATACAGTGGTGTGAAAAACTATTTGCCCCCTTCCTGATTTCTTATTCTTTTGCATGTTTGTCACACAAAATGTTTCTGATCATCAAACACATTTAACCATTAGTCAAATATAACACAAGTAAACACAAAATGCAGTTTTTAAATGATGGTTTTTATTATTTAGGGAGAAAAAAAAATCCAAACCTACATGGCCCTGTGTGAAAAAGTAATTGCCCCCTGAACCTAATAACTGGTTGGGCCACCCTTAGCAGCAATAACTGCAATCAAGCGTTTGCGATAACTTGCAATAAGTCTTTTACAGCGCTCTGGAGGAATTTTGGCCGACTCATCTTTGCAGAATTGTTGTAATTCAGCTTTATTTGAGGGTTTTCTAGCATGAACCGCCTTTTTAAGGTCATGCCATAGCATCTCAATTGGATTCAGGTCAGGACTTTGACTAGGCCACTCCAAAGTCTTCATTTTGTTTTTCTTCAGCCATTCAGAGGTGGATTTGCTGGTGTGTTTTGGGTCATTGTCCTGTTGCAGCACCCAAGATCGCTTCAGCTTGAGTTGACGAACAGATGGCCGGACATTCTCCTTCAGGATTTTTTGGTAGACAG
This sequence comes from Polypterus bichir lapradei, assembly GCA_026402145.1. Classification (NCBI taxonomy): domain Eukaryota; kingdom Metazoa; phylum Chordata; class Cladistia; order Polypteriformes; family Polypteridae; genus Polypterus; species Polypterus bichir. The sequence continues at coordinate 33,542,816 of JANRMT010062821.1, read as the reverse complement.
TAGAATTCATGGTTCCATCTATCACAGCAAGCCTTCCAGGTCCTGAAGCAGCAAAACAACCCCAGACCATTACACTACCACCACCATATTTTACTGTTGGTATGATGTTCTTTTTCTGAAATGCTGTGTTCCTTTTACGCCAGTTGTAACGGGACATTTGCCTTCCAAAAAGTTCAACTTTTGTCTCATCAGTCCATAAGGTATTTTCCCAAAAGTCTTGGCAATCATTGAGATGTTTCTTAGCAAAATTGAGACGAGCTCTAATGTTCTTTTTGCTTAACAGTGGTTTGCGTCTTGGAAATCTGCCATGCAGGCCATTTTTGCCCAGTCTCTTTCTTATGGTGGAGTCGTGAACACTGACCTTAATTGAGGCAAGTGAGGCCTGCAGTTCTTTAGACGTTGTCCTGGGGTCTTTTGTGACCTCTCGGATGAGTCGTCTCTGCGCTCTTGGGGTAATTTTGGTCGGCCGGCCACTCCTGGGAAGGTTCACCACTGTTCCATGTTTTTGCCATTTGTGGATAAAGGCTCTCACTGTGGTTCGCTGGAGTCCCAAAGCTTTAGAAATGGCTTTATAACCTTTACCAGACTGGTAGATCTCAATTACTTCTGTTCTCATTTGTTCCTGAATTTCTTTGGATCTTGGCATGATGTCTAGCTTTTGAGGTGCTTTTGGTCTACTTCTCTGTGTCAGGCAGCTCCTATTTAAGTGATTTCTTGATTGAAACAGGTGTGGCAGTAATCAGGCCTGGGGGTGGCTACGGAAATTGAACTCAGGTGTGATACACCACAGTTAGGTTATTTTTTAACAAGGGGGCAATTACTTTTTCACACAGGGCCATGTAGGTTTGGATTTTTTTTTCTCCCTAAATAATAAAAACCATCATTTAAAAACTGCATTTGGTGTTTACTTGTGTTATATTTGACTAATGGTTACATGTGTTTGATGATCAGAAACATTTTGTGTGACAAACATGCAAAAGAATAAGAAATCAGGAAGGGGGCAAATAGTTTTTCACACCACTGTACTTGGGATCAACAGTACAGAGTAATGAGGATTGTGGAAGAGAGGTGGAAAAGAGAGTGCAGGCAGGGTGGAATGGGTGGAGAAGAGTGTCATGAGCGATTTGTGACAGACGGTTATCAGCAAGAGTGGAAGGGAAGGTCTACAGGATGGTAGTGAGACCAACTATGTTATATGGATTGGAGACGTTGGCACTGACCAGAAAGCAGGAGACAGAGCTGGAGGTGGCAAAGTTAAAGATGCTAAGATTTGCATTGAGTGTGACAAGGATGGATAGGATTAAAAATGAGTACATTAGAGGGTCAGCTCAAGTTGGACGGTTGGGAGACAAAGTCAGAGAGGCGAGATTGCGCTGGTTTGGACATGTGCAGAGGAGAAATGATGAGTATATTGGGAGAAGGATGCTAAGGATAGAGCTGCCAGGGAAGAGGAAAAGAAGAAGGCCTAACAGAAGGCCTATGGATGTGGTGAGAGAGGATATGCAGGTGATGGGTGTAACAGAACAAGATACAGAAGACAGAAAGATATGGAAGAAGATGATCCACTGTGGTGACCCCTAATGGGAGCAGCCGACAGAAGAAAAAGAAGAAGACTGTCAGTAATAATAAATGATAATAATAATAATAATAATAATAGTATGTTTTATTTTGTGACCCGACATTTGCGCGATAGATATATGCGCGCCGACAAAATAGCGCCGATTAAAACGCGGCGTCAAAATCGCGCCGACAAAATCGCGAACGTTTCATTAAATATGAATTACTAGTTTAAAGCATATGTAATAATGTTTATTTTAGAAGTCAATATTATGAGACGTGGCATGCCATCAGCACGGTACGCATAGTCCTTAAGATCACGCCCTGCATATGTAGGAAGAATTGCAGCAAGGGCATCCCACTCTTTTGGCCTCTCTCACAATTTTGTCGTGGCGATTTTGTCGGCGCGCATTTGTCAAAAACCAGTTAGTGGGTTTGTTGGCTCTCATTTGTCGGTCGCGGTTTTGTCGGGGCGCATATGTCTATCGCGCTTTTGTCGGTGAACCGTTTTATTTATATAGCGGCTTTCATATGAAAATAAAATTCATTTAAAGTGTGTTATGGGAGGCTCCTTTGTGTGTCAACCCTACTTGCAAAAAAGGAACAACACAGACTTCTTTATTCAAATATAAAAAAATAAAAGCAAAAAAGGAAAGGATATACTGAGAAAATGTCTAGTAACTAACAAAAAAACAAATTATAACTGGCACACCAGTAGGGTTGCTGGTCTACAAGCTCAACATATATTGGCCAAATAACATAACTAATCTTGTATTCTCCACCAAAGTCTATCTTTCTCCCTTTCAAAGTGAGCCCTTGCCAACATTACCTCTTAGTTTCATCCATTTTGTAAGTATGAACTTTATATATTTTTGACCTGATGGTTATAATAGGACTGATAAGCTACTGTTATTTTTCTGTTATAAGTTACGCAGAATAACAGTATTCCTTATAACTAAATTACTAATGTGCATTAACACTAATACTACTAATAATAATACAGTCACATGCAAAAAAGATATCACCAAGTTATTTGTTTTGTGATTTGTTTTATCATCTCCTCTAATGTGTTTCTTGAATTCTATGAACTGGTAGAATAAAATTAGATTGACGTAGTATAGTTAGCCACAGCTCTCTGTTTTGTTAGTTGCTTTTTCTCAGAAAATACAAGATACAAGAAGTTTATTGTCATATACACAGTAAAAACACATGTTAAAACCATGTAATGAAATTCTTACTTTGTTTGCTCACCTTCATATACAATGACAGAAAGACAAAAGAAGTATAAAAATAAATAGCAATTACAATTAGAAGATTACAGAATAAGGGGCACAGTGCCTGATGACATACCGCAGCAGTCAGTACCATTTATGAGGCTATGAATTGTGGCTTGGACTGACTTTAACTTTTAGTATTGTTGAGGAGTCTGATTGCTTGTGGAAAAAAACTATGTGTCAGTCTTGTGGTGTGTGATTTCACACTCATGTAGCATCTCCCTGATGGAAGCAGCATGAAAAGCGTGTGTTGAAGATGAGTATTGTCTTTAATTATGTTGCGCGCCCTCCTGATGACCCTACTAGTGCGGATGTCCAGTAGGGAGGAGAAGGTTGCTCCAGAGATGTGCTGTGCAGTTTTAATTACACACTGGAGTGCCTTCTTTTCCTGCAAGGAGCAGTTACAATGCCATACAATAACAGAGCAGGTGATAACACTCTCTATTGTACCCCTGTAGAAAATGGTGAGAATTTTGGTTGGCATGCCAAATTCCTTCAACTTTCTCAGAAAGAAAAGTCTTTTGTGTGCTTGGTTAATGAGGTGTTATGTATTGTAAGAACAAGTCAGGTCCTCGCTGCTGTGGGTTCCAAGGAATTTGGAATCAAGATTTTTACTCTCTCTACCTCAGCCTCACCGATGTAAATGGGAGTGTGCTGCAGCTTCCTCTTCTTTGGGTTGATAATCATCTCCTTGGATTTATCTGTATTCAGGGAGAGGTTGTTTTCCTAACACCAGGCCACGAGTCCTGCCACCTCTGTCCTATATTCTGCCTCAACCACCCCCCACAGTAATCAACCCATAAGCATACTGTAGGGGGTCGAGGGTTGTGTGCCATGAATAGTCTCTCAAAGTATTTCATCACAATAGGGATGAGTGCAATGGGACGATAGTCATTTAGACAGCTCACCTGGGATTTCATTGGAAGGGGCACGATGGTAGTGGTCTTGAAGCAGGAGGGCATGGATGCCTGTGCCAGGGACAGATTGAATATGTCCGTGAGAACCCTAGTCAACTCCGATGAGTTGGCCCTGAGTGTATGCTCCGGAATGAAGTCACTGCTGCCTTATGGGGATTGATTCGACTCAGGACCTGATGCACCTCCGCTGGTGTTACTAACAACGGTGCATCATGTGTGCCTCCAGTGACTGGCGGCACCCCATGGCAATGGGTGTTAAGCTCCTCGAAATGAGTATAGAACGTGCTAAGCTCATCTGGCAGTGTGGCCTGGCTTGCTGTAGCCCGCAGTGTGCTCTGTTTATAGTCAGTAATATGTTGCAATCCTTGCCACATTTGCCGGGTATCCGAGGTGATGTAATAATCCTCCAGCTTCAGTCTGTACTGTCTCTTGGCTTGTTTGATAGATTTACGCTAGTCATATTTGATCCTTTTATAGTTATCTTCATCACCAGAGACAAATGCAGCAGAGTGGGCACGCAGCCTAGACTGCACCTCCCCATTAATCCATGGCTTATTATTAGGATAGAGCCTACAGTGTTTTGTGGGAACGATGATGTCAGTACATGTGCTGATATACCCAGTTACAGCAACAGCATACTTCTCCAAGTCAACTGTGGAGTCTCCCCTCAGAGAGGCAGTTCTAAAAACATCCCAGTTATTACTCTCAAAGCAGTCCTCAAGAGTTTGCTCAATATCTTCATTCCATATCTTGATTGTTTTATTTACTGGTGGAGCTCTCTTGAGGAGTTGTCTGTAAGCTGGATACAGGAACACTGACAGATGGTCTGACTGACTGAAATGTGGGCGTGGAACTACTCTGTAGGCCTTCATGTTGCTGTAAACTTGATCGAGAATGTTGCACTCCCTTGTTGGAAAAGATACATACTGGTGATATTTGGGTAGGACGTTCCTCATGTTGCAGTGATTGAAATCACCGGCCACAATGAAAACAGCATCAGGATGGAGTGACTCATGTCTGCTGATGACATCATGCAGCGCACCAAGTGCAGTTATGCAGTCCGCCCGTGGAAGAATGTAAACAGACAGCAGGTACACAGTGCTGAACTCCCTCAGTAGGTAAAAAGGTCTACACTTCGCCATTAACAGTCCAATATCGGCAAAACAGAATTTTTCGACTACCTGTACATCCACACACCATCTGCTGTTCACGTACAAGCAAACACCTCCTCCTCTGTTCTTCCCAGATTCTGATGTACGGTCACTGCAGTGCAAGGAAAATGTGTACAGCTCCAGCGCCGAGTCCGGTGTACAGTCCGAGAGCCAGGTGTCATGAACATAAGAGCACAACAATCCCTTATCTCACACTGGGTGGTTGCTCTGGTTCTCAGCTCATCCATCTTGTTTAAATGCGAGTGGACATTAGCTAGTAACAGGCTAGGCAACGGTGGTTTTGTAGCCCTTGCCTTTAGCCTGGCGTGTAGCCCGCCTCTCTTTCCTTGCCTTCGCTTTGGGTGTACTGAGTGTCTGCTATGCCGCTTACGTGAGGGTGAGGCTTCTGTCTCTTCCCGGCTGATGTTGGTCAAGTCCAGCCGCGGGAAGGAATCCAAATCCAGCAAGCTGGTTTTCGGCACAATGTGGGCTCTGCAAATGTCCAAAAGTTCCTCAAGATTGTATCGCAATAATGCATAAGGTAGTTGTAAGTTTAAAAGACACGATATCACAAACAAAAAAACATAAACACGCTGAAGTCGGGAGAGTAAAGTAAATACATCAGCCACAGTGGGTGCCATACTTTTAGTCAGTGTTTTTATATTGATAGCAGAAGTGAAAAGTACAGGCAAACTGTAGTTTTGTAAATTGTGGTAACTGTTGATTTTACTTCAAGTCTGTTATAATAAAGTCATTCTTCTTCACTCCTCACTGATGTTTAACTATTAAACAATAAATGTAAATGCATCCACTTCAAAGTGGTATAGAAATAAACAAAGGACACAACACATTTTATTGTTTGTGTTTTTTATTGTTTGTATTTCTTTCAGCATATATGAGCAATTCTGTAAACACAATACATGATCTGGTACTATCTGTATTTCTGACAATTTGGTAAAGATGCACTTGAATTGTATTCCTGACATAATGCTGAAATCTTTTCTAGTTCCTAGATGCCAAGAAACCACTCAGTGTGGTCTTCAGCCTGGGAGCCTACAAAAAAAAAATGAACAAGTATTTAATTACTGATGGACACTAACAATCCTGTATTGAAGCATGCATTAAAAAGTACAGAATTACATAATTTAATGGACAAATAAATAACTGAATATTTTTACTACTTTAAGATACATATGTAAAAAGTCATTTTGGAACGCTCTGTTTCCTATCCACATATTTCACAGCAAGATGGCCAGGGATTTGGGCAGTTGGGTGAGGGTGCCAAGTGCCTAAGACAGGAACTAAACCATTCATATGACACCAGTTTAGATTCTCAAATGTGTCTCCTGCTTAACTGAACTGACCAATAAACCAAATGCACCTGGCTTTCAAGATGTTGGAAGAAACTCACTTGGACTCAGAGAGACCATACTGGTGGTGTAGGAAAGGTGAGCTAGCTTACCAGTATGCCACTTCACCTCTTAGAAATGAATTAATTATTTTGTAATTTTATTTTATTTTAATTTCTATGCTGGATGAACATAAAAGTAAGACTTTCAAGGTATTCTGTAAATGAGATAACACCACTTGTACTACCACTACAAAGCAGCAATGTCAGCTCTCCACGATGCTTACTTCTTACAACATTGGAAAGCAAATCAAAACTTTTAAGGTTTTATTGTAAAAATAATTACAGAACTTAAAAAGATTAAGAATCCGTCATTCAAAGAACTGTACTACTCTAAGGTTTTTAATAGTATAAAATATCAGAAGCAAGCACATTTTCTATTGAAAAGATATATATGGTTTTTTACTTACTCTGTCCTTATGCAGTGAGAAGGGCTTTGCTTGCATCGATGAATGTTGCTTTCTAAAAGATGAAATATATATAAATATTTTTCAAAAATATGACAAAAAGAGCAAGACATTTTTATCCTGTGTTTTCAAAATATGACCAGTCACAATTCAAAAGTTCCAAAATTAAAGTCAATGTGGACAACGGGCACATATTTGAAAACATCTTATCCATGCCATGCACTGATAACAGATTGATCCTCACATCAGTATATTAACTAATGTAAGGATACATTATTACTATGTGACACATACTTAAAGAACTCACTGGCAAAAAGAAAACCACCAATGAAACCCAAAATGTTAATATATTACTTCTTTGTAATATTACATATACATATTCATAAAATATTTTAAAAAGTATTACTTTTTTTTGTAAATGAACTGTACCTCAGTTTCAAAGCATAGTTGTTTGTTCTCGCCTGCACAGCATTTAGCCTTCAAGGCATTGAAGCCATCAGTCAGAGTCTTGATTTGTTCCATTGTTATCGTTGGCTTTAGCCTTACAACTTCATATAAAAGTCTGAAATAAACAGGAAACATAAATGCATCCTTTCATTACTATCTTAATAATATATATATATATATATATATATATATATATATATATATATATATATATATAT
>JANRMT010062821.1:33472921-33535427 GCA_026402145.1 Polypterus bichir lapradei | reverse complement strand
TATATATATATATATATATATATATATATATATATATATATATATATGCAACACTATGGTCTGAACACACACCAGAAACCAGAACGACTTAAAAGGAAGTCACAGTCACAGTCACAGTCACAGTGAATCATTATGCAGGCATACTGCTGTTGGTATAAAGGAGCCCCAGTACTGTTTCTTGACAACATTTGCCGAATAATTTGTTGCAATTTGTGCATAATGGCACTCAGTTTTGTATTAATTCTCTCCTTTGCTACTACCTCCAGGGGGTCCAGAGTGTGTCCATTAACTGAGCCTGCCTTTTTAATTAGCTTCTTGATTTAGTGGGTCTCTCGTGAAGTGATGTTAGCAGCCCAGTACACCACAGAGTAGAAAATCGCATTAGCCATCACAGAGTGATACAGAAGATGTAAAGGATGTCACTTCCTGCCTGTAAGGAAAGCAGTCTCCTAAGGAAGAAGACCCTGCTCTGTCCTTTATAATATAGTTTCTCTATGTTCAGAGACCAGTCTAATTTGATATTGATGTTGAACCCACAAGTACTTACAGAAGTGCACCACTTTAACATCCTGTCCCTGAAGAGTGAACAGACATAGAGGCTTCTTTGGTGCAGTGAAAATCAATAATTATTTCTTTTGTTTTGCTCATATTTAGTTGCAGACAATTCTTTCTGCATCAAGAAACAAAGTTCTCCACCCGACTCCTATATTCTGTCTCTGCACTTATGGGGTATATCAATAAGGGGGACGAATCACTTGAGAATTTCTGCAAGTGACATCAGCTGGTATTACATTTATAGTCAGCTGTACAGACTGAAGAGAAAAGAAGACAGGACTGTCCCTTGTCATCAGCGCTTGTCATCATGCATCAGTGCTGCTCACATCTGTATCAGAAACAAAGTCCTTTATTATCATAACCTTTGGTTTACCCAACAGACAGTCCATCATCCAGCACACCATAGGCTCATCCACCTGCATATCTCTGAGTTTATCCCAGGGAATGCTGGATGGTATTTAAAGAGCTGGAGAAATCCAAAAACAAAATCCTCACAGTGCTGCCACTTTGTCCAGGTGAGACAAGGCTGGTGAAAAGTCATGGAGTTGGCATGATTGCTGGTATAAACATGATCTTTATATATTCATAGAGTGTGTTAAAACACAAACTGTACTGTAAAATCACATAAGTGAACTGACAAGTTACTTTATGTAGCAAGTCTAACATATGTAGCAAAGCTACATATCATCACTAGTCATAAAATAAATAATGAAAAAGCTACACTTTTTTGATTAAATCCTCCTTATTGTTTAATTGAAGAAAATTTTTTTTTATATAACCAGCTATGTATTCAAATGGTTGACTTTTGTAGGTTGAAGTGTGCATTGCCCCATTTTGTAAGGCTTTCATTGGCACTCAAGGCCTGTTAGGAGTGTAGACCTAACAGGGACAAAGAAAGCCAGGCTGTAAAACCCCTACCTGCATTCCAGAATGAACAAATCAATGAATACTTAAAACTTAGAATTTTGGTGACCAGTGGTCTCAGGTATAAACGGTGCGTACGCACAAAAATGTTGCGTATGCGTTTTTCCAAACTAATATGGCGATGTATAAAAACTAAACTTGGCGTAAAGCCACACGCATTCTCACAGCAGCACACTTGAGTATGCTTGGTTTTGCAAACTGGTGGCACTCAATATCAAAGCAGTGCTACTGTTCCTGTTTGGTTTCTCTTTCTTTTTTTGATTCACACCCATGACGCGGGCTTTATCAAATACACTGAAATAAACAGCATATTGTTTATAAATTTAAGGCACCTGATTGTAATCAACCTGTGACAATATAATGGTCCATGCAATGGCTAAGCTTTTCTAAATACCATAGCTGCTTTTAGTGCCCCACTGAAAATTTTAACCCATTGTATCTGAGGGTGGAATCACAGTTGTACTGCAGTTGATAGGAAAGCCCTATGGCGGGTTGTGTCGAGAGCACAGAGGATTATCGGGATATAGCTTTCACCTCTGGAAGACATTTATAGCTCATGCTGCCTTAGGAAAGCCACCAGCATCTGCATGCATTCCACTCAGCCATGCACAGTCTATTTGAACTTTTTCCATCCGGAATACACTTCAGAGCCTTTCCTGCAAAGACATCGAGGCTCAGATACAGTTTCAACCCAAGAGCTGTAAACACACTTGGTCCATCATGTGTTCCTGGTAGAACTGTTTGTACTTAAAACTACAATTACCTTACTGTAAACTTGCACAACAGCTGTAATATTGTACAACCTGAGCCACTTTATGAACCATTTGCACAATATAATACATGTACACTGCACTTACGCTTTCATATTGTATATATTTTGTTGTTTTTTATTGTACTATTATCCATCCATCCATTATTCAACCCGCTATATCCTAACTACAGGGTCACGGGGGTCAGCTGGAGCCAATCCCAGCCAACACAGGGCACAAGGCAGGAAACAAATCCCGGGCAGGGTGCCAGCCCACCACAGTTGTACTATTATTATTATTGTTATTTTATCATATTATAGGAAAATAAGTTAATGGAGGATTTGCATATTGAATCTCATTGTACCATTCAATGACAATAAAGGAATTCATTTCAATTCAATAGAAGAGAGTGGATATTTACAGATAATGGTGACTGGCTTCTAAGTCAATTTTGTTTCCAATAACAATCCCTGGATGGGGCGCTACCACTGTGCCACCATGCCCCATGTTTAATGCATGCTTTAAAGCATTTCATCATGAAAATGATATCAAGTATACATCTTAGTATTCTAAGGCTCAGAGAGCTGTAATATTATGAATATAATGTATTCTGTGTGGAGATCAGTGCCTGCGTGCTCTTATCTATGAAAGAGAAAGCCCATTTAAGAAGTACATAGTGATTCACAACACACAGAACACATGCATACTACTTTAGTTACAGTGGCATTTGAGAAACTGTTGTAAATTAAACATTGATTTAACATGAAGATTACGACATTCTACTTTAATGACAAAATAAACTACGAGATTAAAGTGGAAATTTTGAGACAAAAGTTGATATTTCAACCTTTTTTTCTCTACTGTGTCCCTATTTTTTTTATTTTCCCTGTACTCTAATACACTTCCGTATGACACTCAGCCAGTGGGCTATGACTTGCCTTTTCATGGCAACTTTGATATCTGACCACTTCTTTTTCATTTCGGACACTGTGTGACTTTCTGAACCTGAACTTTTGAGTGTCTCTGCCTCTCTGTATCACTCAATCAAATTCCTTTTGTTGTTTATACCACTGCTAAAGCCAACAAATAGAATGTTTTTCCTTGCCTCCACATCACATTTGCTGAAATTCTTCTTTTTTCCTGTGCTTTTGCCATTGTCTTTTCACAAAACACTGAGCTTAACGGGCTATTTATATTCATTTGCATATTCAAAAGGGATGTTGTGGTGGTGCAGTAGATGCGTGCATGTGCATTAAATTTCACACTGACCAGGATTTATGGAGTGGAAATGCATGAAAATTGGCTTATGCACAGTTTTGTGCATCAGAATTTTTTTGTGCATATGCATATTTCCACTTTTGTCCGTATGCCATGTTTTAGTGTAAATTCTATACATGGCGTTATGCATGAGGCCACAGGTGTGAATTCCTGGGTCTGTCATTCCTCCAGTTCGCACTTTACTGTATTTGCATATCCTTTTTACCTCCAAAATTCATCTCATAACACTGCTATTGACAAAAATGTTACAGCCCAGGTTTGAATTTCTGTTTCTGTAATGCAAATAAACACACGATAATCACTGAAAAGGTGTAACACTTAAAATTACTCACAGTGTTTCAATACATGCGATGAAGGTCATGGACAAATCCGATAAACTATTGGCACTCTAGTTATGTCAGTCATGAACCACAGAAAGCATCTGCACCAAGCAATTGCTGCAGGACTCTATATTACATGATTTATTTTTACATAAACTTCACCTATGGCTTTTTCAAGTAGGACTGTAGGGCATACATTATAAAGATGCTAAGCTTAAGGGCCATTAGTAAGAATTAAACAAAACAGAATCCAGTTGGTGTGGTGTTAGCGGTTATAAAACCGTCTCTTTGGAGAGAAAGTTGACCTATGATTTTCAAGAGAAAGCTGACTCACTCTGTAGCGAACAGATACTGTAGCTTATTAACCTTATTTGGGCATGGAAGCCCTTCTTTGCAGCTGTCTTGAGATGGATGCCCTAAACTAGCTCTAAGGTCTACTCTTCCAAACCAAGCTCTATGCCTGTTACTGAGCCTAGTCTAGAAAGACTGAAAAGTAGAATTACTCCAAGGAGGGAATTTCAGGGCCTAAACATTAGAACACTCTAGATGAGAACAGGCCATACAGCCCAGCAAAGCTCGCCAGTCCTACCCACTTATTTCTTCCAAAAAACATCAAGTCGTTTAGAAAATCCCTAAAGTCTTACTGTCTACCACACTATTTGGTAGCTTATTCCAAGTGTCTATTGTTCTTTGTGTGCCAATGTACATCATTGTGCCAGGGTCATGATTTTCCCTATGAAGATGCAGAGAATATGGCAATGAGCCTAACAGCAATTTGAGGAAGACAACCTACCACACCACTAACAAAGGGCCATGTGAAAAAGAGTGCACTTCAGTGCAAAGAAAGTCTTCTGCTATAACCTAAACAACAATATACAACTTCACACACTGTTAGACATCTCCCTTAATGGCCTGGTATAGTTTACCTGCACCACGAAAAGAACTCAAACTAACTACTAAATAGCCAACTAAAGACCTCTTTTCTTGTGTTTGATTATTGCCAGGTAACAAGCTCATGACAGTATCAGGCCCTCTGTCCCTGAGGTATTGCATTAGAGCAAGGCGACTTGACTGTGAAATTCCAAAAATGAAATACTAAAGTAACAAGCTAAAACCAAGAAGAATAGTAAATGAACTAAGAACAGCCAGCCTCTAATGTGTTATATTTTGTCTGTCTTCTCTGTCTTGCGTCTATTCTTTTATAATGATATTCAGTTCAGTTTATTTTACTATAGTTCTCTTCAATAAATGCATATAAGCAGTTGTCATATTGCTATAATCATCGTTTTTATCAATATACAAATTGAGTGTATTTCAGTTACCTTTATATATATCTGATGGTTAAAAACCTCAACTACAGAGGTTTCCCAACGGAAATAATAATAAATACTTAATGGATACATTAATCAATCAATTCTTCTCACCTAAACTTCCTTACAGGTTCCTGAAATCAATCACTTTCACTAGGTATCGGGGTCTTAAGAGTCTTAAGACGTAGAGAAGAACTTTATTTGCTCAAGGGTGTAGCTGGGCTATTCACAATGAGGCTATTCTTTGTCAGAATTGTATGTGTGTGAAAATAAGGACACAATGTCCGGGTACATAACATCCAGTGTGTAGTTTGGTTATCTTTCACTCTGCTCTCATTCTGAATAAGCAATGGCACAGTGAACTCTGTTAATCATAAACTACATAATATAATCAATTAATCCTAAAATAATATCATTTACATGTGGTAGTTGTAGAGCTGTTTTATTGTTGAATATTGCTTTACTATTGGTTTTTGTATTTCTTTTTGGATGCATTTTTTCAAACATTTGCGATATACTTCCAACAAAACTGTATTCCATTGGTTGCAAATGTTATTATATTAATTGAAACATGTCTCAGATAAAGTCCTTTTTAAAATAATTGTATTGTTGTCAGTTAGTAATTTCAGCCAGTTTAACTGGTAGGTAAGAACAAGAAGTGCAAAGTAAATGAAGTGAATGTTATTTACCGATACAGTATGTAGGTGGATGGCTGTAGTACTCAGCAAAAATATTTAATAATTAACATGCCACTGTGATTTATGCTTAAAAAGGTTATACAGGTATGTATGCAAGTTTTTGTGATATTTTAATATTAATACATAGATTTTGATTGGATATTTATTTACTCTAGTAGTATTTGAATTAGTTAAACAGTATGTGAATTTCAGAACAAGTCTCTTTGGAAGTATAAAGGTCCAGAGCAAAGTTAGAGAACATAATGCTGAAGATCGGGCACAAAAATATTTGATACAGCCACGAATTCTGGAATGTTCTAATAATAAAGAGAAGGAGAGAAATAGAGAAGGAAAAAGGTGTGGATTTGGTTTAAATTTCACAAAAACTATTGGAAAAAATTAATAAGAGAACTTGCTGTTAATTTTGCTCACAGGCTGTCTGTCATGAAGATTTAATTTTGAGTGCTATCCTGCTGGATGTCATCTTGCCATCCAGTATTTGGACACTTTCTCTAAACCAAGTCGCCTAAACGCAGCTAGAGAGTTAAAACCTCAGCAACAGGTAAGAGCCTTTCCATGTTCCACTTGTACCTGGAACTCTTGTGTGATGATGTTGATCTACTGCCTTGACAGCTGTTTCATAAAGTTACATCAGTTTTAAGAGCCAAGAGAAGTTCTTTTTTCTCCAATATTCAAGTCTTTTGACCTCTTCTACCTGTTTTGAGGTGTTTGTATGGCTGTTTTTGAGCTAGACTTACTGTGTGAGATAAAAGTATTCATTTTTAGGGAGAATGTGTTCCATCCTAAAATACAGTAGAATGACAATTGGTATTAAATAATTCAGTAATAAACTGTAAAAGAACGCATGTAAGTTATGCACAGAAACAATTCTGGAATTAATGATTTAGTAGATTCACTTTTTATGCCTGAAAATTAATTATATCAATTTCTCCATGAAAAAGAAATGACTATCTCAGCTGAGTCAGTCCTTCATGTGATATTTAGAATTGATAATTTGTTTTAGATGTTGTGTTGTATCCCTCAAAATGGAGTGAACTATGTACTTACTTTACGGATGCTGTCAGGGAGTCTGCATCTGACATTGTACAAAGAGCCTCAGTAATAGGGAAAGAGTCAGCTGAGAATTCTGGACGTGGAGATTCGGTGTCTGGTTTCATGTCAAGCATGCAGAGCCGTCTGTGTGAATAGAAATCATTGCAGCAGGCTTCAACGTTCTTGTTTATTGTAGCAGGGTCATTTTCAGCACAGGTCTCATCAAGCAAATCACTCATCTATGATTGGGAGAAAGTGAAAAAACAAAGAAATTATATAAACATTTTGTTTTTCAAAATGATGCAATAAACATGGGCAGGTAATGTTTTGCTGCTTTACTGCATAAAAGTATTGAAAAAAATGCAAAAAAGTATTTTCACAAAGCAAGATCAGAAGTTAAAATATTCTTCTGTTCATGTTCCATATAGGAAAATGTATAGTCAGTTGTTATTGCTTTATAAACATGCAACAGATTAATTTCTTTTTAATTGCATTGAGGATAATTAATTGGGAGTGATCCAATAATAATGAAAAAGTCCAATTTCATCTGTCCATTTGAAAAAATAAATCTAAGCCACTCCTTAGATATTAAAAAAAGTCAAATGTTACTCCCTTAATTGGGAATTAAGCAGTAATAAGATTTTATTAATGAGAGTGACACTAAGACTAGTCTGGTTTTGTGTACCACCCTGTGTTTCCAAAGACAAGAATGCCTATTAAAGGTAAGCCTGTTGTTCCACTGAATGTCCAGTGGGTTCCATGCTCCACTTTCCCATCTCTTTAAGTAAAATGAAGCAGCCTCTCACTTTGAATGTCTCTCTCTCACACACATCTCGATTCTTAGCCACTCTGCCAGTGAGCCTTCACTCAACACTTGTAAACTATGTAAGTGAGTAACCTTAAAATCTGTTCTAAAGGTAATTTCTAAACCATCCTCAGGATTACTTTTGAGATAAGGAACAGCTACCAAACTCCTGCTACTCTTTAGCAGATCTGAGCAGCTGACTGAGGATTGAGAGTCCACATATACACTTACTTTGGTAATCTGTGGATTATCTTTCTTCCAAAATAAACAGATCTCACCTTTTCCTCATGGGCATTTCCTGCTGTCATCTGTCATCTCATGTGGCCTTTATGGTTTGTCATTTATATGTACTCTATATTAATAGATGATGCAATTTGAGTATATACTTCTGTGGCACACTTTTCAATGGCTTGCGGATGCTGAGTAGCATCATTCTCTCTACGGTAACATGCTGAGAAGCCCCACTATCAGGAAACATCTTCTTCTTTGTATGGCCAGCGTCAGATATGTTCATTGTCCTATATTATCCAAGTGTCTCTTTTCTTCCTGGGAACCACATGTCAGCTTTTCAGTTTCACGGTACCAATTGAGGATTATAAATTTGTTTTCTAAATATGCTGCCCTGCTCAAATGTGAGGCTGTAATGCTAAATCAATATCAAACAATGTGGTTGCTTGAAATTCTTTTGGAGATCTAGCTATATGGCTTCATAAATGCCCATAGAGCATGGAACATTCTTAACCAAAAATAAGTTGAATTAGAATGGCCATTTTAAGGTACTTGAAACCATTTTTTTGCTGGTATTGGCCCTGTTCTAATTAGAAATCACTCATTTATTTCTCTATTTCAGTTAGCATTTTCTGCTTTGATGTTTTTCCCTAAGATGACATTAGTTTTTTATATGCTTACTAGGCCTGGGAAAGTTAATGTGTTAATTTTTGCGAATAATGTGGCCTTTTAATGCATTAAAAAATATTGGCAGTGCTTTGGCAAGGGTGGCATTTTCATGTATTATTTTTAACATTGCAAAACAAAAATAAAAATAAGTAAAGTGTGAACCTAAAGAATTATATGCACATCCAGTACCATACTTATGTACTACTTTTAAAAATTTTATGAAATCAAATTTTTATTGAAAGGTTTAACATTTTGTATTATGTGGTTCATTTTCTTGATGTATACATATCGACATATGTGCAGGCGAGTGGGAGGAAAGCATGTCAGTTTATGGCAGTCGTGGTGCAATGCTATAGAAACGTTGCAAAGGTAAACATTACACTTTCTCTTTTTTTTTCGTGTTTCTCTATTTTCTGCTAAATAAGTTATCATTGAGTGGTACGAAAACCAGAATAAGTCTCTAGCATGTCTGTATTTAGTTTGCCAGTCTGCCAGCCAGCTTGCAGTGCTGACTACCGTGATTTTATGAAATAGAAGAGTAATAATTATCTCTACAGATGATTCAAGTTTGCAATATCTTTGCAAATGTATGCAAATAATGCAACATAACCAACCAAGTAATGCTTGTTGTCAGTTTTTAAGTAAGATAGCAGCTATGGAGATCTTTTTTAAAGTGCCAGAAGCAAAGATGTAGGTAGAGTAGAGTTTCCAACCATTTTCTGTGGAGGCACACTTTTTGTAACCCAAGAAATCCCACGACCCACTATGATTCTACCAACCACAAAACCATTAAATCTATATACATGCCAAACTGTCCAAAAGGAGAGGACAGGTGGCAGCAAAAAAAGCAGTTTAGAGATTGCTGTTTGCAGACACACCACTTAGTGAGCACTTTGGATGCATATTCCAGCTACTTTGTCTCGTTACCCACTCATACAGTTGGTCCTCTCTCTGCTCACTCCATTGACCCAGGGTCAGAGGCAACTCATATGCCCACTGTCCCTCGTCTCCATGAGAGTTGCTGGTGAACATCAATCCAGGTAGACTGACCCCCGACATGTGTCTTGGCTGCTAAAGTGCTCTCTAAGTGCTGTATATACAAAATGGTGATCACAGAGCTGCTTTTATGTTGGCTTCTCCAGGTAGTCCCATCTTCCTCAGACAGGTCTCAACCACCTGATGAGTGTGTCTTTCTAATGTCAGGACCCATGGGCACTACACTGTTAGTCCCACAGCACGTCAGAGTATAATTATTAAGTCGTTGATGGTGGTGAACAATTGAGGATAGTATTTATTTAGTTTTAACACAAGTTTTAATGTATCCCCATTTTAGATATGCTTATTCTTTCAATTAATTCAGGCTTCAGCAGTGCATTCAACATCAACAATAGTTTCAATAGTTTAAGTTTTACTTTGGTACATCTGTATCTCATATGCTATGCCAATTTGATAATTAATACATTTGCCTTGTGTTCTTATTACATTCTTTTCAAACTGCATTTTAGGAAGACATTTAAATTAAGGTGTACTTGCTCAAGTAGTATTTTGTTAAAAGTTCAATTTTAAGGCCATCACTTAACTTTAAATTAAGCCATTCATTTTTTTTTAATTCCTTTGTTTTGATTCTACATTACATTTATTATTCAGTGTGTGTTTAATTCATGCTCTATGCATGAATTTTATAATTACAAGTTTTAATGTTAGATGTGATTAATAGCATACATTTATGCAAATAATTAGTTAATTTTTTAGTTCATTTCCAGCCCTAAGTTTACTTTTTAGATATAAAAACTTCATTTTTAAATAAGTGTGATTGGAGTGACATTAAGGTGTTTGCCAAACAAGAACCAGCAAGTATGTCACTCAATTATTATGAACTTTGGTCACATTCATATTCAGTGACAATCAGTTGACTTTAATTAGAACAAATTTCTATATTTCATTGCCACTTGTTTATATAGTAAGTAGAAATAGTATATACCATTCTGCACTATGAAAAGCAAGTTTGACATTTATTGATGTTCAGTCAAGATAAGCATATATTGTATAAATGTAAACATAAACATTTTGCTTACTTTCTCCTCGGCACATGACATTAGTTTACTTTGGTCCTTTGAACAGCAATCTTGCATAATTCCACCCATTCTGTATGTTATTGTCCTTATTCCTTCAAAGCTTGCTGTGGGCATAATGCTTGTGTACCGGATCACCATGCTAAAATTTAGAGAGGGAATACAAAATATTATTACAATAAAAAATGTATGTTTTTATAAATAGATGTAATAACAGTTGAAAATATTTATTTTTTAATTTGTTATCTATATTTCTTTATGTAGATGATCAAGTTCTTGCTTAGGTGTATGTTATTTTAATCCTGCTTTCACTTCGTTTGGGGAACATAAAGCCTGAGGTTTTCATAATAACAAAAGTTGTAAAGCTTGAACAACTGAGTGAGGCACATGCTTTACTAGCAGAGCAGAGTCTTCATGTTAATTGTCAGTCTAAAATCATGTTGTTGTAAGGAAACAAGAAGCTTGAAGATAAGCACACAAAAGTGGTTCAACATATCATCCCCACATAGAAAGCAGTGTAGTCAAGAACTGAGTTGCTGTTAAGTTTACTGTACCAATGTGTCATCTGAACTTAGGTTTCAATACTATATTTAATAAATTCTATGCATTCATCTATGTTCAGAATCACATATTCCAGCCTAGTGGCCATAGTATACCCTAGCAGCATTGGTCACAAGACAGGAATCAACAGTGGATGACACTCATGTTCATTATAGAGCACACTGATTTACACATTCATATTGTAAGCAATCTTTTATCACTTTTTAAACTACCCTACTGATCTTTGGGATTTGGTAGGTAGATCAGAACACCAGGATAAAACTTATACAAAGACAAAGAGAATATGCAAACTATACATTTGGAAGTTGACTTTTCATTCTGTAATCTTTTATTTAATGTATTATTAGGAAAATGAATAATGTTTTTGCTGTTAATTGAATTATCAAACATATTGTTCTCTGTTAATATTATGCTATTATAATTTTTCCAAAATCTGCTAATTTAGTATCCATATCCTAATAGTACATTAGGGGACATATACAAAAGAAGGGAAGGTTTCAAGGTAAGACACTTATACTCACTATTCATGGTATTAGAGTTTTTCAACATGTTGCATGCCGATTAGCATATGCAAATAATATTTGTTCAGTACATGTGAAAGTAATGACCCTATATTTTACTGTTTGAAGTTCAATATTTGAAATATATTGTGACTCAAAAATGTGCTTAATATATTTTCATGTAATTGCATTCATTAAAAAGTAAAAGATTAAAACGTTTAGTATAAAACTATCACTTACAGCTTCTCATATGCTGCTTTTCCTTGTGCATTGACAATGGCACAAATTTTCTGGAAGTGACTTAGATTGTCTTGCACAGCGGCATGAAGTTTTTCATCCTAAATAGCATTAGAGCATTAGAAAAATATGGTTTGGCAAGAAGCTCTTAGGAAATTATTTATTTACTTTATTTTTTTTTAAACTTATTCAAATAATTTATTATCTTAACCTATATACATTAGGAAAGGTTTATACAAACAATAATGCACAGGGCAAGCAACACTGCGTGTTTTGCTGGGTTTGTCAGTGTCAAAAGAGAAAGATATATGTAAAGAAATATGCTCATAAGGGTAACCTGCCATCTGCTGCTGTGTTATTACTCAATTTTTGCAGCAAATAATAAGGCACTGAATCTGCCTTTCTTTACCTGTTGCAGGTTTCATGAATATAGTTTCTCATTTTTCTGGTGACTTAAGGGCTAGAAACACAGTGGAAACCCAGACAAATGGACAAGGAACTCTTGATTAAAAAGAGCATGGTCTTTCTCTTTTTCTGAGGAATATCAAAAACCAAGCAAAGAAGGGCACAGGCCAACAGGTACATCAACCTGCATAACCATTACTAGTCACATGACTAAAGGGCTAAAGAAAAAGGTGTGAATGGAAGTAAAGGAACCAGATCACAACTAAACAACAAAACACAAAGAATTCCATCCTTTTAGAGAACTTACTATTTCATTAAAAGTCTTGCTCACTTCTTATCGAACGGAGATCCTTCAGGACTTAAAACCCAAACAATAACGTGGATTAAAGTTCTAAAAATTCAGGGATCATCAGTGAGGGACCATGTTTGCTAATACCTGTTTCTTCTTGTTCCTTTTAGGATAAAGTAAACCCACATTTGAAAGAAGTAGATGTCGGATTAATGGGCAATTCTAAAATCTATACTATGTTTAATTGGCATTAAAAACTTGAAATACCTCATTCTTAAACACATTTCAAAACCGTATTTGTAACTGTGATATATATTAAAATCTATTATTTAGATATGCATACAGACATTTGTGTTAATTAAGGGTAGTCTGCTACTTGTTTTTTATTATCTTTTAACTTTTGGTGTTTTTATTAACTGAGATTTGACACACAGTTTGGATATAGCATTTAAACAGGTAAAATACATAATAAGGCTTAGGAAGATACAGTCTAAATCTTTGCTGTCTTTTATTGCCAATTTTCTTATGAAGTGAAATCATCTTTGTTTTGCAAATACCGTTGATAATTGTTTAAAAAAATCAGTATAATGCAAACCTGTAAATTTCCAAACTATTTGATTACATTAGAGCTGTGGTAATTTATTTTTATGGTTAATGAACGTTTAAAAATAGAAGTAAATACCTTTAAATAGAGTTTAAAAATAAGTGATGAACATATCCAGATAAAAATGCTGTTTTATTTTGGTGATGCAATGGTTGCTAATTATTTCCAATTTTGACATAAGTTGTCTTAAACTGAAGTGAACTCTCTTTCAGAAATCAGTTCTATTAATATTACCAATGATTCCCTGAAAAGCTCAGGAGCAGATTCGTAAGTATGTGACACAGCAGATATAGCAATAGCATATTTGTCAGTGGGTTCCATTTAGCCGTTCATTTATAACTTCTTAAAGCCCACAAATTAGTAAACATTTTCTTGATGGCAGATCGAGTACTCTTGAAGGAGCTTAATTTTGGCACACGGATATAAACCTATAGTTGCTGTGCTCGTACAATTCATTATGACAGTTTTAAGTATGAGCCATAACTGTTACTTTTGGTTGTCAAATCTTTACCGGCATTACATCTTTAATTAAAAAAGTGGTGGTATATAATATGTGCAGTATTCTATAAATACAATAACAAATAAAATCTAGGACTAGCAATACAGTGATGTCTCAAGAATAATAAAGGTCAAGCACTTGTAAGATCCTCTAATAAAAACAATAAGACAACAAAAAATATATGCAGTATATCTGAATATTTGAATTCTGAATTTGAGTAGTCTTATTGCACAAAGTTCCCTTTCACTCTTGGAGCAACTTACTGCTTTGCCGTAACATTCTGGAGGATTGTCAGTTGCACAGCATTTTGTCAGTTCATCTTCATAACCCTTGGCTATCCTTAGCAGCATCTGATTAGACAATTCGGGGTGTCTTCTTGCGTATTCATAAAGGAATCTAAAGCAAAATATAATTTAGTATTATTTTAACAGTAAATTAATTTACAACACATTTAAATTTCCTAAAAGCAGAAGCACAGTTATGACTTGCTGAAGGTTATACAGTGGATCACATTTTGGGTTGAATTGGGAATCATAATGGTATGATTAAGTGATGTTGGCAAGTTAAGTATGACATAGGTCACAAAGGAGAAAACCCACCTAAACACCTCCTCTGGACACTGAGAGTATTGTGTCTGTTTGGGGCTCTGGTGACTTTTCATCATCAAATGAGCAGACTGCTTCAATTGAAAAAGACTTTACTGAAATGGACCTAGATAACTACATCTATTTTTGTGTACAATTTGACAGGAACAGATATGTGATGAAGTGGGTATATAGTTAGTCATCATAAAATATCTCAGTTTGTACATTAACCCTAAAAATATAACATTGCCTTAACAAATGTAAAACGCTTTTATTGACATTCCTACATTTCCAAACAGTAAAGTACTTCTTCATAATTCTTCTTTGTGATATAATTAGAGATTCATTTGGAAATTAGTTGTTCATGGACAATGGAAAGATGCCATAATAGTTCACATTCCAAAATCATCTCCATCAAATATCAATGACTTGAGGCCAATCCTGTTGAACTCTCAACTTTCCAAACTATTTGAATACTTGGATTATAATACCGAAGTTGGATTATAAACTTCGGATTGGATTATAATACCGAAGTTAACTTAGATTTTATGCAGTTGGGATGTTGACAAAACCATTCTATAACATATAGTCTATTACTTTTGATGGATTTCATTTATAAGACCTCATATTTTTAGCGTGAAGTGAATTTGCCAATGCATTTGTCACTTACATGTGTCATATAATAGCAGTGCAGATCCTTCATGACCTAGGTGTCAGAGCAGGACTGATTCCACGGGTAACCAACATTGTGACTGATTATTGTCAGATAGTCAATTACCAGAGGCACTTCTTTGATAGGGAACATCATGCATGTGGAGCTGCAGAAGAGACTATATTTGGGCCTATTTTCTCCTTGGTATTGATTAATAGTGCTCTCTTGGACAGCATACTCCACTGAAATACAGTATATAGGGATGAAATGCATTTGGCCCAGGCATGGTCACCTTATGTTCTTTGTACTTCACAAAAGTGTTTGAATGATCTTGGTTGCTGGATTGAGGAGCATAAAATGAAGCTTAACCTAAAAAAATGTCACCTTTATGAGATATCAGATTTATTTAGCAATAAATGATCAAGACTTTGTAAAAGTCTGCATTGTAGTGAAGATTTTAAGGGTTTTCATCCAGAATTATTTGTGTATGCTAATGTCAGCCAATAGGAAACCTTTCTTCTTATGGTGGTTGAAAAAAGCTCTATAATGCCAAAAGTCTATAATGCCAAATTGTTTTTCTTTTATAAAGACTAGGTATGCCCTGTTTGGAATATGTTGATTCCTTTTTGTACTTCTTTCTGACTATTGACTAGACTACAATGCTAGAAACAGTAAAGAAGGAGGCCAGTAAAATAAAACTTGGTTACAAGGTACACAGGATATCCAGATGCAAGTCATCCTAGATTTGGGTTCTTTATACATCTGGGTTCTCTGGAGAGAAGCATCAAGTTTTGTTTGAACTTCACTAGAAAATTGATTAAATCTAAGGTCACCATGATCGCGATGCAAGGAACTCATATAAACTGTATATTCCAACAGAAAGATGTGGGCAATCACTGATCCCATATATGCATAGAATATTAAAAGATAATGGGTTTTAAATTTTGAGTGCAAAGTTTTTTAGATTCATAATTGTGTATTGATAACTACAGTATTTAAATTTATATGTGCAGGGTTGGTTTCTTATTTTAGAACAGCAATATAATTCAGTGGTCTTAATGAATTATGTTTTAAGAAACCATAAATGTGCTGAAAGAGTGATAAAAAATCCCACAACCTCAAAATGTCTACCTGGTGTGGTATTCTTCAACTATACTGAATTGCATTCTCTGAAATGAATCATGCAATGGTAATATTGATGGTCTCTCTCTTGGCTAGGCAACCTTAGCATGGAGTTCACTCCTAGCTGTAAGCAGGAGATAAATAGAGGTGTTATGTCACAAATGCATATGTTGGCCTCCAAGACACTGGTGTTAGTATCCTTCTGGAAGGTTAACATGCCTATATACTTTTCATCAAGTAAAAATGCAGTATGTCACCATGGAACTGTAATCTGTTTTTAACATATTCTACTATCCGGCAATAAAAAATGTGCTCTCATTACATTTGGGATTCTGCAGACTTGGGAGGCAAAAGAGACAGACTTGAAAGACAGTACCATTATGAACTACAAGACAGAGAAAGACACAGGTGATTATTTCTTGCTACCTCACTAGTATTAAATACCATTAGCCTGGAACAAGATAAGTATTGTAAGCTCATTTTCCCCAGCCCACCAACCATACAAGCTTTTCGACTCCCTTGGTCGGGTCTTTTAAATTTAGTTTATCGATACAATGAACGCTCCTGTAGTTATGCATGTGATAATTCAAATGAAGTTAAGTCTTACCCTCCAATGAACAAATCCTTCCCTGCAGCAAATTTTTGACAGACATCTGCATCTTTAATGTAGCTTTCTACTTTTTCTGAGAGGTCTGCTGGTTTCTCATCAGGTTCCATATGTTCAATGCAGAATCCCCTTTCCACTATTGGAAGCTTACAACACTCTGCCAGGTGTTTGGTTCTTGACACAATATCATCTCGTGCACAAACCTCCTCAATTAGTTGTTTCTGCAACATTAAACATTTTTTTACATATCTTTAACAATATTTCCATTTTAAAATGCACCACTTTACTTTGATCAAATATGATCTTACATTGTTCTGCTTTATGTGATGTCATATTTTATGTTATGTGATCATAATTAAGAAATGAAATTACAATAATAACAACTATATTGAATATAAATAAATGTAATAAATGAAAAATTTATAATCACCCTTTCTTTCATGCATTTCACTGAATCACCAGAACAGCATGTGAAAACAGAGGATGTTATTTTTTGGGTAATGTCTCCAATTTCTTCTGGTGTGGCTTGTGGTAGCTTTTGGCTGTACTGAGCTACTTTCCTAAGAGAAGAAAAACATTTGAAAAAAAAATATATATGGTGTTGATAATTTAAGTAAGAATTCATCTGTACATTTGACCCTGACCTTTTGTAAGAGAAAATACAGTAGTTTTAGCTTTTAGCAATCATTATTATAAATATAACCTTCTAAAACAACAGCATTTCAAGTGACAAAGAAAAATGTAAAAGTGAGCATAATGATGGAATCTTACTTTGCTTTGATAATTCGTTCACCATATTTTTTGCTGATTGCACATAAGGAATGTGACTGAGCAGTAATGCTAGCCATATAATTTCGAACTTCTCTACCCTGTTGAAAGAAGGGAAATCATTTCATTTAGTAAATAACTTTCAAATTTATTTATCAGAATGAACAGTAAATTAGTAAAGCAATTATATCCTTTAATAAAGCAATGACAGGAATGGTTAAAAGGTGTTAATCTTTACTTTTCCTTCAGTAAATAGGTGCCAGGTATGACTAATGAAACATTATATTGACAAACTGATTTTTGTAAAAATAGATAAAAAGATTGTTTGACTTGTAAACATAATAAAAACAATGTCTTAAGTGCAAGTCATTGATTGTTTTTATTGTAATATTCTGCCCTCAAAAAGAAAAAAAAGCCTAAAATCTGATCTGTAACAAAAAATAATACTAGGAGCCTTGTGCTATAATCGATAAATTAATTTTTCCCCATATCAAGCAACAATCAACACCCCGGAATAACAAAGTGAAAGTAAGATATTAGAAATTTTTGCACATTTATTAAAAATAAAAAAGTGAAATATCACATTGGCACACTTAGCTATGTACCTTGAAATTTGACTCAGATGCTTTGAATTCTGTTGATCAACACTGAGATGTTTGTACACTTTTTTTGGTGTTGACCTGTGGGCAATTCAATTGAACATGGTTAATAAAGGCTCAAAACCGGTCTATATGGGAGTCCCACAAGTAATGCTAGCAAGAACTAAGCCATGAGGTCAAATGATTTGCTAGGGAAGGCTACAAAAATCCTGCAGCATTAAAGGTTCTCAAGAGCACACCTGCCTTCAAAATTCTTAAATGGAAGATGTTTGGAACAACCACAATTCTTGCAGGAACTGGCCAGAAATTAGAAACTGATTATCACTTTAGCTACACTCCAGAGAACCCATGTGGAGATGGGAGAAACTTCCAAAACAACAACCATCACTGCAACACTCCACCGATCAGGACTTTATGAACAGTGGCCAGGCAGAAGCCTCTTCTCTGAAAAAAGACACATGGAAGCCTACCTGGAGTTTGCAAAAAGACACCTGAAAGACTCTAAAACAAGATTCTCTGGTCTGATGAAACCAAGATTAGCTTTACAAGGATATCTGGAAAAATCCAAGATCTGTTCTTAACCTGTGCAATAACATTCCAAATGGTGAAGCTTTGATGTGGCAGCATCATACTGTGGAGCTGTTCATCAGAGACAGGGACTGGGAGACTAGACAAGGTCAAGGGAAAGCTGAACACAGCAAAGTTAATGAAAACCTGCTCTAGAGCAGTCTGGACCTAAGACTGTGCTGAAGGTTCACCTTCCCACAGAAAAATGACCCGAAGCACAAACCACAGAATCCACATAAGTGGCTTAGGGGCAACTCTGAGAATGATCTTTACTTGTCCAGTCAGAACTTGGACTTAGAAAACAGCTGTCCAGCAACAGTCTTTATCTAGCCTGACACAGCTTGAGATGATCTTCAGAGAAGAATGGCAGAAAATCCCCAAATCCAGTTTGTGAAACTTACATCATACGCAAAAAGACCCCTGGCTGTAATCTCCACCAAAAGTGCTTCAACAAAATTTTAAGAAGAGAGTCTGCATGGTTGTGTCAAGTTGATATTTCAGTTTTTTTATTTTTAATTTAGAAAAACTTCTAAAATCACATTTTTGCTTTATCATTCTGGGGTATTGAGTATTGCTTGATGTAGGGATAAAATAGTTTTAAATCATGGTAATGCAAGACTACAACAGAGCAAAATGTGAAAAATGTGAAGCAATCTTAATATTTTCTGAATATGCTGTAGTTAATGGTGATTTGACTGAATGGATATTTAATAATGTTTACTAAAAATGAAAATTTGGTATAAGTAATAATAAAAAGGAGAGGAATCCAATAACAAATAATATAATGTTGGTTTTTTTGAAGAATTACTCTTTTCTCTAGAAGCATTCTTGTTTCATTTTGGATGCATTATTTATAACATTGTTTTAAGAAAAGATCGCTTCCAATATTAACTTCTTTTTTATTTTTTATTGCATATTTTTTCTGTAAGTTAAGCAAAGTAAAGAACAATGCATTCGAGAGTATTTAAACTGAAAAAATGTAAAAGTTTTACAAACCTTCTCATAAAAGCAAGCGTCTAAATTGTCCTCCTGTGCACAACACTTTTCTGCCAAAGCACCAATTCTCCTAGCAAAGTCAATGATTATACGTGGCTGCATCATAACATGCATTCTGGAGAATCTATAAATAAATCTGTGGAATTTAAAAATGTTACAAAATATTAGTTTTTTTAAAATATATTAATAGTTGTTTCCTTCTGGTGCAGTCACAAAGTTAAATTTATAGTTAGATTGAAACATATACACCGATGCACATGTTAAACTGATTCAAATACGCAAAAATTACATTTTGGAAGAAGTGAAATTTCCAGACCTGAAACCCTAGTTTCTGCTTTGATATCCCTAAATTAAATAAATGTTATTCAGTTTGATACAAACAAAGAACAGCACAAAGCTGGAGAGCCTACTACGTATTAGCAATGGGTTATAATCAGTAACAGAATGACTTAAAATAATGCTTATGTGAATTAAAGTTAACAGCATTGATTACTGTGATATCAGTATCCTAAAGAGAAAGCATTGGTCATTGAATGCATACGTTTGAATGAATTTTCTTATATATGTGAAAAAAGATAATGCTTAATTATGTAAAACATATGTAGTTAAAATACAAATTCTTAAGATTATATCTGAAATATAAGGAAACATATTTCTCCTTAATTTGATGTAACCAAAATAATTTCTAAATATATTGTGTATAAGCCATGCCATATACTCTGTGTCTAGACCCAAGACAGATCTCTCATGCTTTATCTTTTTACCTGGAAAAAGCTACACACAGTCTTCCCAATGACTCGAATTCATTTTGAACTCCTACATAACTCACTGAAGGTAGTTGAAGTCAGTTGCACATAAGGCTTCAGTTTCAAACCTTATTACCTACTTGAATGAACTTGGTTGATAATAAGTTTATAATGTTTGCTGTGTCACAGTGTGACTTTATACAGAGCATATCTGAAAATAAGAAACATCTACGCAGTATCAATTGGATTGATTATATTTTCAATGCCAGGTTAATATATTTTTTAAATATACTGTAATATACAAACATGACAGATATCTTGAAATCTAAACTCTGTAAAATATTTTATTTGTATTAAGTTTTTTGGAAGGCTAAGCTGAGTTATTGCTTTCTGTGGATATTCCATGAGTTTTTATGAGTACTTCTGTCAGCCACCTCTCCACATACCCAAAGGTGTGCTTGAATGGTTAACTGCTGATTCTAAACTGGACACCATGTGAGAGTGAAGATGGGTAAGTAAATTAGTATTTTGAATTCAGAGGGTGCTTCATCGAGGAGTATTTTCTGCCTTACACCAGATGCTGCCAGAGTAGGCTATAGTTCTGATTTGGACTAATAGGATTTGAGAACGTTATATTGTTTGATTTTTTAAAAGTTAATGCTGTGTTACAAGAACACATTTTGTATTTTTTTTCAGAAGCAACAAACTTGTATTACATTAATGTAATTTATTTTAAAAGAATAATTACTAAATATGATTATTAAATGATGGAGCTACTGCCTCAAGGATATCTAGTATCCTTGTTCAAATCTTAAGTCCAGTTGCTGTCTGCCTGGCACTTTTCATAGATGCTCTAGCTTTGCTCCCACAGCCCCAAAGACGTGTGTGGTGAACTAATTTGTCATTTTAAACTGACCCTGTGTGAATGTAACTGTGGCACCTTGTCTAGAGTAAGTTTCTGTGTTGTGCCTGAAGCTTCTAAAACAGGCCCCAAATGCTTGAAAGTTTTGGACGTTTTGAAAGAACCATTAATAGGCATTATTTTTATGGTATTGTTTTACATTTAAAATTTTCTGAATACATTCTATCCATTTCAGATTAAGGACCCTACATTTCAGTATATTCAGCATTTAGGTACATTTTCAGTATTTGGCATAATCAATGGTTTCTAGTTAGATGGAAAGATTCCATGTAACTAGCCTGAGTCTGGCCAAATCTAATATATTGCATAAAGGGTTAATAAAGTTGTTCAGTTGTACTGTTTTTGGTCTGAGTGAGATTGTACATGGGTACAAAGTTCATGCTTTATATAGTCGGTTATACTGTAGCTATAAGTGAAATGACCAATGACTAATAGCGAATATACAGTGCTCGACCTATAAAAATAATAATAACAATAATAGAAGAGATCATCGAAATGGAGAACACTACTGTTATGCACAACTTTATTGTGAACATCAATCGTACCATTGGAGCCAACCAACAAGACATCATTCTCTATAGCAGAAGCCAGAGACAATATCTACTATTCATCAACCTAGCCATTCCAGACAACACAAATATCTCAGTCAAAAGGTACTAAAACTCAGCAAATACAAGAGATGGAGAATTTGTGCATGTGGAACACAAAGGCATGTGTGATTCTGGTTGTATTCAGACAACTTGGAACTGCTCAACTAGGTCTCTAAAATATCTTGAAGAACTACCAGATAAACTGAGATCTGCCCAGGCGCAGAAAATCGTCCTCCTTGGAACTGCCCACATATTTTGTAAAGCCCTTATTTATCAGATAATAAGACCGCAGGAACCATTGTGTTCCCGGTAAAGAGCAACCAGCACAAACTGAGAAAAAAAACAAAACAAACAAAAGTAATAATAATAATAATTTTCCACTTACTCTCCTGTATATGACAGTTTGTTGTCTTTGAAGGCTTCACATTTTTCCTTTCCTGAATACGTCTTTTTTACTTCCTTGTGCCTTGGATGGCTCTTTTTATGTTCAAGGAAGCACTGATGTCTTTCATCTCCAGTTTTGGCACAACAGTCTTGAAGATGGTTTTTATTGACTATCTCATTGGATGCACAAATTGCACTTTGGAAAAGTTCTGCCTATAATATAATACAAGAACATTGTTTTGATACATCTGATGCATATATACAGTGTATATAAATAGACTACACACTCTTGCCAAAATGGCAGGTTTTGTGTGAAAAAAAATGAAAGCAAGAAAAATCCGGTCAGAACTTATTCCACCTTTATTGCAAAATTGCATCTGTACAAAGATGGTGAAAACAAATTTGAGACTGTTTAGGGGCACACTGGTTCACACTCCAAAACAATGGCAGTTTTGAGTGTCCAGTAAACCTAACCTGCATGTCTTTGTCAATGGGAAAGAACAAACCAGACAACCTGGAGGAAAACCCATCCATGTTTATTATGACTGATTACAAACAAGCAATGAAATATGGGATCAAAATTGTACTGTATGTCTGTCTATATTTTCAATTCCCAATGCTTTAAAATATTTTCTTTTAAAAACTGAATTATACAGTTTTCTTAATTTTACCCAAAATCAATGTAATTTGTGATTTATTTATTTCCTTTGTTAAGAAAGCCAAACTTTTAGTGACATGAATTAAATATGCAGCCACTAGCTTGTATTGAATTAGTTCTGTAAAAGATTAAGAGGCAATTTTTAATTTACTTAGTTTTTAATTTTAGTTTAACCAGTGAAATATTAGTAAATGAGATTTAATCTACAGCAAAACAATCCAGTTGGGACATTAAAGGACATAGCATTCTCAAAAATGCTTATTGTGCAACAGTGACAGCACTGGACAGAGTATCAGTCCATCACAGAGCCCACTCACATGCCCACCCACAGTCACAATCATACATGTCTAGTTTGCAATCATCAAATGCCATGGATGGAAAGTAGAATATGTAGAGAAAACCGCATGCAGCAATAAAGAGAATATGCAAACTCTGCATGAACATTGATCTTGTGTGGTAGCCTTAACCTCTGTTATACCCTTGTCATTCCAGACAAACACTAAATGTTCAAAAGTAAAATTCATTGTAAATGTATGAAACATGTAGTGCCAAGACTACACCTGCATTTTTTATTTTGTTCAGAATATGATGCATGTAAACTGGATGTAAAAAAACATGGTATTATACAATTAAACTCAAATCTAATAAAGAGGCAGTTGATTTAAAATGTGTATGATGCCTAACTTTACTATACTATGCACAATATTCAAGTGCAAGATACGGCCCTGATTTGGATTAAATGGGTTTAGAATGTTATATTATAAGACTGTGCTTCAAATGTACTGTAGTAAAATGGAAACATATATTTTTGTAAGGCAAGATGTACATTTTTATAGAACATTTGAAAGAAAATTTGAACATCAAACCTAACTGGAATAAAAAGTTACAGTGACAACAAAAGAACAGAAAAATATTTAAAAGCTTTTACTTCATTTTTCGAGCAGTCTGCAGATGGGTTCTCTCCACAGCAGGCACCTGCAGCAGTTACAATCTCCCTCGTCAGTAAAACAAGTTCTTCATAGCCACTCTCATACAGGTTCTGGGAAAGAGCGACTAGAACGCTACAATATTATAAAAAAATTAATAAAAAAAATCATGTTTTAGTTGGGTTGTTTTATTGTTGCTTTTTCAAGACCTAATCTAGTACAGAACCAAATCTATAAATGTCTTGTAATTTAGATAAATATTGAGATTCTAAATTATTTAGAGTATAGTATACAATAAATTTAAGGGCTCAGTTGAAAAAAAAATTTAAAAAGCAAAGAAGTAAGTTTGAAAAATTGAGATGCAGGTATAACAACCATCAACTCAACATCATTAAGACAAAATAGCTGAAGGGGGACTGAGTCTGAGACCAGTCACCATCCACGGGGAGGAAATGGAAGTGGTGCAAAGCTATAAGTAGCTGGGGGTTTCCCTAAACAAAAAAACTGGACTGGTCTGACAACACAGTGGCACTAGACAAGAAGGGCCTGAGCAGACTGTACTTGCTAAGCAGACTCAGGTCTTCTGATGTATGCAACAAGCTGCTGGAAATCTTCTACCAGTTCAAAGTAGCCATTGTATTGTTCTACGCTGCAGTCTTCTTGGGAAGCATAATGCCTGAACAAACATATCAGAAAAGTCTGCTCCAACGCAAGGTGAACCCTGGACACACTTGAAACTGTTGTGGAAAAGAGGATGATGGCACAAATTGGACGCCATCATGAAAAATCCCCTCCAGGAGGTGCTATCTTGGAGCACTTTTAGCCACAGGCTCATTCCACCACGGTGTGCTAAGAAACGACTCTGAGGTTCTTTTCTGCCCACTGCTCTCAGGCAATTCAGTTCTTCCTCCCGAAGTACTCATTAAGTTTATTTTTATTAATTTATTTACTTATCAATTGATTGATTGAATGATTGGCTGTGTTGTTTGTCTTATGAGTATGCATCCTTGCTTTTTATGTTCCTGCTGCTGTATGTATCTGAATTTCCTAATGGGATTAATAAAGTTTATCTAATCTAATCTAATATTCCACAAGATTTGTAATATTTTATTTTCTCAGTTAAGATTAATCATTTGCTCTACCATTTCATTGTGTATTTCAAAATGATATTAATATTGAAGTATTTTTTTTGTTTGAGCA
Source organism: Polypterus bichir lapradei (assembly GCA_026402145.1). NCBI lineage: Eukaryota > Metazoa > Chordata > Cladistia > Polypteriformes > Polypteridae > Polypterus > Polypterus bichir. The sequence goes on along the minus strand of JANRMT010062821.1, from coordinate 33,510,371 downwards.
GTAATTTATTTGATAGGCAGGGTATAATAAATAATAGCATTTGCTTTTAATGAACATTCTTCTTCATCAGGAGAAATATTTTGAACTTATCAACTTATATGAATACTAGCTTTTCCCTATGGCTCATCCACTTAGTACTGAAATTTGGGCAAACTTTAAAAATCAATAAACAAAAAGATATCGCTAGCTAAGCGGAGGCAAGTTACACTCCAAAACACAGAGGCAGACCGACTCCCCCCTCCTGACATCACGCTTCCCCCTCCCCTTGGCCTGCAGCATCTGTATTGGATTAGTAGCTCTGTTGTGTAAAGCAGACAGTCATAAAGACAGACAAACAGGCAGAAGTTGGATTTTATATATAGAGAGATATACAGTATAAAGAGCAAAGAAAATTCTGATATTTAAAAATAGGCCAATGGAAAACTGCATTAACAAGATTATGTGTCTTTCATGGAAAAAAAAAAACAGTTAGCTTTGAGGATGTTTGCTCATTGAAAAAAATACAACAGAATTTTATTTTTTATTGGTATTTTCAAAAATAGACATTTTGAATTTTGCTGCTAGTATGTAGTTCACCTGGATTGCTATTTTAAATGTAGCTACTGTAACTGGAAAAGGCATCAATGTCTTTTGACCCTTCTCACCAAGTCAGTCCCCATAAATAACTATACAATGAGTGAATTATTGAAGGTGGGAAACAGCTTAAATAGAGTGTGTAACACCAGCTACATACATCCTTGTCCATCCATCCATTTTCTGAATGTACTTTTTGAAAGCTCTGGCAATAATAGGAGTGTTGAAGTTGCAATGCATTTGCTTTTTATAAGTGGTTTGTAAAACAACTGTCCTAATTGCCAGGGACAGAATTGAATTTTATAAGAGGCGGGAGTGGATTAATTTTTTGTTTTGTTTTTTTATTTTTTTATTTTTATGCTTTTTTAGTATTTATTATGTTAATATCCTTTCTTCTTCATTTCCACTACCAATGCATGCATATGTTGGCGCATGTTTTAATGGGTCAAAGGAAACCATTGTTTTTCCCATCATTTTTAACTATGTTGTCTGACAAGTTGGAAAACCAGTTTGTTATTAATGACACTGCTAAACTGCCAGGGTTTTATTAAGGCAAGGACTAATGTGTGCATGTATGGATACATTATTCATTTTTTGCTATTTTTATTTTAAGTCTGCAAGGAGCTAATGCAAATCGTGCAAGCTTTGGGTGGTAAGTGGAAACCAAAATGAGACAAATGGCCATTCAAAGCTGTACACACTCACTCACACACTCACTCACACACACACATGCACTGGATCAGTGTTTAAACTGCCAATGAATCTAACTTAGCATAAGTTTGTGATACTGGGGGAAATGGCAATATGCAGAGCAATTTCGTGTTGATGTCAGAAGCATATCTAAACTCCAAACACAGTTAGTGGGCCAGAAGTCAAACCTGGCCTTTTGACCTGTAAAGTAGAATTACATCCTATTGCACCACCATAACACTCAAAATTCATATTTACTAGTCAAACTAGCACACTTGTTCACATGGATTCTTTGGATTGTATTAATTTAATGCAGATAATTTTGTTGTGTAATTTAGACATCTGACAATTTCAGTTATTAATTGTTAGAGATAATTCAGCAATGATCAACTAAACCACTACCAACCAATAAAAGTAATTAATATTAATAACTAGTACAGATAAATGTGAAATATACTTACAAAGCTTTAAATCCTTCTTCTTTTACTTCTGTGAAGTGTTCACATATTGGGTTGGTGTCTAAAAGACATTTCAAAGACCAAACTCAAACAAAATATTTTGAAACAACCAAGTACAGGTAGTTTGTATTTATGAAGTGATAAAACATTTTATTATATACAGCCGTAAATATTTTTTGTAAAGAAAAGTGGTTTTCTGTCTATCAAATTAACGTTTTATAATTAACTCGATAGGTTCAGCGTAGCTTGTATCTGAGAGTCAATTCTCGTAAAAGCAGTTTAAAAAGTGGATTCTTTATGTTTTATAAAAAAAAAACATTGCTTGGGTTGATGTATAGAGCAGGCTTTAAAGAAAAGAGGTCATTCATTTTAATTGCTAAAATCATAGTTTTGTTTCAGAATGTTGACTATTTCTTACCTTTCACATCATCTTGAACCATTACACATACAGTATAGGAGTCCAGATGACTATATACTTCTTACCTACTGCCTGCTTTGCCAACACTGTCTTTTATAAAATGCTTATATAGAGTACTACCAGAATAGCTTTTGGGAATTGAAAATAATATTAAAAAAAATTTACATCTCTGTAATGTTTGAAAGAAATAACTTTACATTAATAATATAAAAATGTGAAAGTGAGTCAGAATAGTTTGTGTAAGTTTCTGCACAATAAAGTCTTTAAAATTTTAATTATAAACCAAATTTTCAAGAACATATTATAACCATAAAATACTAAAACATATATTAATATTGTGTTTATAAATAAATCAGACCTAGCATAATTCCATTTAAAATGCTTCATATTTTAGTGTTCAATCATTAGTATTAGTGTTAGCATATTAAATCACATTGGTTGCATTCAACATTAATATTATTAGAAACAAACAATTTAGAAAGGAAAACTTTTTTTTTTTCATCAAACTCTGCTCATGATACTTACCTGACTTCCCAAAGTGAGCTGAGATCAGAATTACAAATGAAATTAAAGTGGCCCACTTCATTGCTGAAAGGGTGAGTTGTCAAAAGATGCAACTGACAAGTGCCCTCATGCAAAAAGTGTAGTTTTATACATTTACGGGATAAATTATTAATCTGGACTTTTGACTTTTATTTATTTATTTTTTAATCCTTAATTGCTAGTATTTGGAAATGCCTTAAATGTCTAGCAATTATTAATAGGTTATGCAAGACTGGCCAGAGCCATATATTCTGAACTTACTGGCCCTCAAAGTTGACTCTTTACTTCATGTTAAAATACTTTTATCAGATGGCAAACATTTAAAGCAAACTCTTATAAAATGAAGAATACAGCAGTTTTAGTGGCTTATGCGTCATATCACCTTTAAACAGAATTAATGTGCTTAACTGTTACAAATGTGGATATTCTGCCTCATGAGACTTCATCCTCATCATCATAAAATCTGGGGAAGCTTTTTATATTTTATGTTTAGAATGTTCTAATGTTGCTATCTGCATCCTATATGGGATGTTGAGGCATGAAAAAACACAACTCTAACAACAGAACGGCTCAAAGGGTAACATAAATATGGCATGCATACGTCTATGGTCATATTTGTACAATAACATGAAGTCAACAGACTTTCTGGCTTCGCTGTCAACTTTTCTGTTGGCTTTAAGGCTTTCCATAAAACAATTACGAGCTGTAATTCACTGCTCAGACCAAAGAGTACTAATGAATGCAGGAAATATTATTTCATGATTGCAACAAAGCTCTCCTGGCTAATGTGTCTTTGCACAAAGTTCTTATTGTCCATAAGCAAGAATATGTGTATTGTAGAATTACAAGTTTTTTAATCAAGGCTGGCCGTCTCAGTTACCTCCAATTTAAGTCTTCATCAACTGCTTCACGGAGTGAGTCCAAAAGAGTGTGTCATAGCTATTGAGTGTTGTCAGAAGTGTCACAATCTTGTATGGCTAAGTATTCACTGAACAATCCTAGTGAACAAGTACACTGTTCCACTTTTGGGGATGCCAGAGACTAAAGGCAAATTTTACTGAAAGGTAAAACTAACATTAAGGAAAAAGGCAAATATTTCAAAAAAGCAAAAACTCACAAGAGGCAAATTATACAAAATGGCAAACTAAAGTAACTGACAAATTACCCTGGCGATCAGTCAGGGGCCCGCAGTGCCTTTAAATACGTTGCCAGGAGGTAGCTCCTTTAGCTGCTTACCTTCTGGAGACTCTGCCATCCCCCGACCTGAACATGACAAGGGGAAAGCAAAAATTGACAACTAAAAACAATTACAAAAGCTATTCAAGAAAATTAAAAAATAGTTAACAGAATAAAAAAAACTTAAAGAAAATAATAAATAATAAAATACATACAAAACCTTACATCAACAAAAAACACATGACAGCTGTGGCTACTGCAGAGCATCTTACAGCCCCAAACCTCAGCTACAGCTGCACGAGACAATGCCTTGTGTTCAAAAGAGTATTTATTTTAAGTAAAATAGCTCACACAGACTTCCTTTTCCCAAAAATATCTTTCCACAGTATAGTTATTTTCTTTTATTTTTTCTTTTCTCCACTCTTTTCCAGGCACACTTTGTCCTCCTCCTCCCTTCCTAAGTAAAGTGGAGAAGCCTTTCTTTTGCCACACACAGGAATAGTTCTGGTAGAATAACCATGAACTAAGGAAGTAGTTCCAGGCCAGGCAGAACCTCCCTATAGTAAGGGATCCTTCTTGCAGCCCCCCGGTTGGCTCTCAAAAAATCCTGGCAGGGCGACCTTAAGAGAATTCCAACTCCCGTGTCACCCTGTGAGTGAGTATGTGGGAGATCCACCAGAAGAATACTAACATCCATTGTGTTGTGGGTGTATATGACCCCAGGAATCAGTTCTCTTCAATACATTCATAAAGACCTCTGGGCTTGACAAGGAATTATCCATCCCAGGTGAGATGCCTTTCTGTCCAAAACAATGAGATAACCCCCCTCTTAGTGAGTTGCTTCCAGATATCTCAAAGATGGTTTGAAATCAGTTTGTAAATTAAATGTCCTGGCAAAAAAATGGAACAGTTCAGCATCAATGCATATTCTGATGCCCTATCTTGATGCACCTCTGGATTTGAAGATATCTTCCAGATGTGCAGCAAAAAATTCACAAGTATACTTCCTTCTAATGGTGTGGCAGTTTACTTTGAATTGCCTACCTCTGATGACATAGTACTAGAACTTGAAACACCGCCTGTTTGGGGTGATGCAATGGGCTCTGGAATGACTCCTGCTACCCAGGAATACCCCTGGTGGAACCTCAGGCAGCATGACAGGGTGGCCTTTGGCGGGACTTAAGGAAGATACCAATTAAAGACCATTCCTACAGCTGCAGACAACTAGATTTACAAACAACTCTTTGGAAGGGAGAGCAGGACTTCTACAGCACTCTGTCAGGGTGAATTTAACTGTGAAACAAGAATCAAACAAAGAACTAAGAAATGTTCAACTCATCATTTGACTAGGATGGATAGGTACCTCTGGCAGCAGGATTGGAAGGCATGCAAGAAGACTGAAATGGCTTTAGTCACAGATTCTGGTAGCACATTTGATGTGGCTGGTGTATACTCTGGCTGGTGGGGAGTTCAGCCTGGGTGGCAGAGAAGTCTAGGGCTGATGACTTGAAATGGACAGCAGTGTAGTGTAGTGTAGTAGAATGTTGGCTGCTTGATCTGGACAGAAATGTAGCCTGGAGATCAAAATGAGCATCAGCAAAGACTGGGAAAACTTGGGAGAAGAGTTCTCAAATTTTCCCTTTTGTAGTTAGATTCCAACACTTTATAAATGATTAAAAACATCATCCAAATCACCTTGATACCTCTGGCCAAAAATTCTTTGCAAAGACCCTGAAGCCAGCTTAAAATTGTTCTGAATTTCTAAGGCTTTGAATAAGTAAACATAAAGTTCTACTGCTGATAATCCAGTTTTCATCTTTCTACATATGGCATCAACACCAGTGAAACGTTTAAACAAAATATGGTTTTACAGTTTAGCTTTTTATTTTTGAAGGCTGGGACATTCTCTAGTGATTTTAAGAAGAAGGAATGGGAAAGTGGATACCCAAAAAAACTGGTTTATACTTATTTTAAGCTTACACAGAAAAAGACTTGATATAAAGTTCACAGTATACTAAACTTTATAAAAAAAGTCCCCAAATTAACTAAAGTCACAGAAATGACTAAAGGCACATTTTACTGAAGGCAAAATACAAAGAAGGGTAAAATTAATAAAAATCAAAAAGAAGCTATAAAGCAAAAGTCTATGCAGCTTTTTTTATTTTATTGTTGGGGCCTATTTAATTTTCTGGTTCTACATGCTTTTCCTTTTGTTCGTTTTCTCTCAGGTTGCCTATGTGGGATTGAATGCATTACGTTGTAATGTCACCTCATACAAGTGCTGACTTGTATGTGTTTTGCCATTTGTCTTTCTGGCCAACTTGGGTGGTATCACACATGTGTGCATAGGGGAGAGTTTAAAGTCTCAAATAGTACTATTTCTCAGTTGGACCAGGGGTGGCACTGTCACCTGATCCTTTCTTCTTTTATCCCTCTGCAGATCAGCTGAAGAACCTGCTACCCAATAACAACACCACCAAACCAGCCTTTTTGACATCACTTCCGGAACTCTTTGATGACATCATATCCAGTACCCAGAACCACTCTTCCTACCACATCAGTTCCTGTTTTTGCCTCCTTGAGTCCACCTCTTCCTCCATTCAGCCATATTTATAGAACAGCTTTTCAACCTGTCAGTCAGTTCTGCTTTAAATTCCAGTCTATAAAGACGTCTTTATTTATCTGCCAGTTTTTCAAGTACACAGGGTGACCATACCCAAATCTTTTTGTGACTCCATTCATCCTTATTACAGTGAGCAAAAGGAAAAAAAAAATGATAAAGTCCTTTACTCAAGGAGATGCTTTCATTGACAATGATGGTCCTGTAAGGTTGGACTTCTGGTTTAGTGCATGCTGTTTTCCTTAATCTGAGACAAATTAGCATAAATAGTATTGTTTTCAAAATGGAAAAAAGGACAACAAGAGAAAAAAAAATGAAACAATCACATCAGATCAGCAACTGTCATGGCAATAAAAGGAACTTGAGCATCACACAGACCATTTGTTGAGGAGAAGAACAGTTTCAACTTCAGAGGCAATGTTTACCGGGTTAACAGTTCCAAGCTATAGATAGATAGAGATAGATAGATAGATACTTTATTAATCCCAAGGGGAAATTCATATAATCCAGCAGCATCATACTGATACAAAAAAAAAAAAATATTAAATTAAAGAGTAATAAAAATGCATGCAAAAACAGACAATAACTTTGAATAATGTTAGCATTTACTCCCCCGGTTGGAATTGAAGAGTCGCATAGTGTAGGGGAGGAACGATCTCCTCAGTCTGTCAGTGGAGCAAGACAGTAACAAAAGTCTGTCACTGAAGCTACTCCTCTGCCTGGAGATGACACTGTTAAGTGGATGCAGTAGATTCTTCATGATTGACAGGAGTTTGCTTAGTGCCCGTCGCTCTGCTACAGATGTTAAACTGTCCAGCTTTATTCCTACAATAGACCCTGCCTTCTTAACAAGTTTGTCCAGGCGTGAGACGTCCTTCTTCTTTATGCTGCCTCTCCAGCACACCACCGCATAGAAGAGGGCACTCGCCACAACCGTCTGGTAGAACATCTGCAGCATCTTATTGCAGATGTTGAAGGATACCAACCTTCTAAGAAAGTATAGTCGGCTCTGACCTTTCTTACACAGAGCATCAGTATTGGCAATCCAGTCCAATTTGTCATCCAGCTGCACTCCCAGGTATTTATAGGTCTGCACCCTCTGCACACAATCTCCTCTGATGATCACAGGGTCCATGAGGGGCCTGGGCCTCCTAAAATCCACCACCAGTTCCTTGGTCTTGCTGGTGTTCAGGTGTAAGTGGTTTGAGTCACATCATTTAACAAAGTCTTTGATTAGCTTCTTGTACTCCTCCTCCTGCCCACTCCTGATGCAGCCCACAATAGCAGTGTCATCAGTGAACTTTTGCACTTGGCAGGACTCCAAATCGTATTGGAAGTCTGATGTATATAGGCTGAACAGGACCGGAGAAAGTACAGTCCCCTGCAGCACTCCTGTGTTGCTGACCACAATGTCAGACCTGCAGTTCCCAAGATGCACATACTGAGGTCTGTCTGTAAGATAGTCCACGATCCATGCCACCAGGTGTGAGTCTACTCCCATCTCAGTCAGCTTGTCCCTAATGAGCAGAGGTTGGATGGTGTTGAAGGTGCTAGAGAAGTCCAAAAACATAATTCTTACAGCACCACTGCCTCTGTCCAGGTGGGAGAGGGATCGTTGTAGCATATAGATGATGGCATCCTCCGCTCCCACCTTCTCCTGGTATGCGAACTGCAGAGGGTCGAGGGCGTGGCAGACCTGTGGCCTCAGGTGGTGAAGCAGCAACCGCTCCATGGTCTTCATCACATGTGACGTCAGAGCAACAGGCCGGAAGTCATTCAGCTCACTAGGACGTGATACCTTTGGGACTGGGGTGATACAAGATGTTTTTCAAAGCCTCGGCACTCTCCCCTGTTCCAGGTTCAGGTTGAAGATGCGCTGTAGAGTTCCATCCAGTTCCAACGCACAGGCCTTCAGCAGTCGTGGCGATACACCATCTGGACCCGCTGCTTTGCTGGCACGAAGTCTCCTCAGCTCTCTGCTTACCTGTGCTGCTGTAATTGTGGGTGGGGATGTCTCACCTATGCTGGTATCAGCAGAAGGATGGTTGGAGGATGAAGTACTCCGAGGTGAGAGTGGGTTAGGGTGGTCTAACCTGTTAAAGAAGTTGTTCAATTGGTTTGCTCTCTCTACTTCTCTCTCGATGGTGGCACCCCGCTTCGAGCTGCAGCCAGTGATGATCTTTATCCCATCCCACACTTCCTTCATGCTGTTATTCTGCAATTTCTGCTCCAGCTTTCTCCTGTACTGCTCCTTCGCTGCCCTGAGCTGGACTCTGAGTTTCTTCTGCACGTGCTTGAGCTCATGCTGATCACCGCCTTTAAAAGCCCTTTTCTTCTGGTTCAAAAGGCCCTTGATGTCACTTGTAATCCATGGCTTGTTGTTAGCATAGCAGCATACTGTTCTTACTGGAACTACAATGTCCATACAGAAGTTGATGTAATCAGTTGTACAGTCAACAGCCTCTTCAATGTTCTCACTATGTGACCCCAGCAGTATATCCCAGTCTGTAGTTCCAAAGCAGTCTCTCAGAGCCTGCTCTGCCTCAGGGGACCACTTCCTGAATGAGTGTGTGGTTGTAGGCAGTGCCTTCACTCTTGGTTTGTAGTGAGGCTGAAGCAGAACCAGGTTATGATCTGCTTTCCCAAGCGCAGATGTATGTAGATGTATGTAGCTATGTAGATAATCATCTAGTTAAACCTCATTGAACTCATCATGGTTTTATTTTTTAGGCACAGTGCTGACTATTAAAACATTTTGCATTTCATTTGATGGCCAGCTAAATAATATCTTTGTGTGGGACTGGGTTGTCCATCCATCCATTTTCCAACCCACTGCATCCAAACACAGGGGTCTGCTGGAGCCAATTCCAGCCAACACAGGGCAGGAACCAATCCTGGGCAGGGTGCCAACCCACCGCAGGACACACACAAACACCAAGCAGGGCCAATTTAGAATCGCCAATCCACCTAACCTGTACTTCTTTGGACTGTGGGAGGAAACCCATGCAGACACGGGAAGAACATGCAAACTCCACGCAGGGAGGACCCGGGAAGCGAACCCAGGTCTCCTAACTGCGAGGCAGCAGTGCTACCACTGCGTTACGGTGCCGCCCGGACTGGGTTGTGTTTGCTATATATGTGATAATTTGCATTATGGCATTTTGTATTGTGGTTATGTTGAGATAAAAGTTATCTTTTTTTTTAATTATACAATGTGTTCCACCAAATTTGAGTTGAATTAAAGAAAATATACAATTAGGTGAAATATGGGGTGATATTAACCTGTTCTGTAAATTCATAACTTTAATTATTAGGAAGGTGAGAGGTAGCAATCGACCAGATTTCATTGTTAGGGTTTGGTTTCTAATAACATGCTTTCTGCTGCTAGAAAATTTCTGTTCTTTTCATGTTCCTTCAATTTGTGAGAACTCAAGTGAAATGAATTTTAGGTCAACCTCAAAAACAGCTCAATGAAATGTACTCTCTCTGTCGGTTTGCTGATCTGTAATAATGTTAAGCCTTTTGACATTTTTCCTAGTTAGAGTGTTCTGTGTGCATACATTTGACCGTCTTAAATTGTTGAAAGGAAGTCTGAATTTAAAATATTCTTTTGTTATGGTAAGATCCAAGGGCCAAAATATTTTCCTTTGAACATTTCCAATTTCTTGACTTTTCATTTAGTAAGGATGGCAGATTTATACAAGTGACTTGGTGAGTCCTGCTTATTTTTTTCATTTCACACACAAAAGGGACTATTCACTTAGCCAGATTTAAGGAAGGGCCCTGATGCTTTAATGTTACATGACAAGACTGTCAAAGTGATAACGTAATACAGAAAATCTCAAAGTTAGAAAACAAAATCTCATTCTTATTGTCCTGGTGGTTACTCTGATTCTTCACCACTATATGCATAACCAAATTCAGCAATAATTACAATTAAGTTGTATGATGGCACTAAAATAAATGAAAATGATGATCAATGCACAAAGTGGTTTCATGGCGTTAAACATCACAAAGAAAAATATAATCACTTGTATTCTTTATAAAATATAGTAAAAGCTAAACCTTCTTCAGCATGGAATGGACATCACAGGAATAGACATATTTAGCTGCTTCACATTCATCAAATTACTGATATCTACTTTCCTGGCTAAGACGCGTGACACCACTTTCTGAGGTGCCAGAGGAAATGTGGGATAAGTAAGAAAATGTTATTGAATTTTATTATTGTGCTTAAGAAAGTGTCCTGACTGGTAAAGGTGAAATGAGTGGGTATGATAACATAGTCACATGGGTCAGGAGGCCATCCAATTATTCTGCCATCTGCAAAAAATAACACTATACACCGTATTGTGTTCTAAAACATTTTCTGTCATAATTTTAAAACTGTACTTTGTGTAAAATTAATGGTACTGCCTTTTTGGATTATACATATACTTAGTTACTTACTTTCTTACTTACTTACTTTATTTATTTATTTATTCGTGCCTCATCTGTTAAGGCAGATCTGAGGACATAGTACTAACATTACATTATATATTCAAACTCCTTTATCAAGCTCATATTCACTGTGGATGACAGCTTATTCTCAAAACAGTGGGTGCAAGACAGAGAGCAGCCCTGAACAGGGTGCAAGTCCATTACTGGGCCCACCAGCACCCACAATTCAACTGGGGCCAATTTAGAGCCTTGTCTACATCTTTTTGAAGATATTGGAGGAAAACCCACAGACAACTTTCAGGCACAGGATTTTAACCCAAAACACTGAATCTGTGAAACTGTAGTACTAATTAGTCTATCACCACGCTACCGAGGATGTGGAATAACTAAATAAGTTTTAAAAATGAGTGACTGAATAAGTGAATATAGTGTGAACTGCTGTGAATATGAATTCTAGTTTCCTTGTAATAAATGATCTATAAAATTTTAAAAGAAATTTGTAAATTAAGGCTTATTTTATATAGTATGAGGGATGTTCAAAAAGTTTCCGCACTTTTTTTAACTCTATTTCAAAAACAAATTAGGAGTACTTTTCTACATATTCACCTTCCTTTGCAATGCTATTTTCCCAGCATCGTACCAACTTTTTAATGCCCAATTATTACTCCTCCCACCTTCACCGTTTCCAACGAAAACATAAATGCAAGGAAACTTTTTGAACGTCCCTCGTACCTTTCTTTAATGTAGACACATATCTCCATAGCATAACTGTTGCAATTATTATTATTATTATATTATTATTATTTACAGCTGGAGCAAAGGCAAGTTAAGTGACTTACTCTTTGAATCACTCAGAGGTGGGGATTTAAACTCCAAAAAATAAACCCTTAAACCATCCTGTTTGCCACTAATTGTTCCTCAACAGTTGTTCAATCAAATGCATTCTGTACATCTAAACAAACTTTATATTACATTAATATAAATTATGATAAGAAAATATGTGTATGAACATATGAATTTTGTCTTGAAAGCGGAGTGTTTTCTCGCAGAAAAGACTCACCCACTCCATCCACAATTCCAGTTATTGCGATCAGGTCACAGGTTCAAGGTTCCAAAGATAAATAGCAACCTGCATCAATTATTCCTTCATCCCAGCTGCTAATCTTCTAAATAAGGTTAACTTTAATAAACTTCTGTAGACTTAAAGCATGTACAAAGTTTATGTTTGATATTGTGTTCTTTGTTGATGTGCTTTTAATGATATGTTATGGCCTCTCTGTAAAATCTGCTGACAAACCAAATTTCTCTCTAGGGACAATAAATATAAATAATCAATAAACAAACAAACAAATCTGTTTTGCTACATTGCATCACTTCAGAAAACTATTAGAAGGATTCACTGACCCACAGTGTTATTCAGAATTACAGCAATAAATCATAGTTTTCATACTCTTTGAATGACAATATACAGTATATTTAAGTTAAAGACCTGTTTCTGTGTTTAAGAGATCAAAAGACCTTTTAAATGGCCTTTAAATGGAAAATTAACATTTTTTAGTGTGTACCCTCTTTCTGCTTTTCTGTCATTCTCTTTCTTGGTTAAGTTTTCACAAATTTGTCTTTTATTACTCTGGTTGATATTTGTTTTCTGTCCAATGGATTCAATTAAAAGATACCTGAAATACTGAACAATTTTAGTTTGGGTTATTTAAATAATCTTTTGTTATTGTTTTCTACTGATTAGTCCAAAAAGTTATATTAGAGGTATATACACTTGGCCTTTAATTCTTTTTTAACTAACTAACAATGTAAACAAAAGTATTGCTTTATATCTCAGAATAATATTTAAAGACAGATAAATTTTGGAATTAAGTGAAGCCAAATAAAAAAATAAACAAAATCTATTACACAGGATGTGGTGTTATAATTTTAGTAAATGAATGAGTGTAACTGCAAAATGTAACTGAAAAAACACTTGCTCCTTCATAATTGAAAATGCAATTGCCAGTATTCAATAAAGGTTATATAGTTTTATAATCCTTTATCCTACTGGAATATAATACATTATATTTTTTATTTATATTTACTTTAAGGACCATGCAGAAGGTTCACAAACAATCTGAATTTAAAAATGGACATCAATATGACTGAATTCATACAGTAAATTGATTATAGTTTTGTTCCCTTACAGAGTACCTTGAACATTATTGGACCTTAGAGTCTTATTGTATTATTGCTGTACTTGTTTTTATTTACCCTTACCAGTTACTGAAGGCCATTACTTTAATTAGCTATCTATAATAATTTTGATGAGGCTATAACAGAGAAATAAATGATGCAATTAACATTTTTAGTACATGTTTACAAAATCACCTTAACATCTAGAGTGTCTATATACATTGTATTACCTACCTCTTTATCTGCTTTCTTTGAAGCTTTAACTGCAGAAATTGGACTAGTGGCAATCCAAAGAAACCATGAGCATAATTTTCTAGCTTTAAACTCTTGCAAAACACATCTGTAAAAAAGAATGTACCATGTGTGTGTTTGCACTATGTACTATTTCTCATCTTTGACCTTACATACTGTAAACCAAACCCACCAAGTCATTCTGACAGTCTCAGGAGCTGTGTATCATCCTGGAAAATAGTTAATTAATTGTATTATTACAGCAATAACAGTAACATAAACATGTTTGAAGCAACCTTTAATTTTAATGTGTAAGCTAAATATGGCTAGATAATTAAAACATAATGAAATTTGCTCTTTTTTGCTTGGGAGCAAGTTTGCACGGATGATTTTCTGCTCTAGGAACTATGATTCCAGTTTGGAGAGACTGTATCATAGTATCTTTTGCCTATATAACTGAAGACAAACATGTTTAACTCATTTCTTCTGACTGTAAATGGTGCAGTAAAGTGGTATAATGGCTAATGCTACTGTATCAACGTCCCAAAGACCATTGTTTAATTCCCATCTGTACTCCTTTGTCTTCTAACATATCAAAGATGTGTTTGTTTCATTCACTGATGACTCTAGTTTGACCTGGACACATGTGTTCAGTCAGTGTGTTTTAAAGGGTTTTATGCCCAGATGTCTCTGTAAAATAGTATTTAAAAATGCCTTTAAGTGATAGAAGGATATGTTTTACTAGATTAATTATAGGAGGAGCAGGTTAGGGAGCAGCTACATTTATGTGAGAAGAAATTGTATGGAGACTTCAGCAGATTAAGTTCTACACATATATTTGAAACCTACATTAATATAAAAAATTACAGAGTATAATCCTGTTGCAAAAGAAATTAACTATTATGGCGGTCGGCTGGGGGCTTATGCCCAGCCCAGATGCCTGGAAAGACCGGGAGAGGGATTATGCCTCCCCTGGGCCACGCCCTGGTGTGTATGGGGGTCACGGGAACTGAGCATGGAAGCTAAACCCTACAGGTGCCTGTGGCCACCACCAGGGGTTGCCTGGAGGATTGAGGAGCCCTGGATGTTAGCACTTCCGCCACACCCGGAAGTGCCGCAGGAGGATTGTCAGAGTGCACCTGGAGCACATCCGGGTGGATATAAAAGAGGCCGTCTTCTGCCAGTTATTAGCCGGAGTCGGGAGGAAAAAGACAAAGCTCGGAGGAGAGGCAGTGGAAGAAGGACCAGAAAGAGGCCCGGACTTTGAAAGGGTGTTTGGTGCAGGGGCACTGTGTTGTGTGCGGGACTTCCTGTGTCTGTCTGTGTTGGTGTCCGGGCTGGTTTCCACATTGGCATCCCAGATGGGACTTCCGGCCCATTAATCAGCTCGGAGCCCTTATAAAAATTATTTTGTGGACTGCCCAGCACCAAAGGACAGGCCACAAACCCAATGCGGCAAGGCTGTGTGCACGCAACACTGCGGGAAGGCGACTCACCCAAGGGACCACAAACGGTTCACTGAAGCGCTGTCTTCAACCGGATGGGGAGGGGAAGGAAGAATAGGCGAGGTGTGAGAGCAGCAGTCTCCCCGACATACTCCATCGTCACAGACACCCAGGTCGGCGCTGAGACTGAAGAGGCAACTCGGAAGTCCCATGCCCAGCGGCAGTCAGCCCTGAGGGGGTCGGTCTTGCCGTGCCCTGTTGTGTTTCAGGTAGGGACTGCCTGGATCCGTGTCGGTGGCCACAGCACACCAATCCGTGGAGTAACGCCTGGGTGTCGGTGTCAGGAAGTACTGGAAATGAGGAACCACTGCATGTTAGAAAGCCACGGCAGCGGGAGAGCTGTTGGGAGGCTTGCCACCTGTGGTAATGTGCCTTACTGGCATTACCAGTAATTAAATAAAATTAGTTTAGTGTCCTCTGTAGTGTAAAGAGAGAGGCATTTGTTTAGGACAAAAAGGAATAAAGAAAGGAAACGTGCCTTTTTCTTTTATATAAGTGCAGACAGACGTCTTCGCTGATGATATGAGCGCCTTTTTGGGGAGTGTCGCGGTGGGTCTCATGTAGACGGGAGAAACAGCCTTGCCATTGACCGGCCGGGATGGCATTGTCGGTCCTCCACTCTTGAGTGTGCCTCCCGCGACATCATAACTCTAAAAGAGCAAAAGAAAGTGCGAAGCGCCTCAATATTAGTTAACCCGGGTTAGCATAGGGATCCTGTGTTCGTAGTTGTCTGAGCTGTAGCTCAGGGGAAGGAGGAAAAAAAATTAGAAAGTGCTTACTTTAACTTAAGGCATGAAGTGCACGTCGGCTGCTTGACTTTTTATAGTAATTATGTGGGATAGTAGACGCCGCTTTTCGCAAACGCGTTCACGTTATCGCGTACCCCGGGAGGGATGACGTACGGCTCTTTAATTGGTCTAATACAAAAGGGAATCATGGCCTCTAGAGGGGGTCCCTTCTGACTTGTTCGTTTTGGAGGAAGGTACTGTACTTGGTAGATCTGCGTTTTAGAAGTTACCAAGCATTACGGCTTGTGCTTTGTTTTTGTAAATATTTTTTCATATAAATATCTCTCGATTAACTTTGGTGGAGGTATTTATTGGGTTGTGGTTAGGGGTGCACTGTTTATTTTTGTATATACACTTTTTTTTCTGTATTTTGTATATTTTTGGGTGAATGCTGTATTATACACTGTTTGGAGGAGCAGCTTCCTGACTTGGATTACTGTGGAGGAAGACAGCTTCACATTTTGCTTTTGTGTATATATATATATGGATTCCACTAGTTTGTGTGCAGTATTCTATTTTTTTTGGGACTTTCACGAAGCACTGTAAATACTGTATATAGTCATTTTGGGCTCCATTTAATTACTGTTTTTGTGTGTCCTTTGCGGTATTGGACTGTGTATTAATATATATAAATTCCGCAGGATATTATTTTTGATTTTTCTTTAAGTGCACCTGTAAATAAAACCTCACTTTATTTTTCAAAAAACCCAACCCTTTTTGTGTCCGTGTCTCCCTGTCTTACACCATCATCCTGGTCATGCTCGGTCCTACATACTAGACACCTAGAGTGTAGGCTGGTGATTCTAATTCCCACTACACGGGGTGTCACACCACCCCATCGGGCTATCGAAGGAAGAGACAGTGGATGAACTGTAGGAGAAGGCGATCGCACCTCTGAAGACCCTGCAGGGATGGATAGAGTGGTGCGGTGCTGGACTCTCCAGCTGGAGGGACACAGGTAAGTCATACCTGTATCGTAAATGAAACAGGAGTGTCGTGCGAAGGGATTCTGGTATTGTTCAGTTCCAGAAATCGAGTAGTCACGTCTCCTACAGTTGACGTAGTAGTGAAGGCTGATTGTGTGGCAGGGGCGAGAAAAGCAGGTGCGCCGACAAGACACCAGCTGATGTGTGCTGCGTGTCAAAATGCCCTGCTCCCAGAGCCAACAACAGTCTCACACCAATCTACAGGGGCACAGATGGCACAGAGTCTCCTTCTCTTCCATAGGGAGACCCAGACTGTCAGGGTCACCCCAGAGGAAAAGGAGGAACAGGAGGAGGAAAGCCGGCTCATCCCACAAAGGGAGACGTGAGTCTGTGGACTTGTGTACGTTGACGGGCCGGCCTCTGCGGGGGCAGAGGGAAGCTCCAAAAGCAGCTGAGGAGACAGGGATGCTAGCGTTCAAGTCTTGGTATATGGGCGCAAGGGCACATAAAAGGTGGAGGGGGGCGCTGAGCCTGTGAGTGCCAAGGTGCTGGCGGAGGAGGTGAGCGTTTTTCCAACTAAAGTAATGGAAGACGCCGGGCAATGGCATTGAGGCAATGTCTCCGCCCCCTTTTCCAATTCTGTTTTGCAGGACCAGACCCTGGACAGGAATGTGTCGGCTCCCCGCCGTGGGAGATCTACCCTCGTAGGACGGGCAACTGCCCCCTACGGGTCTCAGCTGACAGAGGGGCAATGTGGTGGTCGGCTGGGGGATTATACGCAGCTGGGATGCCTGGAAAGACCGGAAGAGGGATTATGCCTTCCCTGGGCCACAAGAGGGCAGCCGCCCTGGTCTGTATGGGGGCCACAGGAACAGAGCATGGAACCTCAACCCTACAGGGGCCTGTGGCCATCACCAGGGGGCGCCCGGAGGATTGAGGAGCCCTGGATTTCAGCACCTCCGCCACACCGGAAGTGATGCCGGAAGGAATACCAGGGACACCTGGAGTGCTTCCGGGTACTCATGTGGCACTTCCGCCACACCAGGAAGATTGTCAGAGGGCACCTGGAGTACATCCAGGTGGATATAAAAGAGGCCACCTTCCTCCAGTCATTAGCCAGAGTTGGGAGGAAGAAGACAAAGCTCAGAGGAGAGGCGGTGTAAGAAGGACCAGAAAGTGGCCCAGACTTTGAAAGGGTGTTAGGTGCAGGAGCACTGTGTTGTGTGGGGGACTTTTATTTATAATTAAAAGTGTGTGTTCGGGACTTCCTGTGTCTGTCTGTGTTGGTGTCTAGGCTGGTTTCCACACTATCTATAATTCATTCTGTCAAGAAAATGTCAGGTGCAATATTTTGCTGCATATTTAAAAACTAATGGCTTCTTTTTTAATGCTAATTCTGATTCAATAAAAGTTTCAGGGGCAAAATTGATATGCTATAAGTAACTATGATTATCACATAATATAAAAATACATTTAGGTATGCTGATTTTCATCAAATTTTTCAGTAATGAGTTAACTCAGAATACTGCAAAATTTTTCAAAAAGCAGGTGATACTCATAAAAACAGGAATGTATAAAGAGTGGTTTTAAAATAGGATATGTCAGACATTAGATGCCAAAAGCAATCCAGCATTATACAGTGTCATACACGTGCAAATGGGAGGCAGCTAATGGGCTCGAAGGAAGGTAATTCCACGCCAGACCAGGGAGTGGTGAGGCGTGCTAATCCTTTTTCTCTTTCCACTGCAGACCTGTTACAGGAAATTCTGTCTGGCCTACATGATGTCCATTCTGGTCACGAGCCCGATTACGTCACTTCCGGTCCAGACAATGCCACTTCCAGTCATGAGCCAGATGACTTCAAATCCAGTTCCGGTCATAATTACTTTACTTCCTCTGCCACACTTTAAAAACCCAGCATCTCAACCTCACCAGTCAATTCTATTTTGGACTTCAATCTGTACATACTCGTACACAAAATCAATCATTTTGTAGCCAGGATCAATTATACGGGAGACTCAAACTTTTTAATGGCTCTCTTGTCTCATCTTTCGACAACAGTTAGAAACAATCCAGTCTGAGACAATGATATTTAAAGAAAACCTTCTAGATGTAGATTCAAATCTTCAAAAATGCTTGTTAAAACCTACACTTTGGAGCCTTATGCTATGGTTTTGACAAGGATCATGGCTTGATATAGTAAGGAGTGCATTTAATTGAAGAAAATTGTAATCCTAGAGGTATCTAATTTTGACACAAATCACAAAATGCTAGGAAACATTTACACCTATAGTGTTGATCCTTGAAATCAGGTTAAGTTCAGGTCAAGTTGGGGAGCATGCACTGGTACTGTGTGTTGTTGCACCCTCCACTCTAGAAAATATCTCAGGATCCTGATTGCCAACCCCCCATGCAGACACACGGTCTAGTCTCACATTGGAAGTGACCATTTATCTGCTGCAACAAGGTGTTATCTGGGTGTCTGTTTGGCCTGATCTAGCCGTTCATGTGCTCAACAGTGTGGATCCTGAGAGCCAGATCACCCTCGGGCAGTTTTATAGCAAATCAGTGCACAACAATACTGTACTGTATATTGATGGAAATGTAGCATCCTGAAGTGTCTCACATGATTTAGTTAAAAGTATGGAGTTGGAGACCAGCAATACAAATGTTTTGCATAAAGGGTAAATGTTTTAACTTTGCAGCTTTTAGAGGTAAACGATGGAGTAGTTTTTTGTCTAAGATTTTTGTGAATTCCTATGTTGTGAACCTGACAGAGTAGTTAACTATATGAAGGAGGCATTAGCAATTCGTACAATAAAAATAGAGAAAATTATCCCAGTGTAAACCTTCTAAAACTCATCTTATTGTTGCTACTAAAGATGCCTTAAAATAGTTAAAGACTGTAGAGCTTAAAATTTTAGGTAGTCTTCTTCCATGGGCATAACCACTTGAGATGGGGTATGAATCAAGAGGAATGTGTTCACTACCACTATAATGTTTGATCCACATTGATTAGCTAAAACCCTAGTTACCTTTAGTTTAAAGTTTTATTTTTTTATTTCATTCTTCTTTTCCTTATTACTTACCTGTAATGTATTACTAGCATTCCATGAGTCAACTACACCATATCTCATAAAAACCCATTATGGACTGTTACTTTGGTAATAAAAAGTATTGCAATCCACATAATAATATTTGAATTTTAAGTATTTTTTGTTGTGACAGTAGAAGCATTAGTGGTAGTATTATCATGTGGAAAGAGCAGAGTGAAATTCTTAAATGTGTGTCTGACTAACATGCCTCACCACTCTGCTGTGCTTTGATAACCAACACCTATGCAAATCCAATAGAATTTACTGTAACTATTCCAAGAAAATATTAATCTACTTTATTTTACTGATATAATTAGCTTATGCCCATTTTAGAGCACATACACACACGAGTCTTCATCCCACCTTCACATTTTTAACTGAAGTGCCCATCTGTTTCAAATTAAGGCTTTGGTGGGAAATGACGTGAATGATTTTTGCCAGTGAGATATTATGAGAGCATCAAGTGGTATTGTTTGCAAAAGGATTCAATGAGTCGCTATGGGTTGGAAAACAGAAAATATCAGTGATATGACTTTGTTCAAAGGTCAGTATGCCAATTGCTCTGTGGACAAAACTGGGAGTGAATGAAAACATAGTTGAAAAGTTTGAACAAATAATAAAAAGGTGAAGTAATTCTGCAAGAGATACGTAAAAAGAGGTGGAAAGTTCATTAAAAAGAAAAACAAATAAAGGAAGCACAATAGTAATACATTTATAAATCATGAATACACTAAAGCCTAAATAATATGACAAAACAGTTAATGAAAAGACAATATTAATGCAAACAGCATAAATACAGTATATCAAATCAAATTTAATTTCATAAAAATATACTTGGAAGGCAAACTATTATGTGATTCAAGACTCAAAAAGTCATGTTATTTTCTCACCCACTTAATCCAGATCAGGGTCACAGGAGCCAATCCCAGATGGCACAGGGCACAAGGCAGGAACAAACACTGGACAATGCACCAGTCTATCAAAGAGTAAACACACACATAGACACAACAAACACACAATAAGAACAATTTAGCATTGCCAATTCATCTAACCTGCATGTTTTTGGGCAGTAAGAGGAAACCTGAGCATGTGGAAGAAATCCATGCAGCACTTAAGGACGACCTGGGACGCAAACCGTTGTCTCTATATTGTAAGGCAGCACTACCAGTGAGCCACCATGTTGCCAACTCACAAAGCTGTAATGCAAAAATATAAGGTAAGTACTGAATATATTAATTTCAACAAACAAAATACAATATAACACATCGGTTTTAGGTTAATATACAGTACATCCCCTAAAGAATCATAAAATGCTGTCAGTATATAGAGCTGAGTTTCTCATTAAGCACTATGGAATCTTCAGTAAGCCAGGAAAGAGAAAATCCTCTTTTTATTGGATTATAGATTGAAAGTCTCCAGTCAGCCACTATGCTTTAATCATAGCTATTTTCAAGGTCTTGCTTTTATTATTATAGTGCTTTCTTTATTTAATATTTCCAACATTTGTAAAGTGAAAAACTGCCCAAATAAATATGAAACTACATTGAGAGTAAATGCATCGGTCCTAGATATGAGGTAAAAAGCACTAGACACATGAGGAACAAAACTTCAATCCTGATTAAATAACAGATTGCCATTAAAGTCAATAAACTCATTTGTAAATGCTGGAAATCAATATTAAAGTAGTTTTATAATTGTGTTATAAGAAAACAATTAAGTGTCAATGGAGGATGTAGAGTATGATGGCATTTATTCAGTTTGTACCAGAGGTTAGAGTAAGAGGATTCAATATTATGTGGTAAGGGGTTGGGGTTGGACTTGTTAAAATTTATTTTGTGGAGTTAGGCGTTTAAATGAGGAACCAAAAAAGGAGATTTCAGGTAGATCTGCTGGTGCAGATTCATACCACTTAAATTATTCACTGCTTTTTCTATTAGCATTTGGAAGGTAGTGAAAGAGCATGTTAAGAAAACAATACATGATCAACAGGCTCACACACTGAATGAGATATTATTGCCACATGAAATGTAGATAAACAACATTGCTAATTTATTTATACTAGCCTCCCCCCATGGTTTTGCCCGCGTATTAGTGAAACAGGAGAGTGAGGAGGGCCCCGCCCAACTCTCTACTCCTGACATCACTCATCCCCCTCCCCTCGGCCCGCAGCCTCTGTCTCAGATTAGCGCAAGTATATCGCTGCTGCAAGTGAATTATGATTCTTAGCGCAATGAGAGAAGTTGCAAAATCAACCGGAATGTTCAAGCAAATTATAGAAAAAAAAAGATCTAAATCTCTCGTTCACTAACTAAGCGGAGTTAAGGTTACGCCTCGAGGCAGACGCATGAGTGAGGAGGGCCCCGCAGCCCGATGAGTCTCTCTCAGATTCTCGCTAATAAATCAGTACCGCAAGCAAACTATGATACTTAGCGCGATGAGAAAGTCGCAAAATCAACAGAATGTTCAAGCAAATTATAAAAAAAAAACCCCAATCTAAATCCGTTAAGTAGTTCTCTCGTGAAAGCAGACAAACATACAAATGGGTCTAAAAAACTATAAGAAATTTCATGCTTGGACCATGAAATTTTTAAAACCGTTTATTAGCAAGCACCTATGGGTTAAGGGTAATCTACATTTCAAATTTAAAGTCCTAAGTCCTCATGGTTCAGGAGATTTTGTGATGAGTGAGTCAGTGGTATTTGGCTTATATATATATAGATTAACATGAATAATCTACTTAAATAAGCAGTAATTCAGATTACTTGTTATATTCATAAAACTCAGCACTAGGTAAATATACAGTCTTGTAATTTTTGCTTTCTTCATTGTTTATTTATTCTTAATATGATGTCTAAAATCACTTATACTGAACCTTCTGCATGTGAGAGGGTTAGATACCTATTGTCCCATTACTATAAGGACCGACCAGAACTTGTAATGCACATGCTATTTTTGAGAAAATATGCCACACATAGACTAATTATTCCCATATCTTTACATCCACTTTGTAAACCCATAATATGTGAAATGTAGAGATCCAAAGCCTAACCAAGCTCTGTTATAGCCAAGGGCTGTCCTGCAGACTTCCATCTAGCTCAGAATGTGGGTCACAAATGACACAGAAGGCCATTTCCCAAGGTCTTAAGTAGTGAAGGAAGAGGAAGGGGTCAGTTTTCAGTCAGGCAGTGAGGAAATGGCATCAACAGTCCTCCAAAGCGTTCTCCTCCATTCTGAAGCAAATGGAAATTAATTTAATGGCAGTATCACATCAAAATCCTTCCCTATACATAATGACACACCCAAACCAGTGAAGCATACCCAAGATTGACATGTGTGACAATGGATTCACTGATAGTGGACCAGAAGACAGACACAGAATATGTGTTCATATTCTAACATTGGGCCAATTGAGCTTCATTTACAATATAATTAAAATTTACATAACATTAGCAACATAATTTGTATAGTTCTGGAAAAGTTCATTAATACATAGATATGCATGTATAATAATGAACTTTTTTTTCATAGTATAGATTTGCAAATATGAAGTTAATAAACTGACATATGCACTTTAACTAGGCTGTTTAGAATTTTTTTATATTTGTTAAATAATATGTGCTGAAACTGCTTTTCGTTCACATTTTATCTATCTATCTATCTATCTATCTATCTATCTATCTATCTATCTATGTCACTGTAATTTCTTCTATGCTTATAAATCTAAACTAACATTTTATTCTGCTTAACAGAGAACTTGTGCAATGACAATTGGATTAATGTTAATTTTTTAAATGCATATGGAGAAGTGTTTGATCAGTGCAGCAGCCATTATATCTTTATAAATATCATCTTTACCACTTGCTGTCAATATGATCCACTGAAGTATATTTTGTCCAACAAACTTTTTGGCATTTTTCTTCTAGTTAATGTGAAACCATTTATTCGTCCTTTGTCCCTGTCAGAAGAGATGGCTTTACTATGGAAGAGAAAATAAAATGTGTGGCCATCACTGCGATTTTTTTTCCAAAATACTGCCCACACACTATTTAAACAGTCTTATCAAAGTATTTCTTCATTTGTTTTTATGTTTTTCAGTTTATTTAACTGCATAAATATTTATCTTCATTATGTGCTGCGCAATTTCTTTAACTCCATTTTTCTCTAATATGCCTGGTGACTGTGGATAGTATTGATTATACTGGTGCTTAAATTTTATTTAAACTACAATAAATATAAATAAATAAAATAACCCTAACCCTACCCCTGCCCCTGATATAAGCAATATTGCCAAGGGGCCTGCTTCATCTTGATAATGAGTTTATACAAAAGAATGGTTAATCCGGCATAAATGGAATGTTTGTAAGACATGCAGTCTCTATAAGGTGCAGTTAATGGTGGTTGTAGTATAGTGAAATATTATCAAGAAATATACTACTTACATATTATATTCCATTAGGGAGACTTGTGAGATTATCCTGGATGTTAAAGTTTGGTACTGGAATTGTAAAATGTTCATTCTAAGAGAAGCAGGCATAAGATTGGTAGTGCAATGTGTGTGCTTTTCAACTTGGTTGGAAATACAGTTATTGTTTTCACATTTGCCTCAGTGTTATTATATGAATTAGCTGAAGATAATCCTGGTGTTCAGGATTAATTTGCTGACAAAATAAAATGAAGGACTGGGTCTGATTTCCATAGTTAATTCCACTTTACCACAGTGGTTTAAGTTAGTCTCTTTAATGTGTAGTAATTGGATGATGCCATTGGGCAAACCAAATCAACTTTCCTTGAGTAAGTAACTTGTTTTTGTTTCATTCTGTTTCACATAAAGAAAAGCTGGATGTTTATAATTTTTCTAACGAATGGTAAGATACTTCTACATATATACTGAAAAGCATAGATAAATAATTAAATAGGTTTTCTTTACCATAATTGGTCCTGGATGATACAACAACTGAAGATCAGGAAATCAGGTTGTATAATTGATGTTTCTTGTGCAATAATTTTAACAACAGAATTCATTGATTTACTCCTCCCAGACATCTTTCTATTCTGCCTGTCACTTCACTAAAATTAAAATCCCAGAAATTACACCTTGGCCCAATAATTTCTATCTATTATAATTAATAAATCCTGGGACGAGACGAGACATTTTAGCCTGGGACAAGATGTGACTTTTTCAGAGAGATACTTTCACATCCCGTGAGACGAGATTTTGTGCCAAGAGATTTAACCACACCAGAAATAAAGGACAAAAAGTAGACGACGAAGCAGAACTTCCTAAAGAATTTAAAAACAGTGGCGCAATACACATGCAGAGTAGGTTAGAGATAATGGAAAGTACTAAAATTAAAAAGTCTCAAAAAATTGATAGTAAAGATTGCATTAGTGCAAACAAACGGAAATTATTACTCGGTGAAATAACAGAACAGCAAAAAGAGATCAAATATATTGTTCAGATTTAAACTTTAAGTCGGAGACTTGTAGATCGTCTAATTCATGTTGCCATCAGGGGAAAGTAGTGTTTCTTCCCAATGAAGAGGAGTGTCCGTGAGAATTAAATGATTTGTTGTTTGGTGAAAGTGAAATCTACATATGCGAGCGGCAGAGACGTAAAGTGGCTGGTGCATAGCGCAGGCCAGGGGGGTTGGCGAGCGAAGCGAGCAGGGGGCGAAGGTGGAATATTTGTGAATATCCTGCCATCTTCAAATTTCTATTTTTTTTAATCCAGTTCTATGTATTGTAGGTAACACAGTGTCCTTCCCACTGTGGTCCAAGGGTGACACCTCAACATTTTTGATGATTGGTCTTTGCACATTTCAGTCCTTTAGGTCCTTCTATGACGTTTCTTCTTCTTTTTTCTTATTTCCAGGTTACATTGGTTGGTAAATTGTCTTTATCTGTTCCACACCAAAACCCACCCCTTATTCAAATTATAAAACCTCACTATCTCAGTCTGAGAAACCAGTGTCAGTCCTATATACACGTTTACAAAATCCCTCACATCATGCTTTGCTTATTCAATCTATTGGTAATCCATCCATAACCCCTCTCTCTAATGGTCTATTATTTTTAAAAACATTAATATCTCTGCTAGAAACCATAACCTCCAAACTATTCATTTAGGTTTGTACACAGATTATATTCTGCCCTGCATAAATGATTTATTAGGATCTTTACTGCAAACCTCCATGCCATGTGTGTCAAACTAAGGCAGTAGGCACTTTTCATCACATTTCGGAAATGTCTTATCATAGCTACTTTTTGGTCCAAAGTTGCCTCATTTTACCTTCTATTCTTGTTATTGATACTTCACTCTTGCCTCATCTTTTTCTTCTGCTTGATCTTTGATCTCTCTCATTGAGTCTTCTCCAACAGAGGTTTTTCACCGTAGTCTCTTTGGTTGCAAAAACTATTATAATAACCTGTTGGAAATCCTCGTTTGAGAATTTAGATCTATTAGAGCAGCAACGACTAATGGAACATCCAGGGTTAACATTAGCAAGTAGCAGCATTGGATGAAAATATTCAGAACATGGTTTCAAACGGTCAACATGGCTGATCAGAGAAGCACCTCTAGGTATATGGGTACCAGTTGACTTAGCTGCCTCTCTTTTTTTGCCATTTTGGACTTCTTTAGTTATATACAATAAACATATTAGTATGAAGGGCTGGGTAAAAGGTGTTGGTCATGAAGTGAGGTTTGTTATTTCATTATATAACTTTTTTTCTGTAACACTGTTTATTTGCATTTGGTTGTTTCACTCAACTAATAAATAATTGATACCTTACCATTTTGTTTGAAGTTTTATTAATTTTATTGCAATCCATACAAATCAATCAATTTTTTACAAAAAGCAAAATTGAGTTAAGAACAAATCGATCCCCACCCCTGGATACCTTATCATTATTTAAGCTCTCTTAATCCTGAGGAAGATCACAGAGGGCTGGAGCCTATCCCAGCAAGCATTAGGGCACATTGCAGAAACAATCCTCTGGATAGGGTGTCAGTTCATCATAGTAAATAATTAATCGCTAAAAAAAAGAGTGTGAGCTAAATCAAAGAAAAAAAAATTAGGCAGAAGGTCAAGTAGCTGAGAATCAAAGTAAAGAACCAAGAATCAAAGCCCAAATTGCAAAACTACAGTAGAATTACAATCACCATTTAAAAAGTGTGTATTTATTTTTACTTATTTGCATTTTTTTCGATTCAATAAAAAATCTGATCACATATAAAGAAAACATAAAAACAAAACCACACTATTCAAACAAAAGCTCTGCATTTTAACTTAGGTATGTCTAGAAATGGACGTAAATAAATGCAGAATGGGAGAGAAGTGGTTTAGAGACATAAACCCGGAAGAATTCTTGTTTAACCTGATTAGCCTAGCTAGGGTTGGTACCAAAAAAGTCTAAAGAAGACAGATATTGAAAGCCTAAAGAAATCAAAGCAAAGGTCTTAAACTAAGTATTCTTTCCCTAACTATAACAATAAATCACTCTGTCATAGAAAAGTGTTAAATTCCAAAGATCCTGAACAGAATTATTTGCTTTAACCATCACTATCAAAAGACAAGTGTAATATAACTGTTTAGAGTTAAAACTAGAATGAGGGGTCTAGCATCCTACCATGATGTATACTGTATGTATGGTGCCATGACATAACCATCAGGTTCATGTGAATGCCAATAGTGCCCAAAAATCATAAACAAAAATCTGCACCAACAAAAACATATACATATATTCAACATGGTAAGGCATTGACATCACCAGCAAAAATGATAAAAATATTGAAAAGCAAAAAAATGAAACAGGCACCTATAAAAATATATGAATATGTTACAGAGATGCAATAATATGGAGTCATGATAGTGCAAAATGTCTGGGCCAAGACCTTTACAAGTAACTCTCTGCTTGAATGAACAAATGAAACAAAACATTCAATAAGTTACTGTCTTTGAATATTGCTGGGTTTTTGACTTTAAGTTTGTATTTTCTTCTTGTAATGTGGTGATGTCTTTAGAAAATGTTACTGCCTTTAGAATAAACTTAAAAGTTCAGGCTTGTGTTATTAATATGGTGAATTAAAAATGATGTTTTAGTGCAACCTCTCAACTAGAGACCTTGATGACTCTTCTGCTGTCCACAAAAAGACAAAAGTTTGAATTCTCTGCTGCTCTCTATGAAAGACAACTACAGAAGTTGCATTATATTTCTCCATATATAGGCATTTGTGACAAACTGGCTGTGTTTCTAAATTTCTGTGAACTGATGCTTGAATCAGCTGTTATTTCCTGATCCAGCCTGGTTAATGTTTGTGTATTGTTTGCAAGGGTAGTCTGTTTGCAAGCTATCTGCAGACCTGCTGTTTTTCTTTCCACATCTGAAAGATCTGTTTTTGTTCTTGGCAACTCTAAAGTTGCTCATATTAATGCCTGTTCATTTTTCTGTGAGTTTGTCTCTTGGTAAGACCAGCATGGAATTCACGTTTAGTTCCCACTTTGCACCTGATTCTGCTGACATAGTGAGTGACCTTCCAAAATCATAAAGATGGAACTAGCAGGTTCAGAAAATGGAAAGATGAATAGATTCACTTTAAACATTTACATTACCTAATTTGGCTGACAGCTTTGTCCAAGACATCTTACAACCCTTGAGATTCTATTGCTTACATTTCTTTTGTTTTTCAAATTGGCACACAGGCAGGTGAAAGGACTTTATAAGTGAAATTATTAAATTAAATTATGAAGGTAACACCATTTAATGTTTAGAGTAAATGCAACCATCTATATTAAACATGTCATAATATTCAGAATAATTGAATAAGGTGCATATAAATGCAAAATGGAAATGCCTACTTCTAAATTAATTTGTATCATACAATAATTTATAACACTGCACAGTAAGAACTTTGTTTGTTGTGACCAAAACTAACTACAATATAAACATATTTTAATGTGGGAACTGTTGGTGAAGGGCTTAGCCCTCACAGTCCCCTGACATTTAATTTAAAGCCAAAAAGAGTGATTACCAGTGCTTAAGTGAAATATCTACTTTAAAATCATAATTAGTTAATCATTTTGCCATGTTTTCTGTGGTTTCTTCTTAAAGCACATCTAGACCCTCTGTTTGTATAAACAGCAACCGCAACCCCAGGCTTTCAATACAGAAAGCTCAATGATGAGAACAGAGTTTAGAGGCAGTTAGCTCTGAAAATGAAGGTCTGTGTGATGAGACAGGCAAATGAGGACACAAACGGTTAGCAAGAGGTAGGTGTAAAAGTGCTTAAGTGTTTTATTCAAACAAAGTCAAAGTCAAATCCCCAAAGTGATAAAAAAGAGCAGTGCAACAATCCTTAATAAGTAAATAATACACCATAAAGGCAAGGGAACAGTGGAGGTTAAAACTCAGTAAGCAATAAATAATTCTTTAAAATCAGGTTAAAAGTCTCAAAAATGTGGATATCTTCTAGAAACAAATGAGCCACTGCACTTTCCTCTAAAAACACCATAAAGTTAACGTTAAATGCAAAGAAGAAACAAAAAGACAAGAAATATGAAAAGAGTTAAGGAGCCACATGACATTTGTATTTAACAACTATTGTTTACACTAGAACAGTGGTCTCAAACTCCAGTCTTGGATGGTCGCAGTGGCTGCAGGTTTTCATTTTAACCCTCTTCTTAATTAGTGACCTGTTGGGTTGGTGGCAGAATTGGCACTCCAGCCACCATAAAAAAAACCTCACACTGTTCCACTCCATCTGAACTAGTGCATGGCTGCACTCGGGTCCTAATCTGGATCCTGAGTTGGTTTGTCTTGTGGTGGGTGCGGCAATGCATCGTATCAGTGCGTGCTCCTAACCTCTCTCATGCTCCTTAAGGACAAGCCGACAGAGATGGGAGTAGAGTCATACCTGGTGGCATGGATCGTGGATTGCCTTACAGACAGACCTCAGTATGTGTGTCTCGGGAACTGGAGGTTTGACATAGTGGACAGGAACACAGGAGCACCGCAGGGGACTTTTCTTTCTCCGGTCCTGTTCAGCCTATATACATCGCACTTAAAATACAACTCAGAGTCCTGCCACGTGCAAAAGTTCACTGACAACACTGCTATCATGGGTTGCATCAGGAGTGGGCAGGAGGAGGAGTATAGGAACCTAATCAAGGACTTTGTTAAATGGTGCGACTCAAACCACCTACAACTGAACACCAGCAAAACCAAGGAGCCGGTGGTGGATTTTAGGAGGACCAGGCCCCTCATGGACCCCGTGATCATCAGAGGTGACTGTGTGCAGAGGGTGCGACAGGCGCTGAGCAGGATCCTGTCAATCATGGAGAATTCACCCAGTCACCCCCACTGTGACGATTGTGCTCATTTCACCAAGGGTGATAGGGTGGGTTGCAAGGAAATCTGAGAAAAAGTGGGTTACAACACCAGAAAAGTTGAGAAACACTGCAGATACCTTGAAAAACCAAAGGTTTAAAGAGACACAGGGGTATTGCAAGGTTTCACAACTGGCAGCATTTTTACGACATGCTTTATTTATTTAATTTTTGTTATTCATTGAATGCTCCTGGTATGGGCGGTACTTGCCATAGCATCAATGCAATGGTTGATCATGCCTGATACAAGGCTTGTGTATGTGCCCTGTGACTGTGTAGTTCCTGTATGCTTGTGCTGGCATGTTATATTGCAGAAACTGATTTTTAAACAAGGCAGATCCACAGAATGTGAGACATTTTGCCTAATGTTTTATTGAAACTGCAAGATTACATCGTCATTACATTCTTTGCTGAGTATTCTGAACAGTTACCATCTTTTTATTTGTTCCTTCTCCTTGTCTTATCCTAAATTTTGTTTTGTTATTATTTTATTACTCCTATTGACATCAAGAAAGAAATATATTCTGTGGTATTTTACAGAGTGGATAGTTCTAAAAAACACTGTGATAGACTATGCTCTGGCCATAGATGGTTCCAGCCTTTTGCCAAATTCTGCTAGTAGAGAATCCATTCCCAGACGGGTTTATCCATTCCCGGGAATTCGGGAATCCTGCATGTCATAGAATCCCGGGCTCCCGGGGATGACACAGTGCACGGGCATCTCACATGTGAACGGTTTTAGAATGACCGACACTTATTTTTAATAAAACTACTGCAATATGTTGACACCAATAAAAGACTAACCTTATCTACAAGCAGTTCATGCTGTCATATAAGTACATATATCTAGTTCAGGGGTGCCCACAGTTTTTTAGCTTGCGAGCTACTTTTAAAATGACCAGGTCAAAATGATCTACCTACATTAAAAATTATATATATATATATATATATATATATATATATATATATATATATATTGTCATAAATATGAGACAGAGTCATATAAAGGTTTGGGGCAGCCACCCGTATAATCTGGTATCCTGGCTGCAAAGGTAATGATTAGCAAAATACAGCACTGATGTGCACAAAACCGAGTCCAAAACAGACCTGAGGGAATAAGGAAAAGATGCAGGTTTTTAAAGGGGAAGACAGGAAGTGAGATCATATGGATCGGGCTCAAGGTCTTCAGCCATTGGTTCAAGTCCGGACGTGACATCACAGGGGCCAGGGCCGGCAAGGTCTTCTTCCATAGGCTCGGTCCCAGAAGTGACTTCAAAAGAGCCAGGTGGGATCTCCCGTGAATGGTCTACAGGAAAGGGAGAAAAAGAGTCAGTGCACTCTGCCACATCCCGGCATGCTTCGGAACTGCCCTTACTCAAGCCGTTTAGCTGCCTCCCATGCGCAAGTGTGTGACAAGATATATATATATATATATATATATTGCATAGTTTTACTATCAAATAATGTAAAGAGTACGCTACACGTGTTTCGCCCTAATTCTGGGCTCATCAGGCGTACACACTCACTGCACCCCCTCTCGTGGAACGAACCTTGGACGTCAGCGTCAAAGCCTCTTTACGCTGTGCCACGGCGTGTGGTTCATTTATTTGACAGCATGTAGATCGGGGTAATTACATTAATGGCATTCGTAGTCTGAATCACAATCTGATTGTATGGGTGGTTACCTACTAGGTAACGCTTGTGGTTGGTCTGCAAGTCGGCAAACATCCGCCACGGTGCCCTCTTCAGTTGCAAAAAGCAGATCATAGAATGTTGCATAGTTTTACTGTCAAATAATGCAAAGAGTACGCAACACGTGTTTTGCCCTAATTCTGGGCTCATCAGGCGTACACACTCCACTGCACCCCCTCTTGGGAATCAAACCTCGGACGTCAGCGTCAGAGGTGAAGCCATGGCGTGTGGTTCGTTTATTTGAAAGCATGTAGATCGGGGTAATTACATTCATGGCATTCGTAGTCTGAATCACAATCTGATTGTATGGGTGCATGTGGGATGACCAGTGTGTCAGAAGAAAACAGATCTCAGACTGTCCGCCCTGTATGTCAATCAAGTGGCAAATGCCATAGGGAGGATATATGATAGACTAACATTTAAAAAAAAAAATTTTTTTTGAATGCAACTCGATCTACCTGCACTGCCTTTCTGATCTAGTTAGTTGAGGTAATAAGAGCGTAGAAAGCACAACATGTCCAGCATGCGGTCATCCAGCTGAGAGCGCACCTTCATGCAGAGTACGCCAGCCGCTGAGAAAGCATGCTCTGCCTTCACTGTAGTAGGCGGCACAGTTATCAGATACTGATACACTTGTTCTAAACAACGCCCGTGCTTGCCGTTGCTCTGAAACACCGCCATTTCAGCTTTTACTGATGCATCCAGTTTCTTGATATCATTCTGTGATGGCAAGTTTCTTGGCACAGATAATTGGGAAGCAACTGACTGAGACATTGCAATTTCAAGCTGCTGTTCAAAGCTGTTGTCTGACAGACGTCAATGAAGTCTGCCCTGTCCCAGCATTCGTGAGCTGCAGAGTGCAGACTCCTCCCAGTCCACTGTGCTCAGTCTTAGTGGGAGCAGGGAGACTCACGACTGCTGCTGGTCTGTTGTTGACTGAATTAATCAGCAACACACTACACCATGGGCCAAAAAACCATGCCATTTAATTATTTTCAACTATAACTCTGTTATTTCTTGATTGACTTTTACACTTTTACATGCTATATATGCAAGCTTGGCCGTTCCCGGTTTCCCGGAAATTACAGCAGTTTCAGGAATGAAAAATGTCCGGGAGCCCGGGAATGGATTCCCTAGCTGCTAGTATGTGCTATATAATACAAAAAAGCAGGTTTAGAAAATAGTTAGGCGGATTCAGCATATACACTATGTACACAAACACACGTAGAAAAATAGGCTAATGATTTACTTGACTAAGTTTTGGATATGCTTTAATAATATGTTTGGTGTTTCTGGCTACACTTTGTACAGCATCTGCCAGGTCATTGTGACAGAAATAAAGACACGAGAAAGGTTACTAGAATTTCTATATATGTGTGGGTGGTTACAGAAGATCCTCGGTTGTTTCTGGTCATGTTGACCTAAGTTGTACCAGGTCATTACTCATAGTTGTATTTAGATAGACAAAAGTGGATTGATAAAAAAAAATGCTGTGTGTTATTATAGGTCAGGTACAGTACCAAATGTTTTTCCAAATACTAATGTAATTGCTGTTTTTTCTCTGTTATCAATGAACAAAAATTCAGATAATCAGGTTTAGAGTTCAGATAGTTTGTGTGAGAGCCTGTTGTTGGAAGGAATTTTTAGAAAATAGTATTTGGATTGTGTTTCTGGCAAAGAACATAAACCCTTTTCATCTTATGCTAGAAGTAATGAATTTGATAATCCTTTTATCCAAGACACCAGACATGAATTTACTAGCATCACACAGAGGATGGTGCTGATATGACCAAAAGAATTAAATTGGAAGTACAAAGGGCAGAAATGAGGTTTCGTCAAAGGGTGGCTGGGCTGACACTCTGTGACAGAGTGAGACACTAAGTAAATTTAGAGAGCCTCACAGTGCAGTTGCTACTCCTCTGGATTGAGGGGAGCCAGTTGCTGTGGTTTGAGCATACCATAAGCATGTTTCTCGGCAGCTCCCCATAGACCTCCTCCAGGCATGTCCCACTGGGAAGAGAGCCTGTGGCAGACTCAGGGCACGCTGGAGGGGTTATATCTCTTGGCTGGTTTAGGAATGCCTAGGAATTTCCCCAGAAATGCTAGAATCTGAACCTGAGGACAGATATGTCTGGGCTGGCCTGCGTGGCCAGCAGTCATTGTGATCCTCACAGAGGATAGGAGTTGAGAAGATGAGTTGAGATGAATTTTCTTCCAACAGTCTTTGGAGTTTGCCCAGTTCACCTTAACTAAAGCATCCATGTTTGCACAGCTCCTTTTAGCTCTCCAGCCATGTATTCAGAATTCAACTTATTCTTTTTAAACGTCTGGATTCAACTTCAAACACAATGCCTGATATTCTAGGCAAAATTCCCAATGATCTGAGATTGTGCTTAGTCTATGGACCCGAGTTTCTTTTCCACTTTGGCCATATAGTCTTTTGGAAGACAATCCTATGGGACAGCTCTGTTAAACATTTTCTAGAGATTAATAATGTGTCTACATGCCTGCTGCCAGCTCTTTTGACAACTTTTCAGATAGGCATTAATCTTTCCACAAGGTATTCATTGCATTTTATTGTAAGAGACAAGAGTCTTTTTTCTCTAAAAATCTAATAACATTCAAAAGATGAACAGAGGGTTTTAAATATGGATGGCTAGTGAGCTTGATCTCAGTTAGTGGATCTGTGAGTGAGGAACTCTAAGAAGGTACAGAAGTTATGAGAAGCTGTGCCGAGGGTATAAGCAGGTGTTTGTATGTGTAAGTGTGAGTGAATGAGAGAGAGAGAAAAGAAATCAAGAACTTAAAGAGAAGAACTTATGGGACATAATTTCTGCTTAAATCCATTGGCCTTGGTAAGTGGCCACTGGTAATCTGGGAAGTATCCTTGTTTGGGTTGACTCAGGAAGTAAATGAATATGGTGTCAGTTTTAACCCCAAGGGATCAGTCAGAGCGGTGTGAGGTCGATTCAGTGGTATGACTGTCTAGACAATGAACATGGCAGAGAAAATATCATTGAAACTACATGCAAGAAGTTGTGAAAGATTGAAGCATTATCAGTGGCACGAGAGACTAACCGAAGATGGACTCCATCGCCACTAAAACTAACCAGACAGAGTAAAGGAGAGATGCTTGTTTCATAGTACTATTACAAACTGCAAACACCAATGATGACGAATTGTCAGTCAAATAATACCATAGAAAACCCAACACAAAATAAAGATCTATCAACACATTGTCAAACAGTTCAAGCAGAAACAGAATATTAGTATAGATATCTTATCATCAATATCAAATACTCAACATTGGAAGCAGAAACACAAAAGAGCTTTCATAAATATCTCATTTTTGCTCAGTTGAAAAAGTGAAAAATTATATTGTACACAGGTAATCCACATGACTCAGGATAATGATAATTTAGGGAGTTGATAGGGGGTAAACAGGAACACTTGTCCCAGGCCCATAGGACTTCTGCAAGTATATGCTGACACTGTTAGAAAGAATGAATAACAACTATATGTATTTATTTATGTGGCTGTGCTACAGTATGACCATTTTCTTAGAATGAGAGTGAGGTCAGAGAAGTAAGAGGACACACCCAGTCCAGGCAGGAAGGTACATTATCTTGCTGTCCCTTTACAACCTTTAAATGCAACAAAAAGATCACCAGGGACCAATGGAGGGAGGTCTAGCCTGTTTACTGGAGAAAAAGTAGGGTGCACTCACCCAGGAATAGGTAGTCATATTTGTTAGGTTAGGCAAGTTGACAAACTTCCCTACCAAAAAACCAGAGTGAACTTCAAATATACTAAGTATATTATAAAAAATAACACAAATTGAATCCTAAAGTGGTTTAGGATCTCAATAGAAAAATCTCAATTATTGGAACTCCTGGGTGAAAAAGGTTGATGATGTATGAGTGAATTAGAAGTCTAGCATGCCTATCTACCTTAGGAAGATTTACGTTACGTTGTGGACGTTCTTATATTAGCAGATAATGTAATAGGTGGGACAAGGTTGGGGCCATTGCTCTTCATTCTGGTTGACAGCCTCATGCATAATGGCGTGCGTAGAATTCACACAAAAAAATGGCATAAGGACAAAAGCAGAAATGTTCGTTCGTACAAAAAAATCCAGATGCATAAATCTGTGCGTTCGCCAACTTCCACATTTTTCCGCTCCATAAATCCTGGTCAGCATGAAAGGTTACACACGTGCACGCGCCAGCTGCCCCACCCCAACTCCTCCCAGAATTACACCTCTTTGAATATGCAAATTAATAAAAATAGCGCTTAAGCTCAGTGTTCTGTGAAAAGGCAATGGCAAAAGCATGGGGGAAAATAGAAGAATTTCAGCAAATACCAAGTGGTGGCAAGGAAAAACGACTATTTGTTGGTTTAAACAATGGTATAAACAACAAAAGGAAGTTGATCGAGTGACAAAGAGTTTCGGAGAAACTCGAAAGCTCAAGTTCACAAAGTCGCACAAGCTCCCGAAATAAAAAAGAAGTTGTCAGATATCAAAGTCGCCGTGAAAAGGCGAGTTGTAGCCCACTGCCTGAGTGTCATATAAAAGCTTATTAGTATACAGAGAAAAAAAATATAGGCACACAGTGGGGAATAAAAAGCACGAAATGCCAAGTTTAATCTCAAAATTTCCACTTTAATCACATAGTTTATTTTGTCATTAACGTAGAACATCATAAACTTCATCTTAAAATCTTTTAATTTACTAGTTTCTCAAATCTCATCGTAACTAAAGTAGCACGTTAATTGCTTTGTTTTGTATTTGATCTTCTATGTGTTCTATGAGTGTGAATCACTACGTGCTTATTAAACGGGCATTCTCTTCCTCTGCCATGCACGACCTTCGATGAAATAATTTATAGCAGCAGTACTGTCTCTTTCAAACTTACTAACCCCCAATTCCTGTCCTTACTTTTCTTTCTCCAAATACCCAATCGCCACACAATCAGCTCTGTAATAGACGTTAAGCCATCTGCAAGCTTAGAACGCTGATTCTTGAAAACTTTTAAGGAACATCGAAATATTTTCATAGTACATGTTTAATTATTCTATCCTTCCAGTGTTGCGCAGGCCCCAGCAAGAATACAATGTGAGGCAGGAACAATCCGTGAACGTAGCGCCAGCTCCTTTCTAGCACTGCGACACTGTGTCCTCACATATTTATTTATTAACAATATAGATTATTTAAATAAAATTAAAGTTTTATCTGTATCTATACTAATAAAAGGCAAAGCCCTCACTCACTCACTCACTGACTGACTGACTGACTGACTGACTGACTCATCACTAATTCTCCAACTTCCCGTGTAGGTAGAAGGCTGAAATTTGGCAGGCTTATTCCTTACAGCTTCCTTACAAAAGTTGGGCAGGTTTCATTTCGAAATTCTACGCGTAATGGTCATAACTGGAAGGTATTTTTCTTCATTTACTGTAATGGAGTTGAGCTTGACCGCCGTGGGGGCGGAGTTTCGTGTGACATCATTACGCTGCCCACGTAATCACGTGAACTGACTGTCAACGCACTATGTAGAAAACCAGGAAGAGCTCCAAAATACGCTGAACAAAACATGCATTATATAATTGAGAAGGCAGCGAAACATTGAAAAGCGAGCGAGTGACATACTACCATATTCATCAGTACAGCTACTTCAGAAACAAAGCGAGGTATAAACCTAAACTTTAAATTAACTTAATAGACAGGCTGC
>JANRMT010062821.1:33444206-33467921 GCA_026402145.1 Polypterus bichir lapradei | reverse complement strand
AGAGAGAGAGAGAGAGAGAGAGAGAGATGACAACAACACTCATATCAATGACAAAACAATTACATTAACAATCATGTTAACGTTATTTTTAAAATATTTCCTTTTCTTTTTCATAACTTCTTTAACACACTACTTCTCCGCTGCGAAGCGCGGGTATTCTGCTAGTAATATAATAAATATATTTTGCTGCATTTCATCCTAAAAATGATATTGTCATCATATGTAAATACACGCTTTATAAAGTGGCTCAGGTTGTGCAATATTATAACTGTATTGCAAGTTTACGGTGAGGTGATTGTACTAATAAGTACAAACAGTTCTACAAGGAGCACTTGATTGAGTGTGTTTATAGTTCTTGGGATGAAACTGTTTCTAAACCGCGAGGTCCATACAGGAAAGGCTCTGAAGCGTTTGCCGTGTAAGAGCAGTTCAAACAGACAGCATGGCTGAGGCAGCGTGTGCTTGATGCTGTATACCGACAATTCTCTTTACAATCAGCTGCTGTAGCGCTGTGATTCCCCACTTAGATACAGTGATACAAATATTCCGAGACGGACAGTGAGAGTAATATGGAAAAAGATGATCCGCTGTGGCAACCCCTAACGGGAGCAGCTGAAAGAAGAAGAAGAAGAGGGTGCAGTGAGAGTAACAACGCTAAAGCAACTATGGTATTTAGAATAGTTTGACCATTCTGTGGACCATTATATTGTTACAGGTTAATTACAATCAGATGCATTAAACTAATACAGAATATGCAGTTAATTTCAGTGTATTTATAAAGCCGCGCCAGGGATGTGGATCTAAAAAAGAAAGGGAAACCACACAGGAACAGTAGCACTGCTTTGACTCTGGGTGCCGCCAGTTTGCAAAATTGAGCGGAGAACTTGCGTACGCCAGGGTTTTAGCTAGCGTGAAAATGTACGTGGCTTTATGGCAAGTTTAGGTTTTATACATCGCGATTTGAATGTGGAAACGGGCTTATGCAACATTTTTTTGCATACGCACCATTTATACTTGAGCCCTCTGGACTGTGGAAGTAACAAAGAGACAGATAAATCTGCTACATCCAACATGTTGCCCATATGCAGATAAACATAGGATGTCTGAAAATGTATTACCGTGACATGTTCTGTTGAAAAAAGGGTATCATAAGAGGGACATGAAAATAATGCAAATCCTTAGTTATTTCTGCAATGGATGGTTATACAGTAGGATGGTTGAAGTAACAGATACAATATAGCCTGACAAAAAATTGACCTAAATGCAGTCACACAATGAACATGTAAGTACTTCCATTCCCTTCCAGCCTCTACAAAGCCAGTGGAAGTGTCTGTAAAACTAAATTGCTCCTAACGATTTCCAAATATAGCACATTGCTAAAAATACAGAATTCATTAGCAACCAATGAACTAACAGAGAGTAACAACATCAGACATGAAAGAAGAAACATGTTGCCACAAAAAAAGCAAAAAGCAGTCTAAAAAAGGCAAAGGCTAAGAAAGCACTGTGGAAAAATATCATAAATTAGGGGGCTCTGTCCCCTGCTCATTTTACTCGCCCACCCCTGGGTTTGGTTTACTGGATATATAATTTAAAGAGATTGTTATTTTCATGGGAATTGTTACATATGCATTATTGTCACTTTTACCTTTAAAACTTTTGTAAAAACAATACTTGTCCTTTATTTCTGGCCACGGGCGTGGTTAATCTTTCTCGCAGGATGTATAACGCTGCTCGTGTTGTGAAGGGGGGCGGCTGAACGCATACTGAGGACATGCCGTCGGATCATCTGCTGTCTTTCTGCTGCTGCTGCTGGCGAGCTGCGTGTTCTTTTTGTCGCGCTTCGTGTCAATCATTTAAAAGCCTGTACAGCAGCTGTCCTTTTGCCACTTTGTGTCTCTGCCGCTCGCGTTGTGAAGGTGGGGCTGAACGCAAGCTAAGCAGTTGCAGTGGGATCATCTGCTGGTTTGTTGCTGCTGGCGAGCTGCGTTTTCTGCTTGTCCCGCTTTGTATCGATCATTTCAAAGTCTGTACAGCAGCTTTCCTTTTGCCACTTCGCGTCTCTGCCGCTTGCATTGTAAAGGGGGGCAGGGGGAGCTGAAGGCACACTAAGGAGAAGCGGTCGGATTATCTGCTGGCTTCATGCTGCTGGCAAGCTTGGTGTTCTGCTTGTCGCTTGTCGTGTTTTAAGAGCTGGGAGAACATGATGTCTATCTGCCAAAAGCATTCCAACAACTGCTTGGTTAGATGTCCATGAACTTGTTTTAAATGTTGTCTCACTGCCTTGTCTTGCGGGACATCAAATTGTCTTCACGTGACGTTAAAGTGTCTCTCACAGGAAGTCAAATTGTCTTCCGAGAAGATCACTTTTCGTCTCCCTAGCCTCCCTCCCAGGATTTTTTTTTATAATAGAGAGATATGACTTCTTCCTATGTTATGTAACATTCTCATACCTTGAAACTAGAGATATTCTGGCAGTGCTGGGTGAAAGGCAAGGAAGAACATCTGGACTGAGTAGTAAGATGAAAAAAGTTGTCAGAATACTTAGAACTATCCTAAAATTATCCTGTTAAAATGTTTTTTTAAAATATGCTGCAAACTCTCTTCTTTTCTATTTTAGTACCAAGAAAAAGTTCTGTCTGGATGTAATAAGCTTTTTTATTGTTTTGTCAGAGTTCTGCAGCATCTTTGGTAGGGCTTAGATCCCTTTCTAAATCACTAAGTTCATCCTGAGTGAATATCTGTGGGTTACTGCATCATCACCCGAAGTATCATACTTTCTCTCTTTGAGTGAGTTTCTACAGAATGAAGACTGTTTATGGAGTAGGGATTGGTGCATCAGGTCCATGAGGTTCAGATCTTATTGGTAATGGAAGGTTAGAGTAAACATTTTTTTTCTGATTTTTTGTTATATCTTTGTATTGTGCAGCAGTAAAAATAACAATAATCTACATAATCTTTGTGTTCTCACCATTTCATCGAAATACCTAAAGCAAGTGCCTTTTTCTTACCTTTTGTCCATTGTCTTAGTTTCTCAGCACAAATTAAGCAGGCACTGTGAAGGTTCACTGTTAGTCCGTATCACCAGGTCAGTGCCAGTGTTCAAACTTTTCACAAATGTAACAAAAAACGAACTCTTCACTGATCATTTACAAGTGTACTAATTATACTGTTTTCTACTCTCCAATGAAGTTTATCATTGTTGGGAGTCCAGACATTTTATTTTTCTAATGGCTTCACATGCAGTTACTTGCTGCTATGAATCAACATGTTCAGTTCCAGTTATATTTGGACTTTAAAATCAAATTAAATTGCTGTTTTGCTTTAAGCATAGATTTTAACATAAGAAAATGTTACAATCAAACAAATTATCATTAAAACAAAACATTAATATTTTATTCATTATAGTGCAAAGACAATACAAAACTGTAATTGGCAGCTAAAATGTTTTTTTAAAATGTTAAATGATGGAGAAAAAATTTTAAATTTTTTAATAATCACATTTTTTTTATGTACACCTGTGTAATTGATCACATAAGTACAAGGGAACACCAAAAAGTAAATGCAACTTACCCTTTAACACCAGTAACTGTGAGTTGATGAACGTAACAGTTATATGACTTCTCCACATAGCCTCCCTGCAGGATGATACATTTCTTGTATCATTCCACTAATTTCTTCATTCATTGGAAGAAGAAGCTTTTTGGCTTTTCCCAAATCCGAGTTTGCACTGCATCAGGGGTGAGCCTGCAACTTGTGATGGTCACAAGGTGTTAGAGCTGTAAGGGTAAGGGATGTTAAAGTCATTTTCACTTCGTACTGAGCCAACATCATTCACTGAATTTCAGCAGGTTTCAACCCTCTGCCCATAGAAATCTCACTACGACATGTTGTTCAACAATGGTGCAATCCCACAGCAGAACAACCTTGTTTTTTACTAGATTAATTGCAAATCACTGAGCTGTGTATGTTCAAACTACCCATACACCTTTTCAAACGTATTGTATTGTGTCAGCCTCCATCCATTGTGGTTACCTCATAATTTTGATATGACACACCTAAATCATCACTAGTGCAGCCAATTGATTTTAGAAGTTATATAATTGATTACATTGAGGTCACCTGCCTGTAGTCAACAGGTTTTAATGGATTGTAGTCTAAATGCACCTCATCTGGAAGGACCAGCTTGTAGTGAGTCAGCATTGTGGCCTTACCTATAAAGACAGAAGAACACTCCAAGCAACTCTGTGAAAAGGTGACTGATAAGCACAAATCAGAGGATGGAGACAAGAAAATATCCAAGTGCACCGAATATCCCTTGGAGTTCAGTTATGGTACATCTGAAAATCTGCTTAGAACAGGTCATCCACAAAAACAGAGTGATCATGCAAGAAGATGACTAGTGTTACCAGGGTGCTTAACAATCACAACTTTATGGCAGAGTGGGCAAAGAGAAAGTTACTGTTAAAGAGACTTACTGTTAAGAAACGCACACACAGATGACATCTTGGCAGGAGTTTGCTAGAAGGAGCATGGGAAACTCTAGAATCAACTGAAAGAAGGTTCTATGTTATGTTGACACAGAAATGGAACTTCTTGGCCATTAGACTAAATGTCATGTGTGATGTAAGCTAAGCATGCAGATTATGATAAACACATCATACTTTA
This sequence comes from Polypterus bichir lapradei, assembly GCA_026402145.1. Lineage (NCBI taxonomy): Eukaryota > Metazoa > Chordata > Cladistia > Polypteriformes > Polypteridae > Polypterus > Polypterus bichir. Next base: position 33,463,253 of record JANRMT010062821.1, on the reverse strand, counting down.
CACCAGTGGACGAGTGGGGGGGTGGGTCCTAACTGTTGTTTGTGCATATGTGCCGAACAGCAGTCTGGAGTACCCATCCTTTTTGGAGTCCCTGGAGGGTTTGCTAGAGGGCATACCTTCTGGGGACTCCCTCATTCTTCTGGGAGACTTCAATGCTCATGTGGTCAATGACAGTGAGACCTGGAAGGGCCTGACTGGGAGGAATGGCCCCCCCGATCTGAACCTGAGTGGTGCTTTGTTATTGGACTTCTGTGCTCGTCATGGATTGTCCATAACGAACACCATGTTCAAGCATAGGGGTGTTCATATGTGCACCTGGCACCAGGACACCCTAGGCCTCAGTTCGATGATCGACTTTGCGGTCGTGTTGTCGGACTTGCGGCCACATGTCTTGGACACTCGGGTGAAGAGGGGGTGGAGCTGTCAACTGATCACCACCTGGTGGTGAGTTGGCTTTAATGGTGGGGGAGGATGCCAGTCAGGCCTGGTAGGCCCAAACGTATTGTGAGGGTCTGCTGGGAACGTCTGGCAGAGTCCCCTGTCAGAAGTAGCTTCAACTCCCACCTCCAGCAGAACTTCGACCACGTCCCAAAGGAGGTGGGAGACATTGAGTCCGAACGGGCCATGTTCCTTGCCTCTATTGTTGAGGCGGCTGACCGGAGTTGTGGTCGTAAGGTAGTCGGTGCCTGTCGTGGTGGCAATCCCCGAACCCGTTGGTGGACACTGGGAGATGCCGTCAAGCTGAAGAAGGAGTCCTACAGGACCCTTTTGTCCTGTGGGACTCCGGAGGCAGCTAATAGGTACTGGCAGGCCAAGCAGAATGCAGCTTAGGTGGTTGCTGAGGCAAAAACTCGGGCATGGGTGGAGTTTGGAGAGGCCATGGAGAACGACTTTCAGACGGCTTCGAGGAGATTCTGGTCCACCAACCAGCGTCTCAGGAGGAGGAAGCAGTGCAGTGTCAACACTGTATATGGTGGGGATGGTACACTGCTGACTTTGACTCAGGACATTGTGGGTCAATGGGGGGAGTACTTCGAAGATCTCCTCAATCCCACTAACATGCCTTCTAATGAGGAAGCAGAGCCTGGGGACTTGGAGGTGGGCTCCCACATCTCTGTGACTAAGGTCACCGAGCTGGTCAAAAAACTCCTTGGTGGAAGGGCCCCGGGGGTAGATGAGATACGCCCGGAGTTCCTCAAGGCTTTGGATGCTGTAGGACTGTCTTGGTTGACATGCCTCTGCAACATCGCATGGACATTGGGGAAAGTGCCTCTGGATTGGCAGACCGGGCTGGTGGTCCCCCTCTTTGACGGGGGACTGAAGGGTGTGTTCCAACTACAGAGGGATCACACTCCTCAGCCTCCCTGGAAAAGTCTATTCGGGGGTCCTGGAGAGGAGGGTCCATCGGATATTCGAAACTCGGATTCAGGAGGAACAGTGTGGTTTTCGTCCTGGTCGTGGAACAGTGGACCAGCTCTACACCCATAACAGGATCCTGGAGGGTACATGGGAGTTTGCCCAACCAGTCTACAAGTGTTTTGTTGATTTGGAAAAGGCGTTTGACCGTGTCCCTTGGGGAATCCTGTGGGGGGGGTGCTCCGGGAGTATGGGGTACCAAACCCCCTGATAAGGGCTGTTCGGTCCCTGTACATCCGGTGTCAGAGCTTGGTCCGCATTGCCGGCAGTAAGTCGAACACATTTCCAGTGAGAGTTGGACTCTGCCAGGGCTGCCCTTTGTCACTGATTCTGTTCATAATTTTTATGGACAGAATTTCTAGGCACAGCCATGGCGTTGAGGGGGTCTGGTTTGGTGGACTCAGGATTGGGTCACTGCTTTTTGCAGATGATGTTGTCCTATTTGCTTCATCAGGCCGTGATCTTCAGCTCTCTCTGGATCGGTTTGCATCTGAGTGTGAAGCGGCTGGGATGGGAATCAGCACCTCCAAATCCGAGGCCATGGTCCTCAGCCGGAAAAGGGTGGAGTGCCCTCTCAGGGTTGGGAGCGAGATCCTGCCCCAAGTGGAGGAGTTCTAGTATCTCTGGTCTTGTTCACGAGTGAGGGAAGAATGGAGCGTGAGATCGACGGGCAGATTGGTGCAGTGTCCACAGTGATGCGGGCTCTGCATCGGTCTGTTGTGGTGAAAAAGGAGCTGAGCCGTAAGGCAACACTCTCAATTTACCAGTCAATCTACGTTCCTACCCTCACCTATGGTCATGAGCTATGGGTAGTGACCGAAAGAACGAGATCGCTAATACAAGCGGCTGAAATGAGTTTCCTCCGCTGGGTGTCTGGGTTTTCCCTTAAAGATAGGGTGAGAAGCTCAGTCATCCGGAAGGGGCTCAGAGTAGAGCCGCTGCTCCTCCGCATCGAGAGGAGTCAGATGAGGTGGCTCGGGCATCTGATCAGGATGCCTCCTTGACACCTCCCTGGTGAGGTGTTCCGGGCACATCCAACCGGGAGGAGGCCCCGTGGAAGACCCAGGACACGCTGGAGGGACTATGTCTCCTGGGTGGCCTGGGAACGCCTCGGGATTCCCCCGGAAGAGCTAGAAGAAGTGGCCGAGGAGAGGGAAGTCTGGGCATCTCTGCTCAAGCTGCTGGTCCCGTGACCCAATCTCAGATAAGCGGAAGAGGATGGATGGATGGATAGATGGATGGACCACACTTATGGTGGCAGCACTGGACCAAGGGGATGCTTCTCTGCAGCTGGCCCTAGAAGACTTGTGAGGGTAGAGAATAAAATTAATGTAGTAAAATACAGTGAAATACAAGAGGAAAACCTGATACAGTCTTTGAGAAACCAGAGGCTTGGGAGATTTGCTTTCCAGTGAGACAACAACCAAAACCATTAAGCTAAAGTTACACAGGAATGGCTTAAGAACAGCAATTTTAATGTTGCAGAATGGCCGAGTCAGAGTCCAGATCTCAATCCAATTGAGAATTTTTGGCTGGACTTGGAAATGGCTGTTTATCTATGATTCCTATGCAGTCTTAAAGAAGAATGGGGAAAATGTGCAGATGAGCAGAGACCTGTGCTCATTGACTCAAGGCTGGAATGGCTGTTAAAGATGCATCTACTAACTGCTGAGTTGTCAGTTATTTTGGTTTTTGTATTTGTGAAAAATTCCAAAGTGGTGAATACTTTTTATAGGCACTATATACACCAGTGTGGGAGTGCAGAAGCCTCTAGGAGGCAGTCTGTCCTGTATGTATCATGGATACATAAGAAAATTAATGTGTAAGTGCGTCAGGAGAGAATTAATATTGTGCTCCAAAAGCTAAAACTGCCATTATAGTATATAGAAATGCATCACAGCTAGAAACAATTTGAGCTTAGGAATTGATTTTGAGTAAAGTCTACATTTAAAAGAAGACAAGTGGGCAAGATTGTGATAGAGTAGAGAGACACAGTAAACAAGATGGGAATGGTATTTTGTGTGCTGCTTTCAGGAACACAACAGGTAAAGCCACCTTGTCAGACAGGGTGTCAAAACCTTTGTAGACAGACCCACAATTTTTTCATTTCTCTTTTTCTTTATATATTTTTCCTATTTTGTATTCATCCTTTGTTGTTGTTTTTGGTTCATAACAGTGTCATGTTTGCATTTTTTGGAAAGTGGATAGATGGATGTAGGAATGCATAATAAGAGCATATTAGCATGACAGGTTTCTGTTAAAGCAATTCCAGCAGAAATGGCTGCTCGGGTGCCTGTCCATCACAAGTCTCACTCACACACACAATTTAGAATCAACAATTAAATCTACAACACACATCTTTAAAGGCATAGGAGGAAAACCGAGGAAGGATGGGCAAATACCATACAAACAACAATCGGGCTCAGGACTATAGGCCCATGAGGCAGCAGTACTAACCTCTTTATCAGCCATAATTGAATTCCTATTATAATTCAGGATTTCTGTAATTTGAAGTGTTATCTTTAGACATTTCTGTTTTCTTCTTCCTCTCTCCTTTCTTCCCATTTCTATGCCTGATTAATCCTCTCCATACAGCTTGGTCCTGCATCTCCTCCCCAGCTTTTCTTTCAGATCTTCCTATTTTAAAATATATTTGTAGACAGTAGCAAGCATCACATTGAAGGCACTAAGTAAATCATAAAAAGTCAATAATGTTAACGTTTATTTTAAATTGACAGTAAATAGTGTTAGTGTAGTCAGAGAAGGTGATATATGAAAAAAATGTCACTAGTCCTCATAGGCTATATCTCCAGTATTATGTCAGCATATCCATTTCTGGAGACAATGAGGATGTTTTTTAAAATCCAGATTTAGAGAAATCTAAGTAGTATCACAAAAAATGAGCATACAAAAAAAATCTCCATGTAGACCATTTCAGTTTTTTATAATACTTCATAATACATAGCAAAATTATTTAGAACATAAACTACTGTATTTCATATAGCATAGAAAAATAACACCAATATTTTTAATCATTAATAAAGACCTATGAATGGGTTAAATAAATTAAATTACAATAAACCGCCTTTTAAAACATAAGCATTGTTATATAAATGATTTAATGATATTGTATTAAAAAAGTCCCCAGTAATTCTTTGCATACTCTGTTGATATTATAGTGACAAGGACTTTGTGCACTAAAAATAGGGAAATTAAGCCAAATGTTGTTGAACATCACACAAGCAAATCTGGCAAAATAGATGAGAACAGCAAGAATTTAGACGCATCAAGGGTATCACTCAAAGACAAAGCAAACACATTTTTTAGACTTTGTTCATTCGGGTCAATATGAACCTTTACCTGTCTAAAATATTGCCAACAACAACCTTTGAGCTAAAATATCGTAGCAAATCAGCAAAAAATTATTCTTAATGGTAGCATTTTTGACAAAACCTGCAAAATATATATAACCTTTACTCATGTTATGTAAAGTATAAATATTAAAATTAAAAATATCAGCAGACCTATTCCTATAAATAATTTACTTATTCATTGGATGTAATAGTATAACCAATCAAATTTTATTTCAAGGCTTAGGAAAAAATGTGTGATTTGTTACAGGGTAGGTAGCAAGGAAGTCAGTATTTGCAAACATATAATAGTTACCCAGAATAAGAAAAAGAACAGATATGTGATTGAAAGAAAAAAATGAGTACATTCAATACAATAAGTTTCAAATAACCTTTCTAATTTGTGAATCAATATATCTGAACATTTATGATGAAGGTTTCATTTGAAATGATCTAATGTCTTTGAACCAGGAATACATTTATAACATTTAAATACAGGCTCTTTGGTGCATCAAAAGTCAATTAACAGTTCCTTGGTTTTGGTGATGTTAAGTAACAAGAAACAAAATTCTCCACCTGACTCCTAGTGCGGAATCATCTGAGAATTTCTGCAAGTGACATGAGCTTATGTTATATTTGTAGTCTGAGGTGTACAGAGCAAAGAGAAACAGAGACTGGATTGTTCCTGGTGGTGCTCCAGTCATTGAGTCTCACAAACTGCAGTCTGCCTGAAAGAGTTTGTAAGCCCATCAGAAAATACGTATATTAGTATGCCAGATTTAGCACTGTTTTCTGCTTTTTGTCCAGTGTTGCAACATCTTCTGCAGACTCTAAACTGTATTAAATATTTTGATGAGGATTGGATGGATTTCTTATTCTTCCTCCAGTTCCTTACAACCTTGGAATAGAAAAAAAAACACTTTCACCAAATAGATCTTTTTTTTTTGTTTATAATGTGAATCCCTTACTGACTGACAAAATGAAATAGAACTTTCAAACAAGACATATCTCCTCCTAAGTTTCTGTATTTGGTTTACAGAAAGGATGTGATATTAGTTTCAGTTGTGCAAAATAAGCATACAAAGTTAAGATGAAGAAGAAAAGTTAAGGTCATGTTTGGTTAATACCCCATTTATTGTTGAGATACCATTTGAGGTAAATAGTAAGGTGTATGAGGACACTGCTGGCATTATCTGTTGCATAATAATATTACAATACAATACAATTTATTTTTATATAGCCCAAAATCACACAAGAAGTGACACAATGGACTTTAACAGGCCCTGCCTTTTGACAGCCCCCAAGCCTTGACTCTCTAAGAAGATAAGGATATACAAAAAAAACCCTTGTAGGGAAAAAAATGGAAGAAACCTTGGGAGTCTAGGCAGTTCAAAGACAGACCCCTTTCCAGGTAGGTTGGGCGTGCAGTGGGTGTCAAAAAAGGGGGTAAATACAATACAATACACAGAACAGAAAACAAGCAATCCTCAATACAATATAACAGAGCAATAGAAATATTGTGAGCACAGAGCAGAATAATACTGACAGTAACCTTCCCTTTGTCGGTTATGAAACAACTCATGACTGATGAAATGAACCTTTTAAAGGGGTCCACACTTGGAAAAGGTAGTAGGTACAGATGTGGATAGTTCCATTTGGAGGTCATAGTTCATCTTCTAGTTCAGTGATTTTGTAGCTGTGTAGGAAGTAGTCATTGACCCATTTTAAAACTCTCTCCTGTGCTAAATTTGGTTTAATACCGTTCCTCCACAAACCTCTTCATGTCCTAGCTGAGCAATTCCAAAAAACCCTGCAAATGAAAAAATGGGTTGAGAAAATGAATGGATGTATTGCATTAACAAATACAAATACAACACTACATCTTTGACAGTAACCTTTCTTTTCAGAAACAAGTTAATTCTGTAGTCAAGAGTTGCTTTTTCCAGCTTTGTCTATTAGGTAAGATCAAGCCTTTTTTATCTTCTAGGAATCTTGAGAAAGCTACTCATGCTTTTATCTTTTCTTGCCTTGATTACTGCAACTCGCTGTATTCTGGGATTAGCAAATCCCTGATACACAGGTTACAGCTGGTCCAGAATGCTGCCGCTCGCTTTCTGGTTGGGGCAAGAAAGTCTGACTCTTTTTCTCCTATTTTAGCTTCTTTACACTGGCTGCCTGTCAGTTTTCAAATTGATTTTAAAATCTTGTTGCTAGTTTTTAAATCTTTACATGAGCTTGCTCCTGCCTATTTATCCGAATTGTGTGTTTTACACCAGCCATCCAGAGTGCTTAGATCTTCTGGTCAGTTGTCTCTTGTTGTCCCTCGTACCAAGTGTAAAATTAAGGGGGACAGAGCATTTGCAGCTGCTGCACCTCGCCTGTGGAACTCTTTACCTCATTACATAAAGGAGTCGTCTACAATTGAACTGTTCAAAACAAGATTAAAGACTCATTTCTATTCACTTGCATTCAGTAACCTTCAGTAATACTGATGGTTTCCTCATTGTGATTATATAACATTACTTCTATTTATTATTTATTTTATTTATGTTCATTTATTTTATTTCTATTTATGTTTTTTTATCTTAATTATATGTTTTTCCTTCTTTTATTGTAAAGCACTTTGGCCACAGCATTCCTATGTTGTTTTAAATGTGCTATATAAATAAAGTTGACATTGACACTATTGATATATTTTCATGTAAACACCATTGTTTTTCTACAGTGATATTCTCCTATCCTTTGTCACTGCAAATTTTCACACTGAATGTTTTCAGGCCTTCAACAAATTTGATAAAGGGTACCTGACTGAACAATTACCACATTTTTAAACTTTCTTCATTTATCTAATGAACATAGTTATCACACTTTAATAATAACTAATAGAAAACATCAAGAGAAACCACAGGTAAAAACTGATGGACAAGATATTAAACAAGTAAATAAATAATTATATCTGGGAGGATTTGTAACTGAAGCTGGACAGGCAATAAGGGATATGATGTGCAGAATAGGTTTGGCTTTAACTGCATTTGGAAAACTGAACAAAATTTGGAAAACATAAAATATATCCAACAAACTAAAAATTAAACTCAATGAAACACTTGAAATCTCATGTTACTATATGGATCAGAGTGCTGGTGTCATTAGAAGACTTGTTGCAGAAATTAATTGGTCAAGAAGAATATTGGGCAAATTAAGAAAGGGATAAAATACAAAATGAAGTAATCAGGCAAATGTTACAGCAGAAAAGAATATTAATCAATAAAATAATTGAAAGAAGACTAGTTTGGTCTGGGCATGTAACAAGAACAGAGGAGACACACAACTACCATCTGCTTTTTACAGCTAGGAGGTAGGAGTAGAGAAAGAGAAAGAAGGAAATAGATCAATAATGTAAAAGAAGACATGGAATATTACAGATTGGATTTGAGAATTGTGTTGGCATGATAAGAAATTAAATACAATGAAGACATCTTGTTAAAACCTCACCGACCAATATTAGCTGATGAATGATTAAGAAGAGACAGAAGCCAATTAAAGGGTTAGGGATAGTGTCAGTTGATTGAGTGCAGATTAATTACACTTAAACTTGCTCTCTATAATTCCCACTTATTTTGAGCCTAACCATCTTATTCAAGTCACCAGCAAAAAGATGAAACAAGCACATAATGCCACAATCAAAGCAAATTTTGGAAAGCATAAAAAGGAAATTGTTGATTCAGTATCTGTCTGTCTTGAAACAGCTGCTTTGGATCTGGGACTCCTCTTAATAATAGTAAGAGTTATAATCACTCAAAAGGAACCATTTGGAACAGTTTGGAATCTTCTCAGGTATGGCTGGCCTGCCAAAATTGTTGGTGACAGCATAATCTCATTGAGGGAGTCACAAAAAAACATCAAAAGAACTTCAGGTTTGTCTTGCCTCAACAAAAGTCAATGTTCATGATTCCATAATCAGAAAGACAATGGGTTTCACTGAATTGCAGCAAGTCAATAACCACCTCTAATCAAAAGGAACAAAAATCAGCATTCTTCATTTTCAAGAAAGCATCCGGATGATCCTAAAACCTTTCACTTGGAAGTTGTAGTGGGAAGGTGTTGGGATTCCTTGCTGCTTCAGAAACTGAAAAGCTTTCAACTTTCCATAATTGAAGGAATCATGAATTCTTCTCTGTATCAGAAAATTCTTTAGAAGACTGTCCAGGCATGTGACCATGAGCTGAAATTTAACAATTATCCAAAACACAAATTCAAGATCACATCAGAAAGAATGAAAAGAAGCAAAGTTGATAATTAGGATTGATCTAGCTAAAGTCCAGACATAAACCCAATACTGATGCTGTAACAGGAATGGAAATGAGCAAAAATTGCTATTGTTTCTGAATAAAGGAGTTCTGTGGAAACAGCAAGAATAAAATCCCACCTCAGAGATGTGAAAAACTGATATTAACATTATAGAAAGTGTCTCTTTGCAGTTAGTGTAGCTAACAGTGACCCAACCTGTTATTAACTGTGGGGTGGTGGCAATTACTTTTTCACATAATATCAGTTTGTGTTGAATAACTTATATCTTGCCTCAATAAGCAGCCTGAGTTGCCTCAAGAGCTTGCATAGTGCAATCTTTTTAGTTAGCCAATAAAAGGTGTCATTTTGCTTGACTTCTCACTTCATCCATAATGGCTAACACGGTATAACACCCTACTACTACTTTGTTAATTCAATAAATGACATAATGAAAATATTTGTTCATTCAGGCATCCTTTACCTTAAATTAAATAGTTGCTAAAGACCTGAAAGTATTCAATGTCAACATTTTCAATAACAGTGGAAATCAGGAAGTGGCAAATACTATTATACTGCTTATACTATACTATATACTATATTTTTAGTATATTATAACATAATGAAGCATTTTCTTCTTTAACTAGGGTGCCATGTTTGATTATTACATATATATGCTATGTATTCTTGCAAAAACTCTACCAAATGGACTTTACCACCTGAAGCTGAGGGGTTTAACATTTTTCTCAACAATGACAACAGTAAAAGAAGTAGTTCGTATAATAATTTATTTATTTTGAAATAGTAAATAAAATATTATCATTATAATTATGCAGTCTGAAATCCTCTGAGTTTATTAGAATCTTTACAGAGCTGATACCTCTAAATTGTATTTCTCCCCAGGATAGAATAAATATTAGTGTCTTCTGACTGTTCAAAATACTCAGGAAGGCATTTTATATGTCCCAGTCTATAGTAACTTGAGAAAGGTTAGTTGTGTTTCTTTTCCTCAATTCTTGATTATCTGTTGGTGTCCCCTAACTAATTTTGTGTGTGTAATGGTTTACTTAAAACATATTAACAGTTTAAGATATGTATAGTTTTATTACATCACATGATTTAAAAAAGAGCACAACCATGCTGATAACAGTATATTTTCTGCAAAACAGTGTAGCATCACCAAGTATACAATTTGTATTGCAATAAGGGTTTGTTTTCATTAGGGAAACTGAAATTGCTAGAATAACACTGGAGTATTCATTCTGGACAGCTATGCATACTCAAATGTAAATATACCCTTAATTGCTTGTGTTGATATGAGATAAAACTTTTAGTATGTTCATCAATTGATTTCCTAACCTGCGTATCCAATTCCAGGTATTAAACCTAAAAACATGCTCTTAAATGACTACTCCATAAATGAATGTTGGTTAAAAGATTGACACAACGTCACAGAGTGAACTGGTGATGGGTTATGTTTTACAGTTCTTTCCTTTAGTCAACATTTGTGGTGAGTTAAAACAGACAAGTTTCAAGTTGCATGCAGTTGCATAAAACTGACACTAAAATTAATTTTGCAGACAATTTTGCATTTGAACTCACAAATGAGAGTTGTTTGTAAATCTGAAAGGCTTTCATGGGAGGAAAACAGGGAATATTGCTGTAGCGGCATAATGCAGGTCATCCATCACATGCTTGTTCAAATCGATTAAAATAAAACGATTTTTTAAAAATGTGATTTGCTGCATATTTTTCACACTTTTAAAGCTGTTGTCTTCTGAACATTTTGACGCTTACATTTTCTTTTAGCTGACAGCAACGTTCAAAAACTGCATGTATTTTTTATTTCACCTTTATTTCATTAATTCCAAAGAATATTATTTAGTATTCAATCTAAACTTCCAAAGAACATGACTGAAATAAATACCAATTAAGGTATTTTATCTTAAAAGCTTCTCTGTCTACAGCTAGTTAAGCCAGAAACAATGACAGTTCATAAGCTCTGTTGTTTCCACTGAAACATTTTCAGAAAATGTATTTCTGGAGGGTTTCCTTCCAGGTCAAAGTTGTTGCCTTTTTTCTTCTACCATTCTATTGGAATAGAGGGAATTACTTGTTGTTCTCAATGTGGATATTTTTGTTCCTGACACAGGTATTCATATTTTTGAGAAATTATTATTTTTGGCTTATTTTGAGGGGAAAAGCTCACTGAATTTCCCTTTTTGCTCATTGCTCACAAGAAAATATATCTTTTAGTTAGTAGCTGTTCCTGACATTTATGAAGTTTCTAAAGAAGATGTCTTTATTTATATACTTTTTCTAAATATCAATGTCCTACCTTACTGTGTTCCAAATAAGGATTTTTGGGTCTGAGAGGCATACCCTTAAAGGCAGAACAATGTTATATCTAACCACCTATTATATTTCCCTGTACATCCATCATCCACCTCAGCCATCAAGTTCATGTAGGGCCTACACAGGTTTCAGGTGGGTCACCTTGGATTTATCTGGGCAGTGGACTGTGAGTGGGGCTGTATGAAGGACTGGGCTTGGGGCCTACGAGGGTAACCCAGGTGGGTATTACTTGGGCTAGCACATGGGTTGTTAAATAGGTTATCATTTTATAAATGATTTTGTGTATATATGTGAATAGCATCTATTTATGTTACATACACACACACATATATGTATACAGTATAAAAGATTTACAAGGTCTTTTCTTTCCTCATGACATTTGTGTGTGTGTCAGTTAATTAGGTTTTTTTGTTTGAGAAAAACATGAACAAATCAAATGATTTCTGATGGGTCACATGAGCACCGGGCCCACCTCCATGGAAAAAAAATAATTTTCCTGCCGGCAGTCAAACATTCTTGAGACGCACAGTTTAAGTTCCATGATTGCTCATGGTGGACAAAACAGAAGAAAATTTGTGATATTATTATTCAAATATTTCATTAATACATACATTATGTAAATAATATTTAAGTGCATAGATTACTGTAACTGTCAATATAATTTATTTTGCAATCTTCAATATTTATGTTGCATTATTGAGTAATATTAAATTACAGAAATAAAAACATTCATATTGTTATTTAATTTTGTTATTAGTTTATATAATAAACAATATTAATTGTATTCTTTGATTGGGCTCTTTATTCTTTTTTTTGGCTGGGAGAGGATTAATTGTGTAAAATAAGGTAGCCCATGCAGCCCACAAGACACCCTTGAAATATTCACTTACAACCCATGCAGGAACCTATATGTACCCCATACTGAAGTTGCACTATACTCATACATAAAACCCATGTGGGGCAACTGTGTTTACCCAAAAGGTTCCCTCTTGTGACCCATCTGGTATCCATCATTATCCCATATGGGCATCCACATGTGGGGCACATCTGGAACCTGTAGACAAAAGTTGATGGGACCCAGTTTGGCTGCCCAGAATGATACCACTTTCAAGCCCATATGGGACCAATGTAGGCCCAATGTGAGCATGCTGGCTCGGAGCATATTCCTTTTTTTTTTTTTTTGCCTTTTCCATTTCTTGAGTACACTTCATTTATGACAGTGGACTAAAAATGTATTGACATCTTAAAAAATATATTAGTGTTAAAAATACTATATTTGTATTTCCTATGCTTCTCTTTCATCCAGGATTATTTTTTGTGCTTTGGTTATGATTTTGTGTTGCATTCTAGCTAGAAATTAAGATATTGCAGGTGGAAATGACCTTCAGTTGAACTAAAAAAGTTTCTTAAATTTTAGGATAAATCACTGGAGCAATGCTTCTATCCTTTCATTCATATTTCTAGGAAAATGTTTTTGGTGTTTAGCCTTCTAGAATATAGTTCTAATAACTTACTTTAGTGCTTTCCAATTCTAAAATGTTCTTAGTGCTACCAATTATTTGCATCCTTCTTGGTTACTTTGAGCAGTTATTCAAAGCTGATCCTCCAGCTAGGACGTTGGATATCTCTGGGTCCACGGTTCTTGTGGCTGATCCTCCAATTAGCTGTGAACCACCCAATCTCACTGAAGTTGCACACGTGGTGAACCAGCTGAGCTGGGGAAAGGCTGCAGGGATCTGTGGTATCCGGGGTGAAATTCTCCTGTTGGTAAGGCTGTCCTCCTGGCATTACAAGCAATCTTTTCTTCCATTTGGTAGACTGGCATCATCCCAACTGACTGGAAAACGGGACTTGTTGTCCCTATCTGGAAAGGGAAGGGTGATCGCCTGAATTGCAGCAACGACAGGAGGATAACACTGCTCTCAATGCCAGGTAAGGCCCTTGCTAGGGTCATCCTCACTAGGATCCGTGATCACTTGCTCACCTACCAGCGACTGGAACAGTCTGGTTTTAAGCCTAAGAAGTCTACCATCGACCGCATCCTGGCACTGAGGGTTCTCATGGAGCGCAAACACGAATATCGTCAGAGTTTCTTTGCAGCCTTTGTCGATTTTCGCAAAGTGTTCAACTCAGTTGATCGAGCTGCCTAGTGGTACATCCTGAGGGTTCGAGGTTGCTGGATATCATGGCTGGCCTGTACACTGGTACTGTGAGTGCTGTTCAGAGTGGAGGTAGGACCTCTGCGTTTTTCCCAGTTGATTCTGGGGTTCATCAAGGGTGTGTTCTTGCTCTTACTCTGTTCAATGCTTGTATGGAATGGGTGCTGGGCAAGGACGTGGGGTCCAGCAGCTGTGGGGCATCTGTTGGTGAAGAAAGATTCACAGATCTTGACTTTGCTGACGATGCTGTGATCTTCGCGGAGTCAATGGAGGCTCTGATCGGGGCGCTCGAGAGACTGAGCGAGGAGTCTGTGTGTCTGGGCTCGCAAGTGTCCTGGATAAAAAACAAGATTCAGGCCTTTAATGACCTCTTGGGCACAGCCATCAGCAGTGTGTCTGTGAGTGTTGACTTTGTTGGGAGGTTTACTCACCCCGGCAGTGACATTCATATCTCTGGTGACTCTTCCTATGAAGTCAGTAGATGGATTGGGAGAGTATGGGGGGTCATGAGGTCGCTGGAAAGGGTGTGTGTGACGCTCCCGATATCTATGCAAAAGGATGAAGATCCAAGTCTTTAGAGTCCTGGTGCTCCCTGTCTTGCTATATGGTTGCGAGACATGGATGCTATCGAATGACCTGAGACAAAGATTGGACTCCTTTGGTACTGTGTCTCTCTAGAAAATCCTTGGGTACCGTTGGTTTGACTTTGTGTTGAATGAGCAGTTGCTCATGGAGTCCTGAATGAGGCACATTACCTGCATTGTGAGGGAGCGTCAGTTACGGCACTACGGCCATGTGGTACATTTCCGCAAGGGTGATCCGGCTTGTAACATCCTCATTGTTGGGGACCTGAGTGGCTGGACCAGGCCAAGGGGTCGCCCACCTAACACCTGACTGTGGCAGATAGAGGGTCATTTCCGGAGGGTGGGACTGGACCATTTATCTGCCTGGGGGGTTGCAAACCCGAATCCCGAGTTGTTTTGTCGTGTAGTGGGTGCGGCAATGCACTGTACCAGTGCATGCTCCCCAACTTGACTTGACTTGATATTAAACAAACATTGGCAGGGTCTGCTTAGTTCAGTTGTATCCATGTCTCCTTGTTGTGTTTCATATTCTCAGAAGTAGTTGCAATTTATGATGTCGATATCCAGTGTTGTCATTTGATTCTTTCTGTGGTTAAAAAGTGATACATTTTTCAAAATAATTTGATTCTGCCCCTCTGGTAATTTAAATTGAAATTCTAATTGTTGAGATGTGGACCACGAACATCTTCCTTTACACCGATGACTCTTAGTTCCCTTAAAAGATTTTTTTGGAAAATTAGAATATTAATTTATTGATTAGATATTTAATTTGTGCTCACATTTAAACTTCAATTTAAAAATCTTGTAATACACTTCATGACTAACACTTATTACAACAAGCTAAATGCAGATGAAATGTGTTGATGCTGCCAGCCCAGCACTGGAACAGATTACTTTATTTTTTTGCTTTCATTTCAGAGACAATGGCAATTCATGTTTAGCACAACTTTATTCTATTCTGTCTATTTTTGGATCCCTTTCAATTTAATGGTCCCAAAGCATGGCAGACACTTTACAGGGCACAGTCTCATAACTACTCAGCGGAAAGTTGTCAGTTTGTTTAAAATGCAAGCCTTTTGGAGGAAGAAAGTAGCCAGAGAAAAACCCACATGCCCATCGGTAGAATATATAGACTTCACACAGACATTTGCCTATTCCTGATCTTAACCTGCTTTTTCTGGAACTGTAAGGCTGCAGACTAGAAACATTATAACAACATGCCCTCCATCACTGAACAGATCTGATAAGTGATGAATTTCTTTTGAAATACAGTAGACCTTTTCTTTTGGTTTGGTTTTTCTTAGAAATTAGGCTGGGGTGGACATTTCATCCCATTAGAAAATTACAGGGTCAAGAACCAACTTAGAAAGTGAGCTACATATACCTACATATCGCCTGGTATCTTAGAAGATGATGCTAATATTTTACTCTGTTTTCTTCCCCAGTGACAAAACACTTTACCACCAGGCCATTTAGCTATGGAAAATATTGACTACAATTGTAAGAACAAAGTCCATTTCATTTGTAAAGCTTCTAAAACTTGTGCAAAGACCACGTTACATTGTATGACTTTTCCAGTAATATTTAGTTACGGGCGTTTATTTTCATAATCTTATTGAGTTGCAGACGGTCATGGTTCACTACCGTGACCACAGTCACATAATGTGACATACCCAGCAATTCAGTCCAAATGGTTCACAATTCACCAAGAGGTATGACTTTGATTTAAATCATAAGGATGATGTCTTTGTGCATATAAGCAAAACAAAAAATTAATGCCAACCCAGAAATACCATACATATAGTGCATAACAAGAAATAAGGAATGTATGTGTTCTGGACAATTGCAAGCAGATGAGAAGCTTATCTGTCTGATGTCTCGTGTTTACATACCACAACAAAATGGTAAGAATTAAAAAGGGTAGAGACTGCGGCTGCACTTGTAGTATCTGTAAATTATTTGTTCAGCTGCAGCATTATTAGCTGTCAGAAAAATAAGCAAGCTCACAAATTTTTGGAAGTGTGAAACTATGCTGGAAAGTTGTCATGTGGTTGGGTAATTTGACCAGCCAAGCAATTTCCAGTCTTATGATTTACCATACTTGGGGAACAAGATTAGAAACTGCAGTTGTCTAGTTTGACATACCCTCCAACCAAAAGTCATGTAATGTTACAAGTGGCATTAGTAGACTAAATATTTTTGAAAATGCCCACTAGTAAGTCATATATAAAGAAGCAGGGTTTCATTCACATCGTAACATTTATTCAAGTGTTTCAACTTAGCCTGTACATTTTGATTATGGGGTAGTAAGTGGTTACAATAATTAAATAAGATTGCAGGTAAAAAAGTAATTTAAGAGACTGTGTTTCTTATTAATGCTTATTATCTTGTGACGTCTTGGAAATTTTCCAAGGTCTTAAATAAAATGCCTTCTTTGAAAATAAATCTGTAACAAGGCTAGCTTAAATGACTGTCTTTCCAGTGAAAATACTGTAGATTATGTATTCCTTCTGTAAAAATGTTTTAATTGTCTTTTTTTCTTTTTTCTTAGTTTGTTTGTTTTTAAGTTTAGACTCCCTTGGATCTTACCCAAAATATCATAGTCAAGTGGATTTTCTTCTTGCTTCACACCTACTTAATATAAAGGGAAACCTAAAAACTGACTAGATTGTATACATCTGACTGAGACACTGACAACTTATCTTTTGCAATTTGTTGATCCTTGCTAGTAACAAAAGCCTCTTTATCATGGTTTTCCGGTTATCCTCTCCCACTACCTCAAGAAACTTATGCTCAGCTAAACTAAACAGATCACCATGTCTTCAAAGAAATTCTCGTCACACTCTTCTGCTAAACTTGAACTCTCAGACCTTGAAGAATCCAAGAATATTAAGGGGAGGTGGAAAAATGAAAGGATTCAAGGCCCTTCTCAACAACTAAACCCGTGTCACTCTTCATATTCTGTTCAATATCAGCGTTATGGTGGTAACACTGAAAGAAAGGGGATAAGTTACTGCTCTCCTATTCTAACAGCACGGCAGCATGTGTTTGATTATTCTTGTACTCAGGAGATGCCACTACTGCACCTTCATTCTCCTCAACATTTTCGTTCAAGTTGTTCCGTGTTTCCAGTGACACAAACAGCTTCTCAGACAATATGGACAAGATCTCTCCCTCCAAGGTTACTCTCAAGCATGTATTTTCCTAACACACTTCATACCAGCTTTCCAATTATCAGACAGGTATTTGTTTTAAATTAAATGTATGTAATATTTTCTACAGACAGCTTAATATTGTACCAAGTTTATTTTTGTTTCTTCAACTCATTTTGATCTACTTGAAAAAGTAATGCTGTATGTAAATACTGTCATAATTAGTTTGTTGTATTTTTAGCTTTCATAAACTAAACTTGCAGTAAACTTTTAAAAATGATTTATATGTTACTTCAGTATTATAAGCTTTATTTGTTGAAATACTATGGGGCTCTGCCCCTGTTCGCTTCGCTCGCCAGTCCCCAGGCAGAGACAATGCACTAGGCACTTCGTGGCTTTGCCGCTCGTGTATGGGGAAGCGGATGTACAATTTAAACAGACTGTTATTTTCATGGGAATTGTTACTATTTTACATTACAGCGAGTAATTAACCATAGTAAAAAATAGTAAAATGTAATAAATTCAAAGAAAATTATGTTTTATGTTGCGTTAGAGGTATTCATTGCATTACACATTTTCGTTCTATTTGGCTTTGAAATTAACACGCAAACATACACTTTTGCTGTAAAACCCAAAGTAAAAACAATATTTGGAATTCAATTTTCGTCAATATTGCTTTGAATTTTGATTCCGTGTTTGGAGTTACATTGTGATAACTCAATGTATAACTGCCTGTGAGTGTATATCTTTTCTTTCTCTCTAATAAATAAACCGACTTTTTCGAATGTTTGTCCCTGTGATTGTTAATTATCATAGCAAAAGCTATTCTAACGGGAAGCTGTAAATGTTTTAATACAAATGGCATATCAATATCTCTTTTTGTGTCTAATATTTTCCGTGGAAGATGTACTACATTACCTCTCTTTTTGCCTGTTAAAATTTTACATGTCAGAATTGTTCGACCAATTTTGAATACAACTAATTTTGTCTTATTGCATAGCCCATCACACTAACATAAATAACATAATAACATTATGATCCTTCTTTCAACAGTAATTTGTCTGGTTGAATAGAGTGTTAACGGTTGTAGATATTCTACAGGATATTGTAAGTTGATGTTTTGATCTTCTGCACAGTCACCACCAACTGTTTCAGCATAGTCTATTGATACGCATTGAACCAATTTGCCGTGTAACCGATCGCCAATTTTCGTGTTAATTCACTTGACTTCATCGTTTCTTGGTACTAGGATTGCCCTTGTACTCATTTCTTCTGCTGATAACCCTTCGGGATGAAATTCTTAATTAAGATTAGGACATAAGTCTTCTTTTATTGGAAACTTAAAGTGAGGAAAATGTAAAAATTCATAAGAGCTGAGAGTGCAGGAACTGTGTCTGACAAAAGCATTCACATGAATGAGAGGTGATAGGACCATGGGCATGATCCGTTAACCATAAATGGTTGAGAAGAAGCGGGACTTGAAAAAATCTCTTAGAAATAGTCTTGTCTCATCTCAAGATTTTCTTTTATAATAGAGAGATAATATTTTATGTTAGCCAAAACAATCACTGCATATTTTCAGGTTATTAATATATGTGTCAGCAAAAGTTTAATATACATTTTTCCTTTAAGATATAAGATTGTTTAAGTTATCTTCTATACAGACTGCCTCCACTGCATAATTTAATATAAATCATATACCATATAGAATTTGTTTGGTTATTCTTCTGAAATGAAATATATATAT
>JANRMT010062821.1:33408373-33443806 GCA_026402145.1 Polypterus bichir lapradei | reverse complement strand
TACAGGGTGGTCCAGATCTAATTATGCAACTCTTAATGCAATGCAGGAAAACAATACAATTTTGGGTGATTGGCGCTACCAGTCCGGTCAAACATTTCGTTGATTTGGGAGATCGTGTTCCTATGCACTGCAGGTGGTCCAAATTCTTCCAACATCCTGCGTTGCACGTTGTTATAACATAATGAAAATTGCATAATTAGATCTGGATCACCCTATATAGTGTGTATATACCCCCTAAACTGTATATATAGATAGGGGAAACCCCTCCTCAATATTTCTGTGACTTCCAATATACGTAAGAAGCCCAAATTTCCTATGCTCATCATTTACACTGTACTTTCAAAATTTAATGTCTTCCTTTTGGCGGTTCTCACCATTATGCTGTAAGGAAATTTTGAAATTGACCTCTCCTTTTGATGGTTTCATTCCTTATTTCTGTTAACAGAGGATATATTTCACAGCAGAGACGCACAAGGGTGGCCCCGGGTCCCCCTTCCTTTTTCTGCACGGCCCATCTGTGCACATACCACGTGGTAAACTCCCTGCCTATATACATTAACAACATCCTTTTTACATTAACAACATCCCACACTCATGTGCCTACTCACTCGCTTCCTTACTTTCCTCAGCTGTCTGTCATGCTCACTGCTCCCTTCTTCTTTACTCTACCTCTTCAAGGGTGGAAGGACTGCTCATTCTTCTTTCAGGCTACGTCTAAACCTCACCTATACTGATTCCAATTCAAACGCCTCCAATTTCCAGTAACGGTCTGCTTTGCTATGACAATAAATAAGTCACGGGCCAGACTCTAAAAAAGGTCGCCATTGACTTGACACAAGATTGCTTCTCACATGACCAACTGTACGTTGCATGCTCAAGAGTAAGCTCAGAGACAGCTTAGTCATTTTACGGCCCAAGGGCAGAACTGCAAATGTTTACAAAGAGATCCTTACATCCTAAAAATGTGCATTTCTTATAAACAACATTTACAATTATAAATTAAACTCCTTACAATCATCAAATTCACTCTCAATACTAAAATAAGCCTACAATTACATTGACAATCATGTTACATTATTTTTAAAATGTTTCCTTTTCTTTTTCATAACATCTTTAACACACTACTTCTCTGCTGTGGAGCGCAGGTATTTTGCTTGCATATTGTGAAAGGCACTATATAGTGCCTGACCTGACACAGACTGGACACGGGAGGCACGTGTAAAATAAAAGGATTTTTATTACTCTTCAGCTGGAGGGCACGTCTTCCCCCTACTCCCCCCAGCCTCAAGACAGTCCCAAACACCAGTACAGCACAAGCACTCTTCTCTTCCTTGTGCACCACCACTCCTCCCTCGCAACCTTGTCCTCCTCCACCCGACTCTGGCCGATGAGTGGTGGTTGCTGGCTCCCTTTTATAGGTCACCTGGAAGTGCTCCAGGTGTTTGATCACCAAGATCCGGCGGCACTTTTAGGTGTGATGAAGCTGTTGCCCACACTGTCTCAGGAGTCCCAAACACAGCACCCCCTGGCGGTACCTGCGGGACCCAACAGGGCTGCCCTAAACTCCAATTCCCATGGAGCCCTGTGGGAAACCAAGGCACTACACCAGCCCAGGGGAGCGGCCATCTAGCGTCCAGGGGGAGGTATTGCACTGTCCAGGGCTGCTCCCCCTGAATACAGTGTGCAGGGGCGTCCCGGCTTGGCATGGACACCAGGCGCCTGTCACAATATATATATATATATATATATATATATATATATATATATATATACACTAGACATTAAGCCAGTTACAATAACAGGCGCTAGAACAGTAGTGCATAAACATTAGCAGGAACAGTCTATATTAAATGGCAAGGGACCTTGTATGTGGCTGTAATATGCGTCCCTGTATTGTGTGCCTTTAATTTTCTCTCGCAGTAATACTGGTTTGTATTTTCATAAAATGCCTGTAAATTTCTCTGACTTTAATACAGTGGAACCGAAGTAATTTCCCCCATAGGATTGTATGTAAATACAATTAATCCACTCCAGACCGTGGGAACTGTGTGTAAATATATATTTCTTTGTTTTTAAGCACAAATATAGTTAATCATACCATAGAATGCACAGCGTAATAGTAAACTAAATGTAAAAACATTGAATAACACTGAAAAAACCTTGAACAACAGAGAAAAGTAACACTGCAAGAGTTCGCGCTATAGCGCTATGAACCGCTCGCTAAAAACACTTTTTTAATGAGTTTTAAGCACAGGGAAAAAAATGAACATTTGAAAAATGTGTAATTTAATAAATAACCAAGAAAAGTAACATTGCAACAATGCACGTGCGCGCCTATGTGTGTGTGTGTGTGTCGCGCGCCTGTGTGTCTGTCTCTTGTGTGTGTGTATGTCTGTCTCTCGCGCACCTGTGTGTGTGTGTTTCTCTCTCTCACGCGCCTGTGTGTGTGTGTCTCTCTTGTGCACGCGCCTGTGTGTGTGTCTCTCTCTCTCTCTTTGCTCAGGAAATGCACAGGGAGAGACTGAACACGTGAGGACCTGCGCATGCACACTTCACCAGAAGACACACACACGGACACCTGGACGCACACAGGGGTTTTATTAAAGAGGATATATATATATATATATATATATATATATATATATACATACGTACATAAAATGAAATAAATAAAACATATATATATTTGAGTTTAGAAGACTAACTGAGCAAGTTCTATTACTGTGGTTTAAACTGGTATGCTTTTTTGAATTGCATTTCACTTTTTACATCAATGATAATTAATTGAAAAGTTACATTCTGTTCCACATATCTGCTTGAGACATTCTTTGGCATGCTGAAAAGGACTAGGTAGAAAAGAGTAATCTAATGTGTCACATTGCTCAAAACCTACAGAATTGCTATGCATTTAGTAAAATCACATTAATGTTCACTACAATTGCCCCATTTATGAGAGTAATTTAAATGATATCCTTTAAAAATTTTATTATTTATCATATATAATATTTGATTTGAATTTCTTTTAAGTACTTCTGTTAATAAATATTTAGAAAAATTTGTAGTTTAATTTAAGAAAAAAACTGTTGCTTTTTATCAGTCTGATTAGGTTTACAAAGAAATACGTGAACATTATTAACTTTGCAATGATATTTTCTTTTAAATTTATACTTATATGAGGTATGATCAAAACATTTTGATTCCTGCACCTGAAAAGGATATTTTATGGAAGATGGTCTTAGCTGTACTAACATATGTGAATTACAATTTTCTAGCATTTGTAGTTTACAGAGTATATTTCTTGTTTCAGAACCCAGTCCTCTTGGATTTCAAAAATCACAAAATCCATTATCATTCTATCATTGAATTTCTAAATTTGGGAACAGTATCCCTTCAGAGATTTATTATGACCTTGTCAGCATGTGTCAAGAAAAGTCCCTTTCATACTGTATGCTACTCTGAAGAAATGGGCTGCAGAACTCTGTCATAGAATCATATCTCTTGCAGTTGACCAAGGGTTTGCCTGGCCTTTTAAATCGACAACAGAAGAAAATGTTGCTGCCATGGAGTGAATGTTAATGGGGAATTAAAAAGTGGCAGTATGTAAAATACAATACACTATGGTTATTAGTTATGTAATATTTAAATGTATTCTTCATGGCCAATTAAACATGAACAAGGATTGTAAACATTGGTGATTCCTGAAATAAAGTATAACTGCATCCAAAGTTATAGGAAGAATTTCTAGTTAATCAGTTAATGAAAGTGTTTTTTTTAACAGAAGATGAAACTTGTATATATCACTATGTAACTAGTACTGTTTTACCTTCCACAAGCTATTTATTGCTAATATTTCTCTTCTTTAGCTAATTCAGCTTTGTCTCCAGTCTGCTCCCACCTTTATAATCCCCTGGGAGATACTGAAGTGGTTGCTACTTCCAGTATTGTACCCACACCTTCAAGAAGCACTTTAAACAAGCATGTCAAAAGACCCTAAAAATAATTTGCAGGATAATTAGGGGAAAATATAATGGTTTCAAGGGGAAAAATAATGGAATAGTCAAAAAGAAAAAAGTGTCAGATAGCTTTGGGGACTGCATTCAGTGCTATCAGATATCATACCAGGAACATTAGAATGTAGTATTAAAGAATTAGAAAATATCTAAAATATTTAAAAAATAAAATGAAATTACAGCACTGTTGCTGCTGAAGCGATATTGAGTGTTTTTCCAGCAATGAAAAAAAATACAGCGATACATTTAATGAGTTGTATTAAATTTATCCCCAAATAAAAACTGAGATTTTAATTGAAACCAATTAATTTCTGAGGACTACTGGGAAAACAGTTAAAGCCAATCTGAGGGGATCAAATATTACCCCTTCAGGATAACTGCAAATCAAAAACATAACAGAATTAATCAGTAATAAAAGTTATAGTGAAAATGCAATAACAACCAAAATACGTTTCTTTCATTAGCAACAGCAGCTAGTTGGTAATTGATAAAAGTGACTGAAAGACAAACTCTGTAGACCCTGTGACCCTCCAGATCTGAATCTGAGACCCTGGGGTTAGGGTAATGTTAATTAGAACATTGCTGCTAAATTAAAAATCTATTGCATTACCTTTCATCACACTGCTGCCAACCATTGATTAATGGTGAATTAGCTTTTTTCTCTAAAATAATTTACTAAAGTATTATATTTAAACAACATTTTCAGAAACAAATTGTAAATATATTTCAAGGCCTGAGGTTGAAATCTTAGCAGTGTCAGTAAATTTTTCAGTTATTGTCAGAATTTGAATGCCAGATTATTCTAGTTTTAACCTGTAATTTTTTTGTCAAGAGGCAGAGCAGATCAAAAGTAAATCTTGGTCTAAAATACTTTAATTTATGGAAGAGATAATTATTTATTGAAAATCAACACCTCAAGTAATACATTAATGTAACAAGTCAGTTTAGCATGTGCAAGTAACCATGGAGGACAGACAGGCATCCCGACCAGCATGAAAACTAAGTTCTTGCCCAGCCAGGATGTCATAATGGAAAGAGCACAGGACTGGAGATACAATCTGGCCAGAAGGCCCTATAGCACTGTCAAGTCACGTGAAAACCAGCATTGTTCTCTCTCAGCTGTGCCCTCTGATGGTACCCAAGGACCCTGACAGGGCTGTACTTCCGCGATATGTGGTATTGCAGGTCCAGGCCTCAACAATAGATGGACAATTTTAAATAAATAATCACGCTGCAAGAAGCTGCAGGCACCAATTGGGTGTGGGGGTGTGAGAGTGTGTGAGTCTGCAGTTAATTGGGGAGCTGGCTGGCCATACCACATACACTGCCTTAATGATGCCGCAGAGGGAATGGCGAGGAAAAAAGAAAGGAAATGGAAGGAGTCGGAGGTTAACAGATGTGAGAAAAGGCAGAAACACAGGAGAGCCGGTGTGCGAGTGAACAAGTGAAAAGAGTGAAGACAAGCAGCTTGGGAGGTCAGCCCCTTGGGAGGAGTGTACTCCAGGCATGATGGAGTTGGAGTAACCACTGCATGCCACTTCTGCATATGTCCAGGAAGGTAGCGGGAGTTGGGGAAGCTTGGATGGGGAGCCCTGACTACGGATGGCCACTGGGACCTAAGCCTTGGATTGAGGTCTGGATTGGGAGCCCTGCTGGGTGCCATGGGAGTGTAGGGAACTGGACCTGAGGAAAAAAGATGGCTGTGCCTGTTGGTTGTGCGTCTCCTCTACTGCAAAATCCCATTTGGGGTTAGCAGAGGAGATATCAATTTTAAAGGATTGCACCGAGGGACAGATTTTTAAAGAAGTTTCCTGCCTGGAAGTTTTAACCTTGGTTTTTAACCCTTAAACTGCCACATGCTTGGGGATTAAAGCACCCCGGACGCCATATACTTTTTTGCTGCACTTTTTAAGTAAATGTCACAATTCACAAAGAAAATGTGAAATTTTAATGGAACACTTATTTTTTCATGCAAAGAGCATCACAATTACTGCAACACACTGCAAATGAACTGTAAAAACTAAAAAAAAAATACTACAGCAACAATCAATTATGATATGTAAAAGGTGCAACTGATGCCATTGATGAAATTCAGTAAATCACCGAGCCAACTGCGCTTGAACTGGCTGCACGCAAGCACACAGAGGTAAATGCTGAATCTGGCAGGCTAGTCTAGTGCAGTGGCTCAATTCCAGAGACAGTGAAGCTGCAGTGGTCGTGAGTTGGTTGCTCAACGAATATACAGCACTGACTGATCAGCTTTGGTGTGCTGGCAAATTGCTCTGTGAAGCAACTATAGCCAGTTGCGGGGTTCAATGAATATACGTCGCCAAATATACTCGCCCCCTGTGTGCTGGCAAATTGCACTGAGACACGACTATAGGCAGTTGCAGTATTCAATGAATATACATCGCCGAATATACTTGGCTCCAGCGTGCTGGCAAATTGCAATGAGAAACAACTTTAGCTGGTTGCGGAGTTCAATGAATGTATGTCGCCAAATGTATGTTGGCGCATATACTCGGCTTCAACGTGCTTTCAAATTGCACTGGAAAACGACTCTAGTCGGTTGCCACGTTCAACGAAAGTACTTTTCCGAATATACTCGGCTCCGGTGTGCTGACAAATTGTATTGGGAACCAACTATAGCCAGTTCTGGTGGTTTAAGGGTTAAGGATTTATTTATTCTGAATTTTTAACCTTCACTTGCACAAGGATGATTTTGTGGATTATTTATTTATTTATTGAAGACTTTTGTGCACTGCACTATTTATTTGGACGATTTTGTTTTGACTTTGTTTTTAATAAAAACAGTAATCAATTCCCATGTAACCCTGTGGGTGATCTGGTTGGGATCAGCCTCGAGGAACGTTCACGCAGTCCATTCATTATAGTTCGATCCCATCCGGGACGAAGCTTATGGGGCAGTTCTGGCTGAGTGTCTCCAGTCCTGTGGTCCTTCCATTATGGCATTCTGGCCAGTAAAGAACTCAGTCTCCATCCCAACTGAGATGCCCGTTTGTTCTCCATGGTACTTACAAATGTAATATTAGCACCTCAAAGGCTATGAAATTATTTTGATTTTTGAAATGATTTGGAGTTTATCTTTAAAACAATAAATAATCCCAAGGTAAATTACTGAGCTGATATTTGATTTATTTTTTGATATACTTTATTAATACCTGAGAGGAAATTGTCTTTTCACATGACATTTGGGAGTCAAAGCACAGGGTCAGCCATTGAAACAATTGTCATTAGTGGAAGAACTAAAAAGGTATTGGTGTGGCCTTGACTCAAGGGATGGTGTCTGTATTACTGGGCCTGTCACAAGTTGAGGGTCCAGCCTCAGCTAAAATGTCTATGCCCTGTCTTTTGCCATATTACTTTACCAAAGTCTGCATTTAGGTCTGAAAAACTTTAAATAAATAAGCCAAAATAAAAGGTCCAGCTAAAAACATTTAATTTCTATTAATTTAATAAAAAAAAGAACTGAAAAGATAATTTTCTAAAAATATAATTAAATGTATGGCTTTTAGGAACCAACATAATTCCATTACACATTAACTAATTACTACACATTAGACTCATTTCAAACTGAAATCATGAAGAAGAATTAGGCCAGTAATAATCAACAAGCTTTAACAAAAACAGTATGAGTTCTGAAACAAAACAAACCCAGAAACAATGGTTTCGGCTACCTAAAAAAAGTAAGACCCAGTGAATACAAGATTTAATACATAAGCCCCACCAGATGGTATTGCTTTCTTTTTTACCACATAGGCCTCTTCAGTGTATGCAGAATTATTAGTACAGGTTGAAATACAATTTGGAAGGAGTGAGATTAGACAGGAGATACTTGAAAGGAGCAACCATTAGCAGGGCCAAAAATAAAAATATAAACAAAGGAATTCTGATCGTCATCTTGATTGATTTAATTTAGGCCAAGCTTCAACCACATTAAAAAGGAACACCTATTAAAGTGTACAGACCAAAGATCCTACAATTATTAAAATAAAAGGTATGTCATTTGATTTAATAAACAAGACACTCAATATTTTCTTACAATTTTAGGTAGGTCTTGATTTTCACAGTCAATACATTTTACATTAGACAAGTATTAAAGAAGATTTAACAAACTTGAAGAACAGAATACCTTTTTTAATCTTATGTAATCTAATAAAAAGGCAGACAATGCAAATGAAATCAAAGTATTGAAAAATATGCATACACTGAAACCATTATCATACAGTTTTGTGAAAAGTGTGCAGTCTTTTCAACACTGTAACTCTTGTCTTTTCTTATAGACTGTAATTGTATACGTTTAAACTATTTTTTTTGACCGTTAACAGTTTCTCATTAAATTTAAGGTGAGTGCGTCAAGACACCCTTCATTTGCTCACAACCTCATCCCTCTACAGAAGGTGATTGCCTTTCAGCAGAGAAGACTACTTCACAGTGTTAGACAAACCCACTTTGGACATTGGCAACTTCTAACAACAGGACTTTCTTCTTGTGTGAAAGGAATCAGTGACTGTACATCAAAAAGGTAACTACAAATACAGTAAGTAGAATAGCCATTTACTAAAAGTGGAACACTTACTCAAATTTCTTCTATCTGCCATTTTCAAAGTTTTTTGCCAGTTAGCGGGAAATATACATACATACATATATATATATATATACAGTATATATACAGTAATCCCTCGCTATATCGCGCTTCGACTTTCACGGCTTCACTCTATCGCGGATTTTATATGAAAGCATAACTAAATATATAATGCGGATTTTTCGCTGCTTCGCGGGTTCTGCGAACAATGTGTCTTTTTACTTCCTATACATACTTCCTCAGTTGGTTTGCCCAGTTGATTTCATACAAGGGACGCTATTGGCGGATGGCTGAGAAGCTAACCAATCAGAGCACGCAGTTAAGTTCTCCTGACTGAGAAGCTAACCAATCAGAGCACGCAGTTGAGTTCCTGCGTGCTGAATGCAGTGTTAACCAGGAAGTCTCGTCTCACTCATTCAGCATCAACGTGTTTCGCTGTGTAAAGAGTTGTGCTCTTTAGTGTTTATCTTTGTGCATAGTCAAGCCCTTCATTATGGCTCCAAAACAATCTGCTACTGCTTCAGGGGCCGTGCCCAAGCGCAAGAAGAAGATGATAACGATTGCCGAAAAGGTAAACGTTTTGGATTTGTTGAAGGCTACGATTCTTTTTATTTAAAAAGTAGGAAAGGAATATAAGATCTACGGCCACAGTGTCCTTTTAACCAGGGTGCAAAACGAGTTGTAAGTGGATGTAATAAGGCAGTAGTCTGGATGGAATCTGATTTAGGGATTTGGATTGAAGACTGCCAGAAGAAGAACAACGGCAGTGCTACACAATCGCCTGAAGTGGCTCCTTTACAAGGGCTGTAACGCTCTCCTTTGTTGTGCAGTAAAATTAAACTCATTGTTATCGGACAAGTCATCGTGTCATTGTTGGTGAGTAACCATAATTAATTTTCTTCTTACAGTGCTTAGTACATGTATGTACGTTTAGTGTCACTGTACACACATTTATTGTATACTATTTTTCTTGCATTGTACGTATTTATTGCTGGTGGCCTGTCTATCGTAATGGCTGTAACATATGTGATATCGGAGACACTCAATATCTTTAAAATAATATTTAGGTTTTACTGTATATAAACAGTGTGTTTATATACATAATTTCAATGAATCTTACCTAATATCTAAGAGAATACAAAGGGATTATGCTGTATAACTCTGCGGGGAATATTTATAAACAGTGCGGGAGAGTTTATAAGGGCTTAAAATATATAAAAATAACCATACAAACATATGGTTTCTACTTCGCGGATTTTCACCTATCGCGGGGGGGTCTGGAACACAACCCCCGCGATCGAGGAGGGATTACTGTATATATATATATATATATATATCAGCCATAACCTGTCTAACATTATGTATATCCCCCTCCACTGCCAAAACAACTGTGACCCAGGGACTCCACAACACCTCTGAAAGTGTCCTGTAGTATATTGCATGTTAGCAGCAGATCCTTTAAGTCCTATAAGTTGCGAGCAGAGGCCTTCATTGATAGGACTTCTTGTTCCAGTACATCGTATAGATGCTCAATTGGATATCTGTGGAATTTGGAAATCAACACATTAGCTCTTAGTCATGTTCCTCAAACCATTCCTGAACAATTTTTGCAGTGTCTCATGTTTCACATTTCCATGTATGGGTGTATATGGTCTGCAGCTATCTTTAGGTGGTTAGTACGTGTCAAAGTAACATCCGCATGAATGCGAGGACCCAAGATTTCAGTGCAGAGCATTGCCCAGCATTGCCCAGAGCATCATGCTGCTTCCACTTGCTTGCCTCCCTCCCATAGTACATCTTGCTACCATCTATTCTCCAGGTAACAATGCACATGCACCTGGCAATCCACATGATCTAAAAGAAAATGTGATTTTTGAGACCAGGCCACCTTCTTCCATTGACTTATTGACCAGTTCTGATGCTCATGGGCCCATTGTAGACAATTTTGGCGATGGACATGGGTCTGCATAGGCACTCTAACCAGTCTACGGCTATGTAGGCCATACTCACCAAGGTATGATGCACTGTGTGTTCTGACGTCTTTCTCTTGTGACCAGCATTAACTTATTTAGCAGTTTGCCTTAGACTATCTTTTCTGTGGGATTGGACCAGATAGGCTAGCCTTTGCTCCACCTTGATATCAAGGAGCCTTGGGGCACTCCTGACCTGGTTGCCAGTCCACCGGTTACCCTTCCTAGGAACATTTTTAGTAGATACTAACAACTGAATACTGAGCACACCCCACAAAACCTGCTGTTTTGGAGATCCTCTTAACCAGTCATCTAGCCATCACAATTTGGCCCTGTCAAAGTCGCTCAGATACTTATGCCTGCTGATTTTTCCTGCTTCTAACACATCACTTTCAAAAACTGACTATTCACCTGTTATCTGGTGCAACTCACCCATTGATAGGTGTAATGAGATCATCAATGTTAATCATGTCACCTTTCAGTGGTCTTAATGTTGTGACTGATCGGTATATACATATAAAATCTCCTCTTAGTTTTATGTATTTGTTACATTCCACCAAAAAAAATACCTGATTTAAATAAATGAGGTACTGAATAGTCCTACCAGGTGTGCAAGTAAGGCAATTTTAACAAAAAAAGGGGTTTTGAATGGTAACCACAAATATGGAAGTGTCTCAAGAGGGGGATTCAAAATGGCTGTACTGTCATCAACATGAGCAAAATCAATTAGCAATATTACACTAAACCAGACTTTCAAGATGTGTACTTCAAGTACAAATGTGTGTAAGACCCAAAAATTCTGTCTAATTAGGTAAAGTCCTTAAGGAACAGAAGAAAATCTAGTGAAGTGCTTGCTCAAAGTCTGGCAGAATCTTCTGGCACCAAAGTATGTGCTTCAGCTATGCAAAGAATTGTTAAAAGAAATGGTCTCCTAGGGCGTGTGGCACCTAAGAAACCATTTTTGCGGAAAAATGAGAAGAAGAAGATGTTGTAATGGGTGAAAGACCAAAACTTACAAGCTACAACAACTGGCAGAATGTCTTATGGAGTGATGAGTCCAAGTTTGAAATTTTTGGTTCATAAAGATGTCAAAATATCAGAAGAAGAATTGGAAAGAAGAGAAAGTTTTAATAAGTACCTGGAAGATATATTGTGTTTTGACTGATGATATTACATTACTATGAACACATATATGTTGTTTGTGATGTAGCACAGTCATGATACAAACTCCCATCTGTAAAACATTAAGTAGCATTCTCAGCTCAGTAATATTCTGTTGGAACTTAAAGGTATTTTTTTCTGTAACCCAAATATGATATATCTACTGTCATGATAGCTTCCAGCTTCAAACAGATTATTCCTGCCTACTGAATTTTATATAATCAAAGTTATTTGCTTAATTAACTTCTTAATATCACAAACATTTACTTACTTAGCATTTATTTTTTACAAAAAGGGAAAAGAGGAAAAAAAAGCTTGAAATTGCATATAGGCAAGGAAAAGACCAACTTCACATTCCACTCCAAACAGATGACTCGCCTGTTTTCTTTAAAAAGGTAAATATTTCTGGACGTTTGTTAGTCTCATTTAAAAGTGACAGATATATCATGATCTTTGTAGTAGCACCAATGTGTATGAACTGAGCTTCAAAAATTGCCTGTGTCTTTGAAAATGTCTCCAGAAATGCCTTGTGCCAAATTCAATCCATCTATGGTCCCTCACTCTATATACTGATAATACAACTACTGTATATAGATGAGTCTGTAGCAGCTTTATTTTATCATTATGCTAATTTGATTTAACTTGAAATTGGTTATTAACGTTCACTACATTATTGCACTAAACATCCTATGACTTTTAAACTGAACAGAATATTATGACACATATGATACAAATCAATATTTTAATCTAACCCACCTAATGATTTCCTCTAGGAAGATATTTATCCTCATTTGTCAAGGCCTATGGAGTAATCTACCAAACGCTCAGGTTTTTTTCAAAGGCAGAAAATGAGCATGCTTAGTGATGATGGTAGAAATGCCTCTTCAAAGCTTATCATATACAGTATGAAATACCTGTCTGTTTTAAGCATAGTTCAGCCTAAACACTGATGCAAACATCACACATGAATGAATAACATTCCCAATTTTCAACCAACTCAATTTCTACTGATTCTTGGTATCCATTTGCCTTAATTTCAGAATCATTTTGCTTCTCACCTCCTTATCAATCACCCTGTGACTATTGCCTCCTTGAACTACTGATTCACACCTCTTTACATAAAACTGATGCCCTACTTGCTCAAGCTCCACAATTGGTTTATATGTAAACACTGCCTTTAGTTAATTTGTTTTAATCCCATTTCAAATTGTAGAATGGTTTATGTGTCTTAACCCTTTAAATGAGAATATTCAGTTTAAGTAAATGTATACTTACAATCATTTTATCTTACAAAATGCAGCCTGAAAATGAAGTCTGATGATAATGGAGTCATTAAGAACTAAAATGAATTGCAATTTTGGTCTGTTAAGAAAAAAAAAATCTGTTATTCTGTTATATGTAATGCAATATTGTGGTCTTTCAGAACATTCAGTATGATCAGCCTGTCTGTGGACTGGAAGACAGACTTAGCAATTCAGCAGGTGAGGTTTACTACTTGGAACATATACAGTAGACAACATTTTGTACTAGGTTGTCTTAGCATTTCTTTTAATCATTTTTCAGCATTGCAAATTTAACGTCTTAACGTTTTATTTTTGTTTTAGAAAACTTTGATTCTGTACTAATAGATCAAAGTATCAGCTCATTATCCTCCACTGCTGATTTTCATTACTATGCTTCCACCCATAAATGGCCAGCAAACACAAGAGAAACTGGAACTAACACTGGTAATATCTGAATGACATTTACTTTAAGACTACATGTAAAAATATTTGAAAGTCATTTTGAAATGCAATTTTATTAAAAAGAATAAAAGAGGCGAATCATAAGGCTTACATACTGCTTTTATTAGCTGTTCTTCTTAAAACTGAGGTTACAGCTAAATATATAGAAGTTTTTTTTCCTTTAATGAATATATATGAACAGTTGCTTGACCAACTGAAGGCTGCAAGAAAAGAAAAATAAGTTGTTTTTTGTTTGTTTGTTTTTAATCATGATTGATATATATCCTCATAGTATTTAATGTTGAGATTAAAGAGGATCATAAGACCAGTATATCCTGTTGAGAATCTTGAAAATTACAGCATTTCATTAATTTCTGTAGTAACCCTCAAATATATTTGTCTTATGAGTGCTGCTGGTATATTGAGTTAATGAGCATTGCGTTTGCTTTTGTAAATAGTATTTGGTGTAGCTGGCAGTACATGATGCCTCTTATTTTGCAATTGACTTTTAAGATCTAGCCTTTTGATTGTGGAAAACTTTGGAAACATTATGGCAAGCACATTTTTAAAAGGTGAGCAAGATCAGTCGCCTTGTCATAGACACTCAAACAGAAAAGAGGAAAGTTTTACCTGAATTATTATGCTCTCTCTCTAATATATATATATATATATATATATATATTTGTTCTATTTTTATTTTTTTTGATTTTCTAGTTGACCTAGCAGTTTTGCAGCCCAAATCCACTACTGTCTTAAGCGGAGATGATGTAGAACACAGGCTATTGTTTAATGCTGACGACTCTGCAAGATGTTTGCATTCACCTTTACCTGTCCCTGTAGCACAAAAATACTTTGCGTCTAAACTCGCAGAGATGGATGTTCAATTGACTACTTTACAGAATATTACTGAAAACATGGAACTTGAATTTTACAACACCAGATTGGTAGGTATGATTTATAGGCACTTGAAAATTTACCAACATAAGCATTTATGGAAATTAAAAATAAATTAACACAAGTTCAGGTTTAAATGGGTACAATTCATCACCAGGTTATCAGCTAAAATGTGGAATTATTAGCCCAGTTCTATTAAAATTGCAACTCTAAAGTAGCAACAAACACCATCATTACCATCAGGCTTCAACAGTAATTTGCACTCTTCCCTCCTTTCACCTAATTGACAATCGATTAATAGAACTAGATATTATATCACTCAGTTTTACTGATATACAAAATTTGCCGGAATTACTATTATTTTATAAATTAAACTAATTTGAACACAGAATTTTGAGGTTCATATTATCTAAATACAAAGGGAGAATGACGAAGTACTCTCATCAAGCTCTGCAGACAATTTGATAAGTGTAAAGTAAAATACCTAAAGAAACTACCTGGTATTGAAATTAAACCTTGAAATTTGTCTAATAAAATGTTGTGATTAAATTATGTCAGAAACTCTACTTACTTTTAAAGGTGCAATTAGAGTACTCCCTGCTCTACAGGATATTAGAATTAGTCAACCAGTCTTTTGTTTTATACACAGAGCCAGTGGCAGTATTTCCATAACATAATATGACATCTGATAATTTTGAGGGTGTGAAAGAAGAAAAGGGAATGACCGTGAAATGAAACGTAGTTAAAAACAAAGCACCCATCAAAATAAAAATATTTAAGCCTATCTTTTGTCATGCCAAAAAATGTATAAAAAAATCAAAGTCAAGGTATAGAATGTAAAGTTGTAAACCAACAAAATAAGTAGTCCAAGCACAAAGAGCGGTTACTATATCCAAAATCTTGGACAAACCAGGAAGTGTCTAAAAGTGACCTATATATCTACAAATTTGTGATGTTACACATCATACAATTCAGGTTGACCTTACTTAGCACTTGCATAGCCACAAAGACAAAGAAGAGTACAAAATGGTGGCACCCATAACAAAAACAAAAAAGTTCTGAGGGAGAAGTAATTTGTTTCTAACAGTGAAAAACACTTCAAATGCAAAAATAAATAACAAATACATATATTCCTTAACCTCTAAAACATAAGTTTAAACTTAAAATACCATACAACCAAATGTATAAAGCAAAGAAAACATCACAAATCATAATGAAATCATAACAAAACCCTCCTCCCAAGTGTGTGCTCTGATCAAAGATCAAAACAACTTGATGGTACGAAGATCCCAAAAAGGTACCCAAGATCATTCTTCAGGCCCATACTCTCTCTAGTGAAAAAAATAATCAATTCTGGAACCCCTCCGGTCAGAGTCCTGGTATGAATGGGTTACAAATGAGAAACAGACTACAAGGGCAAACTTGTAAGCCACAGATTCAATATGCTTAATACAGTAATGAATAGGCCAGTAGTCAATGCTTTGAAAACTCCATAAAATGCTTTGGTAAACCCCTGTATATTGATTTGTTCATAAATACACTATTTTATTTATTGGAACTTTAAAGTTCAAGTGTTTTCTTAAATGTATTATAATATATTCCATATTTGTGTGCTTTAGATGTTCGTATACTCACTATTTGTAAAAAGTGTCTGCATTTTTTTTTCTAGTTTGTGGATACAGCTGAAAAGCTAAATAAGCGACAACATTATGTGAACCAAAAATATCTAGGAACAGGAATTTTAGCGAAGAAAAAAGGTTGGTTGCAATGCT
This sequence comes from Polypterus bichir lapradei, assembly GCA_026402145.1. Lineage (NCBI taxonomy): Eukaryota > Metazoa > Chordata > Cladistia > Polypteriformes > Polypteridae > Polypterus > Polypterus bichir. The sequence goes on along the minus strand of JANRMT010062821.1, from coordinate 33,427,669 downwards.
CATTATCAAACAGAGGTCATTTGATTAAATTTCACAGTGTATGGCAACTAGGCATAAAAAAATAAAGTGATGAAAGTTTTAAAATAATCGCACTGTATATATTTAAGCATTATAAACTATATACCATGGGTGGCCAATTCTGACGCTGAAGAGCCACATTGGCTTCAGGTTTTTGTTCAAATCTAATTGCTTCACGTGAAATCATTCATTGCTGATGAAGTACTTACTGCTCAACTGACATTTTTGTGGTTCTTTTTAGTTGTCTCGCTTGTTAAGATTTTGAACCCTGAATTGCTAATTTTAGACTTAAATGGCTGTATAAATTATTTTAACTGCTCCTTATTAGCAATAAGATGCAAATGACAAAGGAACCAGCAGTTCTACATCCAGCTTGTCTCCATTTCCACCCGTGTGTATTCATCATTCACTATTTGAACTGACAATTACTCATCTGTTTTAGGCTTCAAATCACTGGAATGATACAGGTATCATTAGAAAAGAAAATTAAATCTGTGATTTAAGAGTGAACTGACATGGTAGAGTTAAAGCACTAACAAGCCATGAAAAATAAAATCTGTTATTGAGGAGGTCAGGCTTCTAATTAAGCAACTGGGTTGAAACAAAAATCTGCAACCACTGTGGCTCTCCAGAAGTTGGACACCCCTGCTATATACCACTAAACTATTTCCTTCTCTCAACAGTTGGTGATTGTGCAGCATGGTAGTGCAGTAGTTAGCACTGCTTCATATAAGATGCAGGGTCCTAGGTTTAAATCCAATAAACAGTAATTGTCTGCATGGAGACTGCAGAGGGCTAGCATTAGTTGTAAATGGTGCCATGACACCCACGGCCAATCATATGACACTTCCGATGACAGAAAAGTTTGTAATCTGGTAGTTCAAATGAATGCAGAACTAATTTAGACAGACAGACAGACAGACAGACAGACAGACAGACAGACAGACAGATAGATAGATAGATAGATAGATAGATAGATAGATAGATAGATAGATAACACTTTATTTGTCCACAAGGGGAACTGAATTTTAAAAGAGGCTGAAGAAAAATATAAATATTAAAACTAACTACAATCCCCAAATGCACACATAAACGTCTATCAGCCTTGCATTTGGAAGTCATATACAGTATATACATGCAGTATATATTGTACATAGGTCAGTGAAATCCAGCAGTCTTTTAATGAAGTAATGGTTACTAACTTTATGTTCACTCATAGACTAGACAAACTTTGAAACTGATCTTGTGTTAACAATCTCCACCATAAAAAATAAGCAAGAAGAAAGAGTGAACCTAGATTTGAATCTTAATTCATACTTTCATAGAAGTGCTTCTTAAGGTATTTTACATATTTTTCACATTTATTAAATGGTTGGTTATTTACAATATCACATTATTTTATTTTGCAGATTTCAAAATAAGATCAAAACCGCAAATGTAAGTAATTGCTTTATTTTGTAGATCCTTATACAATATCTTTTACTTTTGTTATACTTCTGACTGTATTTAACTGATTTCAATTACTATTAGCTTAGGAGTTCTAAATATTAATGCTATTTCATCAAACCTCTTTCACTGTTTTCAGCAGCATAAATTTGCAAACATATTGTCATTTGCTATACAAATGGTGAGCAGCCATTAAAAACTAGCTAACAGGAGAAACAGGTTATACAACTGGACTTATGACAATTGGGAATAACTGTTTTTAACTCTGACATTTAAAATTAGTTTTAAAATGTACAAAAAATTGTTAATTTATTATGACAATTGGGAATAACTGTTTTTAACTCTGACATTTAAAGATAGTTTTAAATTGTTTCTAAAAATAGTGTTGGATCCCCAGAAGAGAAATGAGTACTGTAAGAAACATTGAATTGTTGCATTTAATCATTTATGTCAAATAACAGGTCATATATCAGGGCTAAAAAAATAAAATAAAGCTGAATACACAGTATTTTTTTGAAGATCTTCTTTAAAGCAAAAGAGCCTTGATGGTGCAGATATTTAGACTGTAGTAAGGAAATCATTAAAGTATATAACCAAGAAAAAGCAGAAAAAAGTAGGCAAATGTCTTTGTGCCATCTCCCTGAAACACAATATTAATTCCTTCCGAAAGATTTGACAAATGCTTTTATCCCAAGAGAGTTTGAAGGAATATTACAGAATTTCTAATAAACATAGCTAGAAATTTCCAGCCGTAGTTGCTTCCATTTGTGATTCAACAATGTGTTTCTTTGGGTGAAATAAAATAACAAGGGTGAGCATTCAGGCCCTTAAACTCCTATACCTTATAAATGAATACAAACCAAAGGAGAGATTCTTCTAGATTTTCATCTTGTATGCATGTCCTCATAGATTCCACCGATGTCTTTCTTCTCTAAATTCACGATTTAAATGAAATAATTGTGCTTAGTACATTGTTGCTTTCAAGTGTGCTGAAGATCTGGATTAAATCCCCACTTTGTATTCTTGTTTCAGGACTAATGAGATTCAATTGCCTTATCCTCTCAGAGAACCACATTCCCATCAGATGAAAAATGCACTTCGGTGCTCTTTACAGCATAGCGTCTTATTGGGTTGGCGTTGGTTTGTTGCATTAGTGTGAACAAATAAGTTATTCCACTTAAACATATTAGATTATATGAATGTCAGAGATCAAATACGAATATGCTTTTGGGATAGACAGAAGAATTGTCCAGATCATATCTAAAATCAGTACAGAAGAAGTTATACTGTTCCTCAAAGTGCTGTGGCAAAAATAAACTCATAGTCTAAAAACAAAGCTCAATTGTAACCAAAAGTCTTATTCCTAAAATAATCATTTGTCTGAGATGTCTTCTTTCACAGTGTTTCCTTTAAAATAATTATTTTTGACTATTTTTAATGTCATATTATGGGATCATTGTATGTATGTCATATGCATATCAGCCACACTGCATTATACTGATTAGACATACAAAATGGTGATGCTTATGACAACAAATACTCAGAATATAGCAATTCTATAAACCTTACTGAAATAACACACAAATACTAAACAATACATGTTTCGTTTTTAAAGTAACAAATCAAAATATGTAGTCAGGTCTATTTCTGGACATAGGCAGTCTAGGTGAGCACTTTGGGCACCCTCTAGTGATCAGAGTGCATTAATGCAGCCCCTTGTTGAGATTCCAAAGAAATGTTTATGCTGTGTGCATCAGCAGCAACTGCAATGTCTGTACTATGCACAGCACAATCTGTTGCCCAGAAATGGTCGGGGGTTGACACAACATTTTTTTAAGCAATACAGACCTACAAACACTCAGACTCAAAAGGAATGTACAATTTTATATTATTATCAGATACTAGCGATGTTCGGTTTTAACGTCTGATGGGCTACACAGTCTTACAATAACACGAATAACAACAACAATGATGATGATGCCAATTATTATAATCCTCAAACTGTAGCATATAAGAGACAGACATGGCAAAATAAAATTAAATGATCAAAACGGCAACAGGACTGTAGCTCTTGAGTGAATTGCTAAAAGCTGATTTAACCCAATCTATGATCCTCTCCCAAATGGACATCCATTAAAACTTGTGTTAAAACTTAGCAAATATTGGCCTCTGTTGCACACCACCATTAGTGAAATTCATTCTGAGAATGCTAATGCAGTTGTGTGTTTTTTGGATAGGTAGGTTGTATTATTTGCATACACAAGCATACGGTAAATAGGAATTATGGGTAAACATAGAAATGGGAAAAAGATGAAGAGGAAGAAGAAGAAGAAGAAGATAGAGAAGTAGCCAAGTAGTCCCACGTCAAATTACCAGCTCAGTATCTATTGTCTCATCCATCGATAAATTTTCTATCACCCTTATCAAGTCCATGGTCAATTTGATTTACAGTATCAGTGGTAGCCCAAGATGGAAAACTAGATGCAGAGATATCCCATAAATGTAGATGGAAACTATTTAAAGATAATTATATTCTCAATTGCGTATAATGTTATCATTATGTCAAGTTGTCAATTTATATTATTAATTTAAATGACATGTAAATGTTACGTCAATGTCTCAGTTTTAATAAAATATTATATGTAGAATGTCACCATCACCAAAAAGCACACACTTGGCTGGTGTGAAAGTGTTTCTTTCTTAATTTTCTTTAGAGAAATGTAATAATTAAAAGACTACTAATAAAACCCAATGCCTTATTAGTTTCCTGAAATGACACCTCTCAAGAGTGTATTTTTCTGAGACAGCCTTGTAAACTGACGTTGCTATAACTCAACATTCTCAAATTGTGAATTCGAAGTCCTAAATACTTCACTGTCCCCAGTCCTGTCTCCAGGTCTCAATATACAGGTCTGGCAGTAATTATTCCTCTCAAAGACTGTCCAGGTTTTCCAGTAATTTTTTCATCCTCTTTTGAATCTATACCTTTACTACAAAAACAGAGTAATACTTTTAGCACTGCTGATGACCCCCACTACATGTGCTATTTGGATTCTACTGCTTCTTATATGTGGATTCTTTGTCTCATGGCCATAAACGGAGACAAGAGTAGGTGTGCACCAGGATCTTTTTAATTCCTTTCCTTTTTGATCAGGATAAGCATGTGTTGAGTCATGGGACAAAAGATCAGTCTCCCCAGAGCATGTTTTTTGCTGATTCATTGTGTTGTGCAACACCAGAAAAGATGAAGTGAAGAGGAAATTGTAAGAATGTAGAAGGGCTTTGGAAAATAAAGGGTTGAAGATAAATAGGAAGAAGACAATATATATGAGGTTTATTGATGTTCAGGATTCAGAAGTTTGCCTGCAGGGAGAGCTATTGTAAAGAGTGGATAAATTTAAATATCTAGGATCAGTGGTAGCCCAAGATGGAAAACTAGATGCAGAGATATCCCATAAATGTAGATGGAAACAATTGGAAGAACGCATCAGGAGTATTGTGTGACAGAATTAAAGTGAAGGTTACAGGTGAGGTTTTTAAGATAGTGGTAAAATCAACTATAATGTATAGAACTGAGACATGGACAGTAAAGGGAGCACAGGAGAAAAAGTTAGATGTGGCAGAAATGAGAAAGTTGACATGGATGTGTGGAGTCACCAAAAAGGACAGAATAAGAAATGAGACAATCAGCAGTACAATAAAAGTCAGAGAGACCTCTAAGAAAGTGCAGGAATGTAGGTTGAAGCAGTATCGACATTTGATAAGGACAGATGTTGAATATATGAGCAATGAGTGATGTGAACGGAAGTACATAGGAAGAGAAACCGGAGATGGATGTTTAAAGTAAAAGAAGATCTGAAGGAAAAGGACTTGACTGGCAAGTAGGTGCAGGACTGAGATGTTTGGAGGAGTTTGATCAAGCACATCAACCTCACATAGAAATGGGAAAAAGATGAAGAGGAAGAAGAAGAAGAAGAAGATAGAGAAGTAGCCAAGTAGTCCCACGTCAAATTACCAGCTCAGTATCTATTGTCTCATCCATCGATAAATTTTCTATCACCCTTATCAAGTCCATGGTCAATTTGATTTACAGTATCACCAAAGCCAATAGCTTCTAATTTAAAATTAATATTTGGTATCAATTGTACCAAAGGTGTTATCATAATCTAAATAAATTTGGCCATAGGATTTGCAGAGTCTTATGCTAAAATTGCTTTTTTCTAAAAGGCAAGTTTTGTAGGCTGCTTGGTCACCTTATAAACACAGACTACCTATCATTTAGAATAATTAATTAATTAATTAGTTTTAATATTAGTAGTCTTCTAGTATATTTTTGCCTTAAGTTTGAAATGACTTTACAGTGGAGGAGACAGGATAATAGTAGGTAAATATTCATTGGAATGCTTTTTTATTTTTTTTGTCGACTGGAGTAATATCTGTAAAATTCCTGACATGAAGTAACCCTTTACACCGACAATTTATAAACTCACTGCAGTCATAATTATTAATGGATTATTAAAAAAAATCTAACTTTACTGGTTAAGTTCCACCATGTGTTTCTTTCACTTCCAATGATTTTCAGACTTTCAGTGTATCCATTGACCATCTATTTCATATACTTTTTATTGCAATCATTTTTTATTTCCAGTTTCTGCAGCTGTTTACCAAAATCTGTAGCCCTGTTTGTTTTATGCCTGTTCATTTTATCCATATTAGGTTAACAAAGAATTCTTTGCAACCTCAAAAGTTAAGATATATTTACAATATACTTAATGACCTTGAAACAGACAGCACATTTCCAGCATCAGAACTGGACCTACCTCAAAAACAAACAAGACAAATGAAGCGGTATGTAATATGTAATTGAATATTTATCTATGCAAATACAATATACTGTATTTGAACTTGGTTTATAGTAGATTATGTTGAATAATTGCTGTAAAATGTATTTGTATATCTAAATACTATAGATATATAATTTCTCATGTCATAAACTTATAGTAATGCATTATTATACAATCAGAACTAATCATAGGGCCAACTAGTTTATATTACTGACTCTGAATGATGCACATTTAATGCTGCTAATTGAAGAAAATGCTGTCTTTCTCTAAACACTGGATCTTGCGCTTTATACCACCTACAAGATAGTGTCAGTTGAGCTTCTGGTACATAGTGGTAATTAAAACTTAACTTGAACATGATATGAAAGTTCATTTGTTTAATATGGCTAAGGAAGACAAACATCTAGTAGCACAAGCAAGGAAATGTATTTTAGACACATCAAAAAGTTTGCCATTTACACTATGTCTTCTTACACATTGTAACGCAATATAGAGGTGTTGCTTTGCGAAACCAATCTCTTCCTGAAGATCCCTTCATAAAGTGAGGTTTGGTGATGTAAACACATAATTACCATTATTTTAAATGGAAATAACTCTTAAGCATTCCCTGACCCCTAAAATTGGCCCCATGTTTTGCTAACATAAAGCCAAAATACTTGAAACTTGACAGAATTCATTTAATTATAATTATTTTAAATTAAAAATATTTAAGGCTGTATGCCTGTGGTTTATTAGTTCAAGTTTCACATTCAAAGGAATGGCATTTCAATTTTTATCTGGCTTTTGCATCACTTTTATGATCTTTTTTGGAACTGTGATACTCCAGATAATTCAAGTAGATGTGAGCGAAACATGATTGTGCATCACTAACATCGAGCTTTTCCCCAAACATCCAGTTTATTTCTGTTTAGGTTACAGCAAGTTGTACTTGAAATGCATGCAAACCTGATTAGGTGCTGCACTAGTGGTGTACATTTGAAGATTGTTTTAGACTCTGTCTTGGCAAATGTGAAAATCCATAAAAGTAAAAAGATAATGTTAAAATATTTTCTTTTTTCATAGAGTGGTTGGTCATTATGTTGGCAAACATGTAATGTGGAAGAATGACACCACACTGTTTACCTAAAATCGTCTTCTTAAAGCCTAACATTCTATTATCTGAAAAGCTTTGTAAAGAGTGATTCATAATCCAATAAAGTAATAATAGGCTCAACTGTAAATAAATTTGTTTTAGCTTGGGTGAATCCTGGTTCACATTCTTATTCACTTACTTTGTATATACTTCAGAACTTGAAGGAAGAACAATATATAATTAATATAATAGGATAGGTCATGTAATGGAAAGTGCAGAACAAACTATGCATTCAAGAAGAGTGAATGCACAAGCTCTTGTTTTATTTCTTTTGTTAGAAGATTTATTTGATACTAGCAAAATACCCGCGCTACACAGCGGCAAAGTACTGCCTTAAAATTTCTATTAAGAAGACAATTAAACCTTTTTAAAACTGAGGGAAAATATACCAATAATTATTTGTTAAGGATCTCTTTGTATGCCACATTGTCAGTTCGGCCCTCCAGTTGTAATATGACCAAGCTGTAGCTGTGCGCTGAGCTTACTCTTGAGCATGCAACGTACAGTTGGCCAAGTGAACAGTAATCTTGTTTCAAATCTCACAGCTTGGACTGCTGCTGTCATAATCGGTTTGAGTTTCATGGTTTGTTTCAATTACGACAGTATTTGTAGGACTTGTGTTGAAGAGACATTCGGCATCTGTCAAGCGTTGTAAGTATACAACCAGTTTCATTGATAACTTCACATCCAGCTTTTGAGAGTTTAAACATTTCTAAACATCAAAGTGTCCACTACTGAAATCGTCACCTGTGAAGCTAAGATGTTTAAGAGGCATTGGCGGTTGTCCAAAGGTGTAAAATATTTGGCCATTTCGGTACACTTAAGCATTTCACTCTTCTAGTGCTCCTGTGTAGTATAATTATCTCCTGTACCGTCATCAGTCCACACCTTGAACCTGTCCCAGTCATTCAATACATAAGACACAATGTTCCTCCGGATATCAAGAGTGAGCCTGATATGGCCGTGCAATATGTAACAAAGAGAATGGAAAAGGCAGGTGCCATCTCCGGGCATGGAAACCACTTGGTAAGTGACAGTTCTTTGATCGATGGTGATCACCTCGATAGACATGTTAATGGGGGTACGGTTGGAATGATAAAGGAAATGGGTACCTGAACAATGTAAAGTAAGTCTAAAATACCTACACAATAACTATAATTGTAATAAATGAACAATAAAACAGCGGAGAAGCCGTGGATTAAATAAAAAGGCTGTAGTTATCAGCAGGGAGACGTGAATACCGTGGAGAAGCAAGGAAGGGAATGTAGAGACTGGAGCGACAGACGGCCTTATATAGGCAGGCTGCCAACAACGTGGGAGGCGTTGGGATGGGGGACCCAACGCCGCCTCACACGGTGACCGAGCTGCAGGCTATGTACGTATATATGTACGTAAGTAGGATTCAGTCAGCGTTGGGAACCCGTGTACCAAATTTCTTGAAGATGGGCCCATAAGTAACAAAGACCGTTGAAAAGTTCGATATGACGGCCGACAGTGGCATCATATCACCGAAATAAGTACCAAATTTCAGCCTTCTACCTACACGGGAAGTTGGAGAATTAGTGACGTTGGAAAGTTCAATATGGCAGCTGACAGTGGCGTCACACCACCGAAATAAGTACGTACATTGGTTTCGGTTAGCGCAGGGAAGCCGCCTACCAAATTTCGTGAAGATGGGGCCATGAATAAGAAAGTTCAACATGGCGGACGCTGTTGACCGTTACGCATAGAATTTCGAAATGAAACCTGCTTAACTTTTGTAAGTAAGCTGTAAGGAATGACCCTGCCAAATTTCAGCCTTCTACCTACACGGGAAGTTGGAGAATTAGTGATGTTGGAAACTTCAATATGGCAGCCGACAGTGGCATCATACCACTGAAATAAGTACGTACATCGGTTTTGGTTAGCGCAGGGAAGCCACCTACCAAATTTCGTGAAGATGGGGCCACAAATAAGAAAGTTGAACATGGCGAACATTGTCAACCGTTATGACCGTTACGCGTAGAATTTCTAAATGAAACCTGCTTAACTTTTTTAAGTAATCTGTAAGGAATGAGCCTGCCAAATTTCAGCCTTCTACCTACACGGGAAGTTGGAGAATTAGTGATGTTTGGAAAATTCAATATGGCGGCCGACAGTGGCGTCATACCACCGAAATAAGTACGTACATCGGTTTTGGTTAACGTAGGGAAGCCACCTACCAAATTTCTTGAAGATGGGGTCAGCCATCTACCTACACGGGAAGTTGGAAAATTAGTGACGTTGGAAAGTTCAATATGGCGGCCGGCAGTGGCGTCATACCATCGAAATAAGTACGTACATCGGTTTTGGTTAGCGCAGGGAATTCGCCTACCAAATTTCGTGAAGATGGGTCCATAAATAAGAAAGTTTAACATGGCGGATGTTGTCGACCGCTATTGACCGTTACGTGTAGAATTTTGAAATGAACTTTTGTAAGTAAGCTGTAAGGAATGAGCCTGCCAAATTTCAGCCTTCTACCTACACGGGAAGTTGGAGAATTAGTGACGTAGTAAAGTTCAATATGGCGGCTGAAAGTGGCGTCATACCACTGAAATAAGTAAGTACATTGGTTTTGGTTAGCGCAGGGGAGCCGCCTACCAAATTTCAATGAAGATGGGGCCATGAATAAGAAAGTTCAACATGGCGGACATTGTGAAAATTAGTGACGTTGGAAAGTTCAATATGGCGGCCGACAGTGGCATCATACCATCGAAATAAGTACATACGTCGGTTTCGGTTAGTGCAGGGAATCCGCCTACCAAATTTCGTGAAGATGGGGCCATAAATAAGAAAGTTCAACATGGCGGACGTTGTCGACCGTTATCAACCGTTATGACCGTTACGTGTTGAATTTCGAAATGAAACCTGCTTAACTTTTGTAAGTAAGCTGTAAGGAATGAGCCTGCCAAATTTCAGCCTTCTACCTAGACGGGAAGTTGGAGAATTAGTGACATTGGAAAGTTCAATATGGCGGCTGACAGTGGCGTCATACCACCGAAATAAGTATGTACATTGGTTTCGGTTAGCGCAGGGAAGCCGCCTACCAAATTTCGTGAAGATGGGGCCATGAATAAGAAAGTTCAACATGGCGGACATTGTCAACCGTTACGCGTAGAATTTCGAAATGAAACCTGCTTAACTTTTGTAAGTAAGCTGTAAGGAATGACCCTGCCAAATTTCAGCCTTCTACCTACACGGGAAGTTGGAGAATCAGTGATGTTTGGAAAATTCAATATGGCGGCCGATAGTGGCGTCATACCACCGAAATAAGTATGTACATCGGTTTTGGTTAGCGCAGGGAAGCCACCTACCAAATTTCGTGAAGATGGGGTCAGCCTTCTACCTACATGGGAAGTTGGAAAATTAGTGACGTTGGAAAGTTCAATATGGCGACCGACAGTGGCATCATACCATCGAAATAAGTACATACAACGGTTTCGGTTAGCGCAGGGAAGCCGCCTACCAAATTTCGTGAAGATGGTGCCATAAATAAGAAAGTTCAACATGGCGGACGTTGTCGACCGTTATGACCGTTATGTGTAGAATTTCGAAATGAAACCTGCTTAACTCTTGTAAGTAAGTTGTAAGGAATGAGCCTGCCAAATTTCAGCCTTCTACCTACACGGGAAGTTGGAGAATTAGTGATGAGTGAGTGAGTGAGTCAGTCAGTCAGTCAGTGAGGGCTTTGCCTTTTATTAGTATAGATTATTCATTTTTTAAAGACAATACTATTTGTTTGGGTTTTCTTAAGCAAGTTATTTTATTTCTTTTGCTAGAAGATTTATTTGATATTCATTTTTTAAAGACAATACTATTTTTTGGGGTTTTCTTAAGCAAGTTATTATATAAGGCATTAGACAAAGGTAGAGATGTGGTTTATATCAAAACATCTTGCAGTTTTGGTCTTTTATTTCTTGATATTAAAACCATGAAAGTCTTTTTTTTTAAACTTCTGTTGGAAATCCTTGTGTTTTGTGCCTTTTCAGAATTTCTCAGTGTCTCTTGTAACTGGTATTCATCATACCAGTGGGCTCAGGTTAGCCACCTGCATCCCAAATCATGTTCCTCCTCAATTTCTGGGTTCATGGGCTGCCTCCCATCAAATTAGACCCCTTACAACTCAAACTATCAGCCACCACCACTTAACAAATGTTCCTCAGCCTCCCTCTTGACTTTATTCCGTCCACCTTAAACAATGTACAGCAATTCACCCAATCATCTGTTGAGTTTTACTCTATATGGCTGGACCACCTTAGTCTAGTTGTCTTCATTTCAGTATTGTCTTCTTCTGTTCCACATTTTATTTGCTCTCAATATGAGATGAGTAGCAAACAAGAGCTGCCTTTTAATTTTTTCTGATCTTCATCTCCATCACAATCGGTCTCAACAGACTCATAACGAATGCTTGGTTCGGCTGCACTTTATCCACAGAACTTTCACTCTCCTCATCTGTTGTTCTGAACACTGTTCATACTTCCTTATCCCACAATATCACTGCAGCTGCTAACCATTTTTTACACCTTACTTTCTCAATGCCTTTTTTATTAGTCTTGCAGTATCCTATCATCACTTATAAGATAGAGGAAAAAAGTGGGAGACATATGATTCTAGTGGTATAAGAAACACTATTGAGTATTTGTTGGTGTGAAGAGGTGATTAAGACGTGCTGAAAAATGTGATATTGATCCCCAGGGACAGATGTACTGTATATTACATCATTGATTGATTGTATGAGATCTTTCAATCAAAACCACAAGGAAACGTAAGGGGGCATATGTACTAAGGCCAAAGGTCTGACAGTTGAAGAAAGTGAGTGTGAGAAGTAAATTTGTTGAGATGTTGGCAGTAAGAGCAACTGAGGTTTCATAAGGTGTTAATGGTGAAAGTGGAACAAGGAAAAAATTATGTTTTAAAACAAAGGAAGAATATGGTTGGACAAAGGAGGCATCTACACAGAAGGAGACATGATGGTGAGATACAGGTATAGATAAAGCAGTTATGGAGAAGATGAGATGTTATAAAGAGTGTCAAAAAGCAAAAACACAAGATGCCAAGCCAGTCAATAAGACCGCAAATGACATACACTTGGGTAAGGACAAGAAGCCAAGAGGCTAACTTTGCAAGTGAGTTGCAAAATAAGGTCATTATATGGTCATTACTAACACATGTTCAAAATACAATCAAAAAGCAAAAGAAATATGATCAGGATCTTGAAGCAGATGGCAAGAGGAACACAGGATTTAATGGGTGTGATTTGCTTGAAAGATGCTGAAAGAAACAAAGTAGTAGTAAAATTAAGGCTATCTGGGAGAGGTACTCTTGTAACTATTAGTTAAATTAATATGTTGTCAATTATCCATATTACAACATGAAAAAGTAATTTGGTGGTGTAATCAGCACATCTGAGATGACAGAAGTCCCCATGTTAATCTGATTATCATGTACACACTGTATAATGAGATTCTTATTTTGTATCCACCACCTACCACTATAATGAGAAGTAATACAAACAACATGCAAAGAACACATCATATGTTAAATACAGAAAGATATTTATATATAAAGTAAAAATACAGTACATCAGTTATACTCATGTAGTTGCTAGTATAAGTGGCTGCTTAGAAGCCTTCTGACCTGACAATAAAAACTACCCCTGACTCTAGTGATGTGAGCACGTGTACCATTTTTCCAGAATAGACGAGAGGGAAAAAAACTCTACAGGATTGTCCTAGAAAGTCTGAAAAATGTATATCCTGAAAAGAAGGACTCCTGTGATATTAGTGAAATGCATAAAATAAAATAAAAAATGTAATAAATAAAAAATAAAATGCATAAAAGCTAGGTTACTATGTAGGTACTACTGTTGTTGCTGTTTTCTGCTTGTAGATTCACTTTTTTGCATGGTTTAAAAAAAGTGTTGTGGGATTTCAGTTTGTGTATTGGAATTTGAAAAGCATGTATATTTTTTAGAATCTTTGGTTTATAAAGCAATAACTTGTGGTGCATTTTATTACTCTAAATTTTGCCTGCAAAGATGTTAATTTTTCAGAGCAATTGTCTTTAAGGATCATACAAACACTACACCTGAAATATTTATCCTGCTGAGCACTGCCATATAATACTTTGCTCTAGTACAAAAAGTCTATGTGTCTGAGCAGCTGGAATCAAAAATCTCTGATGTCCAGAAATCCCCATCAAACATGACAGAGATGTAATATACTTTGACTTGGAAGAGTGTGTAAAAATTGTACCATTCAGATGTGCCGTACAAACATTGTAGAATCTTATTACAGAAGACTCAGTCTATACTGTCAAAGGTCTTTGTAATAATACTTATTCACAACAGCAAATCCATATGAACTTCTTGGGTTTCTGTTTTGCTGAATCAACCTTGTTGTCATTTGAGGTGAGGCATTGAATCAGTTGGCTTTAAAGTCAGCTTCTGATGTCATTATGCAAGGACTGAATAACAGGATAGAAAACAATTTTAACATTATTCTGGACAAACATTTTTAATTACCTTTCAGATAGCCTTGGACTTACAATCCCTCCAAACCCATTAACAGCTGTGTTTGGTGTTCTTCCAGATGGGTTTAAAGCGGAGGAAGACAAACAAATTGTGATTGCATTCACTACACTTTTGGCACGTAGACTTATTCTCATAAACTGGAAGAACCCAAACTCTCCTCTTTTAAGTCAGTGGGAAACCGATGTGTTATATTATTTGAAGTTGGAAAAAATCAAATATTCAATTAGAGGATCCGTACAGACTTTTTTCAAAACATGGCAGGATCTAATCAGTAATATTTTAAAATAAGTTCAAAAGGCACAGAGAATTTATTAATTTAGGTATGTCTCTAAGTCTTAAATTTAACGCCGTTTGGCTTGCTCTCTCTCTCAGGGGTGGGGATCGATCTGTTCTTAATTTTTCTCTTTGTAAAAACTTGATTGCTTTGTATGGATTGTAATAAAATTAATAAAAAAAAAAAAAAAAAAGAAAACAATTTTACAGTCTTTAATAAAAGTTGAACATTTTTCTTACATTAATGTCAGATTTATTTACTTTAAGCTTCATGGATTAAGCATGTGTTTTTAATTATGAGAAAGGAAAGGTAATTTTTTTTTCTGCTTCAAATGCTGATTTTTGCATACCTTTTTATGCATTTCCTTCTTTACTATATCATTGACTAATTTTAAAGCTGATTGCTTGAAAGTTAATAACTGACCTGATATAATAGCCATGATGTTATTCTACAAACAACAGAAATCCTAGGGTGTCACATCAATCCAGGTATGTCAGTGGTTAATGTTACTGCTTCATTACTCCGGAATCTAGAGTTCAAGGGCTCCAATTCTGCCCTAAATATTGTCTGTGTGTAATTTGCACATTTCCCTACTGCACACATACATTTTTCTGTGCTGCAAAATAAGAAAATGATAGGTCAGAAGAAACAGTGTTTTTATGTTCCAGGGTAGAACCTGTTTATTGTTTTGTAGTTGTGGAAATGGTGGTGTGTAAACTCACTGTCAACAGTGACTATAGCACTGGAGGGTTTCCGAGTTCCAGAAGGTTTTTGCAATCTTGTTGATGTGAAGTGGGAGGTTTTTAAAGGCTGGAAAAGTAAACGAAGAGTTTGAAAACAGATAGACAGACATATCCAAACAGAGACGCTTCATATTTCCTAAGCTCAAGCCTTTTCTGTATTAACTATGATTTAGTATTCTGTGAGTGCTATAGAATCAGTACATTTTTTGATGTTTTGCTTCTATTTATTTCCACATCCCAAAGAAGTCCAGCTTATGTTGAGTTTGTCTGTTCTGAAAGAAAGAGAGTTTCTGAGTGTACCCAGCAATTACCAAATGTTTTTCCCAGAAACAATAGTGACTAGGCCGTTACACAGCACACTTAAGGACTAATACCCATTCATAATCAAAAAATTTTAAGTGACCAAATAACCTAGGGTAGCACAGGCAGTGCACCAGGCTGGGAATCAAACAGGGTCATGGAGGGTGCTGGAGCCTAGACCAGCTATCATAGGGCAGGAACAAACCATGGGCAGGGAGGAAATCAGAGCACCCAGAGGAAACCTGTGCAGACACAGGGAGAACATTCAAACTCAGTCACAAACCCAGTTCTCCTTACTGAGAGGCAGCACCACTACCACTGCATCACCGTCATAGTCATGTTCCTGGTGCAATTAAGCTAATCAGGGCTAACCGTTGGAGCACTGTCTCTGTTGTCAATGCATAGTAAACATAATAAATAACAGTATTGATTTTATTTTTTCCCTTACATTATTGTGTGTTTGTTAAAATTTAGTGTTTCACTTACTGTAGAAGAACTGGCAATAAAGACTTAATGCTAGAACACAATATCTGAACAATTTATAATGCTTTCAAAACCTTCAATTGATGGTTTAATAGTATTTTATTCATGTATTGTATTTCACATTGCAGAGCACACTTATATATACTCCCACATTTATACAAATTGGGCCAAATTTAATTTGCTGTGAAACTCTTGTTTTTCAAGAAAATATTTTTCTGAGAAAATACTCTGTGACAAATTATAATGGACATTATTTTACTTTAATATACATTGTTTAGAATAAGAAAGGCAATGAACAGAAGCATTAGAGCAGTGATTTCTGTAATCTTTGACATTTATATATGCACTGTAGAAGATCTTTTAAACTTTAGCTAATTTTTTTCTTGTTAATGGAATCTTTTATCGACAGAATTTGTCACCTATACCAAGGGGTTAGCAAATCTAGGCACCAGAGAGAAGAAATCAGAGAATGGATGAAAAAGAAATATAAACAAAGGCAAGCAGAATATCGCAGACAACTTGATGAGAAAAGGATGAAGGAACACCATCCATTCACCCCTACTGTAAGCATGATGCTAAGTCCAATAGATTTCTATCATCATTTTGAGTGTGAAGATTGTTTTTCTTAAAATTTCTATATTTAAAAAATAATTTTAAAAAAATCTTTTACTTCAATTTTGGAAACAGTATAGTGCAATCTAATACATTAAAATTATAATACACTTATGTCTTTAATAACAAGCTTGTTTTCTTGTAGATAACAATTCAAAAGACAAAAACTACTCCCTTCTCCTCCTCTATATTAATTACATTTATTTACTTAAATATTTCGATTCATCAATCCATTGCCACTCTTAAGTCACTGTATTTAAAATAGCCTGTTACGAAATACTTCTCAATAATCCATTAATATTTTCCTTGTAGGCAAATGTCAGCTCTGAAGATATCAAAATTAACAACATCATTAAAGGCGTGAAAGATAAGTGCGTAATATGAAAAATAACAATGAATATATATCGTTTACGTATGTATATGTCATAGACATACTACTCTACCAGCAAGTATTAAGATGTGTAAATTAGGTATGTTACCAATTACAGAAATAAGAGATATCCTGTATATATAGCATGTAAACATTTTTTCTTTTGTGTACCTTTTCTCAGAATAGTTTCGGCAGAACATCATAGTCATCGAAAAATGGAAGCAATTAAACTAATGAAGGAAATTGTGTCTGATGCGATGCAACTTACGACATACAGGCAGAATCCAGTGACAGCCAAGTCTAGGAGGTTTGTCCAGAGTCCAAAAAGAAATTCAGCAAGAAGGTAAAACTATTAATACTTCACAACAATGTTATTTAATGCTTAATGTAATGTTTCTCTAAATATATCTATAACAGGAAAACTATAAATAAATATGTTGAAAAAGAAACAAAAAGGTAACTATATATAATTGAAGCAACTACCATGGTGCCAGAGAGTGATGTATGGTCAGACATACAAGTCATCGGTTCACTTCACCCTGTACATGTGACAATGCACTACTACTACTACATAGTAAACCACAAAATAAGCATTTAAAGTGTGCCGGGTGGCCACGGCCATTACCTGGCCAGGAAGGCCAGCCGGATGGAATGACCGGGGGAGAGAACCTCTATGGGGCACTACCTTACTCAGGACACTAGAGGGCACCACCAGATTCCTGCAGGGCGTGCTGGGAGCCAGAGTTAGGAGGAGGAAAATGAAGCTTGCCAGAAAGGGAGTGAAGGAAGAAGGACTGAGAGTGACCCAAGGGAAAAGGAACTGACTGTGTCTTGTATACTTTAGTGCTGTACTGTGCTGTGCTCTGTGGAGTAAGGGAAAAGAGCTTCCCTAGCTCTGAATAAAAGGGTTTTGTGTGCTGCACTTGTGCCTCTTCCTGTCTGTGTCGGGGCTGGCCATAAGAATATTTTTTAAAATGGGTCTCCTGTCTGCAGACGGCCATGATGTCCCATCTGGGATGCCACTTGTGATAGCCCAGGACGCATTCAGCCAGCCTAACCCTCTCTGGTGGAGTCTTCCTCCTCCATTTCATAGTGGTTAGTGCTGCTGCCTCATATATCCATTATTATATATCCATCATAATTCATTGTCTGACTGATGTTATTACATTTCCCCCATTTTTCCCAGTTTCCCACATCCCCAAAGATGTGCATATCAGGTTGATTGATAACTCTAAAGTGGCACTGCTTGGGTATGTAAATGACTGAGGCATATGATGGATTGATTCAATGTCCCAGGATGCTTTCTGCCTTAACACCCATTGCTGTTGGGTTAGGAAGAGCCCCTGAAACCCTAAACTGGAGTAAGTGATACGAGAATATTATGAGAATGTTGTTGTCTGGCAAATTTTAAATAATATTTAACCTTGAAATATTTTCTCCTGAGAACTTTTATATTTTACTTGTGAGTACATGTATGAATCAAATTAGTTCTAGACACAGATCAGTTAATCGTAGTCTGTCATCTCATCTAGGAGACATTGACTGCTTGGGCTAGAGGTCTTCTTTTCTATGAAGAATCAAGCCAATATTAGGTGAGAATGATCTTTAAAAATCATTTTTAAAAGCTCAAGTATAATAACATGTACCATATCTGTTTACTGTAATAGTACACAGTGCAAATATTATTTAACTCTTTCTACAAGGCAACATTAATCAAAAATATATATATATATTTCTGTATCATCTGAGCATAAAACATTAAATGTGTTAACTGTTAATATTATCGACAGACAAAAGGCCAATTTATAAAATGATTTAAAGAACAAAAACATTAAATTCATATTAAATGGAAGATTTTTTTTATAATTTAAATTAATAAATATCTCAAAATAATCCACTATCAAAATAAGCAAAGTAAAATGAAAAAACAAAAAAACAATACCATTTACCTTTAACCTTTTCTTTAATCAACCATTTCAGTAGTTTTTCAGCAATTAAAACCATCAGTGATTGTATTGTCTCTGATATATTGAAATTTAGAGTTCCTTGCACGAGAATGAAAAAACAAGAATTTCCTATACAAAAAAATTTTTCAATGCTGACAACAATTATGCACTTGATTAAATAAGTTTAATGGTAATTTGGTCAAAATAAAGCATTTATCTATACTAATAAAAGGCAAAGCCCTCACTCACTGACTGACTGACTGACTGACTCATCACTAATTCTCCAACTTCCCGTGTAGGTAGAAGGCTGAAATTTGGCAGGCTCATTCCTTACAGCTTCCTTACAAAAGTTGGGCAGGTTTCATTTCGAAATT
Organism: Polypterus bichir lapradei; assembly: GCA_026402145.1. NCBI lineage: Eukaryota > Metazoa > Chordata > Cladistia > Polypteriformes > Polypteridae > Polypterus > Polypterus bichir. The sequence continues at coordinate 33,408,577 of JANRMT010062821.1, read as the reverse complement.
CTACGCGTAATGGTCATAACTGGAAGTTGTTTTTCTCCATTTACTGTAATGGAGTTCAGCTGGAGGGGCGGAGTTTCGTATGACATCATCACGCCTCTCACGTAATCACGCATTACGTAGAAAGCCAGGAAGAGCTACAAAACGCGCTTTAGAAAACATGCATTATATAATTAAGAAGGCAGCGAAACAATTAGAAGCGAGCGA
>JANRMT010062821.1:33374468-33389701 GCA_026402145.1 Polypterus bichir lapradei | reverse complement strand
CTATTGTTTTTTTGGTTATTGTGACCTGTAATTATTATCCTGGACTGCAAGCAATATACGGGGCCGGAAAACCCCAAACCTTTTTGTTGTCTCGCACTGAGTCTTTTACAAATGAAACAGAAAAGTTTTCACTAATTTTACTTTAATATAACTTTTTAACCAATATTTCAAAGGTAGTACAGTACATGGCACTGATAAACTAACAGATTTAAAAATAAATAATGGCAATTAATTAATGATAGTTAATGATGCAATTTTTCATAACACGAGATGGCAAACTTGTTTGTTGTGGGTGGGTGATTTGAGGTTATTTTTTTTTTTTTTAATTAAAAGAGGAGTGTTGAGCAGTGTTTCTATTATCTCCTCTTGAAAATCTTAAAACATTTCTTTTAGAACTTCATCAACAGCTAAATACTACAGATCAGGATGAACCAGCATGGGAAATTGTATTTAAAGCCTCATACATACACAACATCAAATGTGTTCAGTTCAATTAGTCTGTCTTTATGAACTTTGTTATCTTACAGCACTCTGAATCAATTTTCACATCTTTGCTTTTTGAACATTAACATTTCATCCTCAAATACAGATATTTCTACTTACCTTATGTACTGTAAATGCCTTACCATACTGCATTGTTACTGTTCATCCTTTAGTACTAATCAACGGAAAAACAACATTTCTGGTAAGTAGTTAAGTAAGGTAAAAGGTGTTATTAAATCTATTTTATGCCAGATGCAGTATTTCTGTCATTATCAAGTCAGCAACATTTCTCTTGGGGGAAAAAAGTGTTATGAAATACTATCGGAATTATCAGTGCTGTACATGTATAGTGTTGTTTTTTATGGTGATGAGCCATTGCACTAAACAAGTAACTGTAGCCCACTTATAAAAGCTTCTAAAAGTCCTCCTTCTGCTATGAGTAGTAATTGCTGTGTTTTATACAAAGAACATTTCAGTTTGTGCATATAACACTATATTATATATTTTTAACCTTGCAATATTGCTCTTCCATTAACCCTTGACACCAAAAGGAATCATAATCAGAAAGAGGCCTGCAGCCTAGGTCGAACTGCTTTACAAACGAGAGCTCTAAATAACAGGTTTCCAATAAACATTATATGAAATGCATGTGACCGTTGCCCTTAAACAGGACTGGCACTAGAGGGTTGCTGGTGTGAGTTGTGTTCCACTAGATTTTTGCTCTGTGCCCAAATAGCAGGCAAGCAATTTGCATTAATGATATACAGTAATATACAGCTGTCATTTCAAGTTTCTGGAAAATCTGCATCTTTTCCCTGACTCTTACATCTTTAATCTCCATTTAAATTACCCCTTTTCAGGAAATCATCAGCAAGTTATTTAAATCCTCTCTGAAATTTTCAAAGTTGGGATGTCTTCAATACATGTCTCAATTTTCACTGGTTCATACTTTGCAGTTGTGTTTATTCACTGGTTATTCAAAAATATATACAATTTAAAAAGAATTCATTGTTCTTCCCATATCATTCCATCTGTTTTAAAAGTAATGCCAGCATTTCACCCTGGCTGCTCTCAAATTAATTAATTTGAGGATTACTGCAAAGGTAATCTTCTTTGTGCTAGTTTTTGGTCTCTTATTTTTAGATTTTGTTTTTCAGCACTGTACCATATTTGATGGAATATTCCTGTTTCTTCTAGCTCCTTTCACATTTTCTTAATGCCATACTTCATATTAGGTCCATGGAACATTGGACACTGCCATAAATTCAAATTGAAATACTGTATCTGCTTACTGTTCATCTTAGACAGTGTGTATTTGTGATGGCAACAACAAATGACACAAGTGCAAAACAGTTGAGACAAATAAAGCACTTGCTTAAAAATGGCAACTGTGGTGACACATTTTGAAACCAATCAGATCACTTCAACACAGCCTTTTTCAAACATTCCACGTTTGAGACAGGTTAAACATATTTTGCCATTAAACAATAAAATTTTCAAAGATGAAAATAGAAATAAAATAGGAACTATGTAGCCAGCTTCCTGGTGCTAATGCAAAAGCAAAACTGAATTCCTTGTGGTGGTGAATGCAGCTATATAAAATAAATATTGATTAATTGGTTGTTTGATTGGCTAAGAGAATTGCTACAAAAATACATACAGTAGTCATACTTCTCTCATCCTGCCAAGAACAAGTCTAGGATCATTAAGTACAAACTGTAGTGCTGAAGGCATCTTTTTAAGACTATGAAGTTTTGTGCTCTCGGCTAGAATTACTAATGACTTTTGTAAAAATGATTTTTCAGTTGGAACAGAATGCATTTGGCCTAGTCGACAAATTTGAGTAAAATTTGATAAATCTGAGTTTGTCACATGCTGCCGGAAGCGTTTGATGAAGACGAATCAGAGGGCTTTTCGTGCTGCTGTAGAATTAAAGATTTTAAATAATAACGCTGCCTTCTTCTATTAAAGGATTATGGAGTAGTTCCCAGTTTCTGACACTATTATTTCCTAGGCTCAACCAAAAGTGATATTCTATTAGGATTACTTTTAATTCATATATTAGATAAAGTTAGTTATATTTTCAAAGTCTTATTTTTCATACCAGCCTACCAGTCAGTTGCTGTGTCTGTCATTCCAACAGATGGTGCATCACAAATATTAACACTTTTTTTTTATGAATCCCATACCAAATGGCATATAACAATAGAGAGAGAGACATATGTATTGCATGGTGCCCTACAAATGTTAACGCTGAGGTCTGCTTTGATTACTTAGATTTCAACCCTCCTTAGATGGGTAGCAAACCTAGTTGTATATATTTGTTTAATATATTCCATATAGTCTGTTTTTGTTTCTGCCAATGGAAAATGATGTTTACTCTTTGTTTTTCTCATTGTTTGGTCTGAACTATGTAGCAAAAAGTCTACTAGGCATTTGGCAATGAAATATTTTTAAACTGATGTGGTTCAAAGTCCTTGGGTCTCTTGTTATGGTTGAAGCTTATACCAGCTACACGGGGCCTTCTTAACGTATGGGCACAATGGGCACTGACCGGGGACTACAGGAGTATAGGGGCCCACGTTGCCTCTGATGCCTATATATATAATGGGAGAAAAGCTACTCAGGAGACTAATTTAAATTTAAAAAACATTTTAAGGAGATTCATTTTATAACCTGTCTTTAATAATATTTTGACAAACTCTTTGTAAATAACAAAATGTTGCATAAATACTAACAGATTTTTTTAAATATTTGAATAAAGACATCTTTGTTGTTTCTTTTGTTGTGGGTAAGGTTGACACACATAAAGGAGTCTCCCATATCACACTTTAATTGCATTTTATTTTCATGGGAAAGGCTCTACATAAATAAAACATTATTATTATTATTGACTGTAAAGTGTTATATTTTGATTATTTAGCTATTAATTTCTGAATAATACATGTTTTGTTTAAGTTTGTGAAGCAAACCTTTATGAAATATCAGTAGGGAAAATTAATAAGGCACAGGATGTAAAAACATTCTGAATGAATAAAATGTGCTTAAATGAAAATCTTGTGATTCTGTAATGATGTTCCAATTCATGTAAGCTTTTTGCTAGAATTTTTTTTAAATGCCTTTTTCTGTGTGTATTCTACAAGAAGATGCAGAAGTAACAAGTCAGGATTATATTATATTATATTATATTATATTATATTATATTATATTATATTATATTATATTATATTATATTATATTATGTTGTATCAGGTAATAAAATAATAAATAAACAAGTATATTTCTGGTTTTAAAAGCATCAACAGGTATACTTTATGTTGTATTTATCCTAATTTTACATATGCCTGCATATGACAGTATTTTTGCTTGCACTGGGAAAGGCATTTTCTGGGGCCCAGACACCATATCAGGTTCATTTTTAGCAGCCAGAGATAGACACTACAGAAGTAAGAAAAACTTGCTTTTAAAGTGTGAACATCTGAACAAAGAAAGAGCCAAAGGTAAAGTACAAGAATCTTTTATGTAACATTTCTTTTGGCAAGAATGCTGTAGAATGCTTCAGTTAGGAAACATTTTGAGACTTAGAATTTTATTTTAATTATAGTTTAATAAAATGTATCTCTGACTATATTTTAGTACACATGTTTTAACTGTATTGTTCATTGGATGAATTTGTGGCAGTAACCTCAATATCTTTCTTATAAAAATGTAGCTATCATGTGAAGCTGTTTTCTACAATGGTATAACTTCAAAACTGCCATCATGTGGAAACCAGCACTGCCATCTCAGCCGTAAATATTTTCTTTTGAACCAAGCTATTTGGAGCAAGTTGGGAAAATTCAAGTGTGCAAACTACGAGGAATCTGCCTGATTTGCCCTGGGTCTGGAAACTCTTGTTCTGATGTTACTGTTGATGATGATGCAATTTTTGCATGTGCACCTACTTGTTTCAGAAAGTTTATTCAGCATTAGATGTGAAACATTGGTGCTATTAATTTTCAGGTTATATATACTGAAACAGTCTGGGTAGTAATCACCTTCTGCAGGTTCCTACTGTAAATTCACTCTTTCTGTTTAATTTTGGCTGGGGTTCTTTGTCTCCAGCTCCTCCTTTATGTTTCAGTTTGGGTTGGGCTCTCCACTATCCTAACTTTACCTACTGTCTGTTGCTATACAATCCCTATTACCTGTATGTGACAGTCACATAATGAAATGGTAGGGTAATTAAAGAGGGGGAGTGCAGATTGTGGCATCACTCAAGCAATGCATTACTTTACCAGTGTGACAGCCTAAATCATTGTGGAGACAGTTACCATTTTCAGCTCTTTAACTATTTGTCATGGTTATATTCAGATAACAATGTCACAATGATGCACGCTGTAGTGCAATATACTATGTTGCAGTATGATAATGTGATTCTCCTGCACATGAATTTATCTTGGTGATCACATCTGGTCTACCTGACAACCTAAATGTATTAGCTTTATACTGTAATCAAAGATTGTGTATTGAAGAGTGCCTACTGATATTAATGTTAAAGAAACACATTAACTGATGATTTTAAGTTGAACTTCAGGACAGCATGCAATTATTTTATAACTCGTGTGCCTGAGAAGCAAGCTATATAAAGCACACATACTGTATACTGTATATCAGCCATTAACGTGTTTTACCTGTTCCTGTCTGTGTGCGTTACTTTTTCATAAAAAGAACTAAATATGCTTTGTATATTCTTTTGTAAATGGTTGAGGAAGAAATGGAGCTTAACAAATATCTTAGCCTATTAACCTTGTCTTAAATGCATACAGATATAGGCTGCATGGCTCTCGGGCTACACAATAGAGTCACTTTTCCTTTGGTTTCAACCAGTTTCCTACCACTGTGAGTATCTTCTTGTGTAAATGCAGGACCTGGATTAGGTAGGTAAGTAACCCTTAATTCTGCGGAGGTTGCTAAGGTCAGTAAATGCAATGTTGTTTCAGTGAGGCAATAATAATATTTATTTAACCTTAACCTATATATTAATTTCTTTTTTTCCTTAAAACACACTGTATGGATAGTGCATTTAATGTTCAAAATAGGAAGTGTTTTCGAATTATCAACTGATATCATAGCAGTTATTTTAAGAAAATTGATGGTCAATATAGAACATAAATATTAATTACAGAGTGAGATATTTCTTTATGTACTAAAATACAGCTTTTAGCTGTGTTCTTCCTAGATATGTGCAGCATATGTTGCATTATTACTGTATGCATTTCTTACAGTAGCTAGGGCTGCCAACAGGCACCCCTCGGATTGGAAATACAATTGCTGCATTATCTCTTACTTACAGTGTGGTGGATGAGGCCTGTTTTACTCTTTAATACAAGCTAGCAACAAATTTGCTTGTACGACTTGATTGTTCAAAAATCGAAATAGCTGACCAAACAGTTCTTTTTTTAAATCTCCTATAGGATGGAAAGATCATTATCATTTTTTGTGATCAAGCTTTTATTGCAATTTAACAATTTGACAGAAATGTAAGTAAAACTCTATGCTGCATGCTCACCCTCCTACTCCACCACCCCATCACCTTATAACAGAAACCCTCCCAACCTTTCCTCATTCAGATTAAACAAAAACATCATATCAAGCAAAGGAGCCCATGCAAACAAGCAAGCGAGGAAAAAGCTCAGCACCGCCCCCTTTCAGAAGAAAGTTAAAGATTGGCGTTTTTGCCAGGACCCAGAAATAGAAGTAGAAAGATGTGGGGAAGCACGTGGATGTTAATAGAGAGAATGAAAGAATGAAAGTAAGAAAATATAGAATTATATATATAAGAAAATATAGAATTATATATATAAGAAAATATAGAATTATATATATATATATATAAATGTACCTGGGGTGTTTAGGGAGCAGAAGTGACAATTAGGGTCAAAGGACAATCCCTAGACATATTGTTTCCAGGGAATGGCATATAATTGGTGAACAAATTTTAATTTTGTTGATAATGAGGAATCCTTGAAGCCCGTGAAACATTTTTAAAAAAAGTAAATTTCATAAAATAGAAGGAGTGAAGGAAAAATTTCAGAACCACACCGACTTAGTTGACAAAAAGACAGTACAGCAGAGGTACAAAGTCAGACAGTCAGACTGGAGACCTACCATTCTCTCACCCTGTCACTTAGTATGGGTGCCCCACAAGACAATGTGTTGAGCCCCCTCCTCTATGCCTTCTACACCCATGACTGCATTCCAGTCTACAACACAAACACCCTTATCAAGTTTGTGGATGTCACCATGGTGGTGGGGATTATTGAAAATGGTGATGAGTCTACCTACAGAGAGGATATTTGCAAACTTTCAGAATGGTGTTCCAACAACAACCTAACACTCAACCCCTCAAAAACTAAAGAGCTAATCATCAACTTCAGAAGGCAGGGTGATGACCTTGCCCCATCATAAATCAATGGAAACAGAGAGGAGCGACTGCCCACATTTCAGAGGACCTCACATGGACAATTAACACCTTCCTGGTAAAGAAGTCACAGAAGCGGCTCTGTTTCATAAAGATAGGCCATCTTGATGGAGCAGCTTCTTTAGTCTTTCTGCATTTTTTTGAAAACATATTTACTTATTGCATCACATGTGATATGCTGATTGTTTCGAGGCTTACATTAAGACTCTTTAGAAAGTCTCAGATTGCCCCAGAAAATGATCAATATACACCTGCCTACATTAGAGGACATTTTTAGTAGTCAATGTCTCCGCCAGGCCACAAATGTTGCTAATGGCCTTCTCACCCTTATCATGATCTTTTTACCCTGCTGCCTTCCAGAAGGTGCTATCCATAAAGTCCGTTAAAGACCCACATATCTGGGGAAATAGATTCTCTTCCCTCTTTTCTACTCAAAGTTTTAATCTGGCTGTTGGTCTTCCTCTGTTTCTCTTGGATGGGGGCTGAATTGAATTTAGTTTTGTTAAGTCTGACTTGTTTGTATTGAATTTTACTTGCTTTTTTTAAAATTATTTTTTATTGAATTTATTAAAAGACCCACATACAGTATCTTGGAACAGTTTTTACCCAAATGCCATCAGATAAATTTACTCTGCTCTGTGAGAACCTGATCATGTGAATTCCGGCAATGTTTAATTAAGGGCAGTGTTACTTAATAGTGTATATTGAAAGGTTTTGTGTGTATACAATATATACACATATAGTATATTACACATATATTGTATATGTGAGAAAGTATGTGTACTGTATATAAAATGTTATATTTCCTGTTATTTTTAAACTGTTAACGTTTTATGTTTTTCTTCCATTTTTACCCGCTATTTTATTTCTTAGCACCATTGGAGAACTTCACCTACAATTGGCCCCTGAAACAACAGATGTTTGTCATGGGTGCAGTGAATCTTAAATTTTGCTATTTGCAGTTTATTTTTGGATGTTGTAGTGGAAATCAAGGATTCATTGTCAGGATCTATAACACAGAGGTGGTCTTCCTCAACTAGATACCTGTGCTTCTAAATTAAGATCTTTTGGCAATGTGCCACTGCTAAGTCAACAGTGTAACTTATGGTATAACCCTTGGTAGCACGTTTAATGGCCAATCAAGACATAAGTGGAGTCACTAACAGTTAGAATTAATGGTTAAAAAGTTGTCCAACACAGAGGACAGCTTATCGTAAATATCAGTACTCTTGAGCAGAGCTAAATTAAAGCACCATCTTGTGGCATGCTTAGGGAGTAAAGGCAGGTGTATGCCAGAGATAGCCCAAGGATGGTCTGACATTGAGGCCACGTCCAAGCTTGAGTCAGTGATAAAAGTTGCCAGAGAAAGAAGAATAATTCAGACTAGACAGAGTGTGAAAATACACTGAGAAATAAGAGAACACCTTACAGGAACGACTAAGAAAGAAAAATGACTCAGTCTGCTTCAAATTAGAAGTAAGCCTGCAAAGGGAATGGGTAGAGTGGGGAACATGCTAATGAAGAGTTAATTGAGATTCTTCAAGAAAGAAATTATGTTTATGTTTGGTCCATAAATAAAACAATTTCAAAATCCTTAAACTGTAGGACTTGATATGTTATACTGTACATGGAAAGAAGATATGGAGCAGAACCATAAAGTGAGCAAAATGCAATTTCTTTCCCTAAATCTACAGAAGTCATCAGAACCTAAGGCCAATATTTTAACCTGTAGAGTGTATCACACCAGAATGTCCATACCATGTTTCCTGGGGGCAGCAGTGCAGGGCCACCACTTTGAAATGCCTATTACACACCTTGAGCAAATCATACCCAATCAGCTTGGTCTCCTATAAGAGAGCAATTTCTGCCTTTCTACACTCAAGAAAATGGCAGGTCTTTTAACTTTGAATATAGACCCCAACATTTAAATCGGCCATTATATAGGATAGGGTGTAGAAGAGGATTGCATAAAGTACAGTAAAGGAAAAACGAGGGAAAGCAGGGTGATGACGAGTTAGGCGTTCCAACTCACCAGACACCCAGGGCTTATGCATAACACCCCCAAACAATACAAAACATCCTAAGAGAGAGAAGCCCGGGGGGGAGTCGCATTACCAAACCATTACAGCAGAAATTGTCAAAGCCTCCTTAGCATATCATCGTAGCAAATGTAACCAGTCGCGAAGGTGAGCTTAATGAGTGCTAGATGCAACAAGAAAGGATTAAGCCCAGCTTCTGATTCTTTTTTCAGGTCCCAAGACAACACCTTACACACTTATGCAATTAGGATACTGAAGTGGATGAGGAATAAAATATGGTGGCCATTGTAAGACAAATTAGGGTTTCTTCTGCCTTCCTTCAAAACAGTTTGTTGACATAATTCAAGAAATTTAGATTAAGTAACCTTAGACTGGAAGAGCTGTGGTTCGAAATGTAGATGTAATAATATCTTACTGAGGAGCAGTAAATTTTGTCAGATATGGAAGAGAACAGGCCATATTCTTTTAAAAACTGAATAGTGTTAGAACTCTGTCCACCCCAGATATGTCCAATATTCTAACATTATTTTGCCATTTTCTGTCTTTGAGATCTGTCAGATTTTTGTTTTAGAGGGTTACCTTGTATTACAACATTTTAATCTATTTTTTGTGCTGGCCTGTACTTTTGGACAGTTTCTGTAACTCCACAGAGATTATCTTCTGCTCATCTTTAAGGTTCTTTAAGCCAAGTTAAATAAAGCTTTGTTAAAGAGTTGTACAGGATATGTACAAGGGAAGTGTGACAGTGGTGAGGACTGCGGTAGGAGTGACGGATGCATTCAACATGGAGGTGGGATTACATCAGGGATTGGCTCTGAGCCCTTTTTTATTTGCAATGGTGATGGACAGGTTAACAGGCGAGATTAGACAGGAATCCCTGTGGACTATGATGCTTGCGGATGATATTGTGATCTGTAGCGAGAGTAGAGAGCAGATTGAGGAGACCCTGGAGAGGTGGAGATATGCTCTAGAGAGGAAAGGAATGAAGGTCAGAAGGAACAAGACAGTATACTTGTGTGTAAATGAGAGGTGGGTCAGTGGAATGGTGAGGATGCAGGGAGTAGAGTTGGTGAAGGTGCATGTGTTTAAATACTTGGGAGCAACAGTAGAAAGTAATGGAGATTGTGAAAGAGAGGTGAAAAAGAGAGTGCAAGCAGGGTGGAATGAGTGAAGAAAAGTGTCAGGAGTAGTTTGTGACAGATGGATATCAACAAGAGTGAAAAGGAAAGTCTACAGGATGGTAGTGAGACCAGCTATGTTATATGGATTGGAGATGGTGGCACTGACCAGGAAGCAGGAGACAGAGCTGGAGGTGGCAGAGTTAAAGATGCTAAGATTTGCATTGGGTGTAACAAGGAAGAATAGGATTAGAGACAATCATATTAGAGGGTTGGCTCAGGTTGGACAGTTGGGAGACAAAGTCAAAGAGGCGAGACATTGGTTTGGACATGTGCAGAGGAGAGATGCTGAGTATATTTAGAAAGGATGCTAAGGATAGAGCTGCCAGGCAAGAGGAAAAGAGGAGGGCCTAAGAGAAGATTTATGGATATGGTGAGAGAGGACATGGGGGTGATGGGTGTAACAGAGCAAGATGCAGAAGACAGGAAGATATGGATAAAGATGATCCGCTGTGGCAACCCTTAATGGGAGAAACCGAAAGAAGAAGAAGAAGCTAAGGCTACAATACTTTGAAAAAGTCTAATCATGGTAGTTTCTCTGAACACAAAGCTGGAACAAAAGGCTGCTGAAATGAACAACCACACAGTTGATTCATTTTCTATAATACAATGCATTATCAGTATCAATGTGTGCACAAACAACATTGTATATTGTTTGATTAAAACAATTATAACATTTTTGTCAAATTAGCTTCTTTTAGAGAACGCTGGAGGGGCTAGGCACTGTGCACTGGGAGAGCCACTTAATATGCCCCTGGTATAAATGTATTTTCTTGTTAAAGAATAAACCAATTGGACCTTTGTGGTGTAATGCTCAGCAACCTAGCTCAAATATCTTTTAGTTTTTATTTTTATTTTTTAAAAACTTTACAGCAGTATTACAATTTTTATTTTTTGAACTAATATAGTACACAGCACCTCAATTTGTTTTATTTTTTATTTTTAGGTATGGGATTAGGGAACAGCATAGATAAGGGAAAAACTGTATTTTTTGTCCATTGCTTTGTTCTTTGCACATAGATAATTTAAATCATTCTACACTGATTTAAATAATTTTTTTGATTACCATATTTATTATTAACTTTGTTTAAGAAAATGTATAGAATTTGGTCCTTTTGCTCCATTTTGCCACGTGTGTTATGTCAGTGTAGAGATAATGAAATCACATACTATATTACTTATGAAAGACTTACATTATTTTTTTAAAGTACTGAATAGTTTGTGATTATGTACTGCTTAGCATTTTTTTCCTTTTAGCTAGGAGTCAGGTCTGGATTTATTTCCCTGGCCCCATGTATAATTTTCATGTTCTTGCACATGTGTTTTTCTTCTCACATCACAAAGATTTGTATATTAGACTAACTTTCATCTCTAAAATGGCCTGGTCTGAGTGGTGGTAGATGTGTCCCTTGGTAGGCCCTGTGATAAGATGGATCCTACTCTGCACTCAGTGCTGTCCAAATAGGTACTGTAATGAAGAATACAAGTTCAGAATATGGACGAAAGAATAATTTATGATGAGGCTTTGTGGCGTGTTTAAGTGCAGAGACTGCTCCTATCTCACTACCATTTTAAGATTATTTTGTCATTTTCCAAATAAAGTGAATACTATTATGAAGGCTTACAAGGTGTCTAGTACTGTGTTTCTTTTTTATGCTTCTTGCATATGGAATGAGACTGGGGAGGGGGGTAATGCACTAATGCTGAAAATGATGTCTTGAACTTTTTTTACACTTGAATAAGTACAGTTCTGTTCAATTTACTATTTCCATATCATCATATTTTTTATATCAAATTAGTAAAAGCAGGTAACACTTGAATGAACATTTGAGCCTACATTCTTAGCTAAAGCATTCTTCCTTCCTCTTTTGACAGACACATTTTTCCACTTATCCTAGTATTACATGAAAGTCTGGTACCGAGCTTTCAGAAGTGGGTACATTAAAGGAAACAGCTCTGGTCAGTATGCCAGTCTATTGCAGATAGCACTCTCACATGCAGTACACAGCAGACATTGTAAACCATATGCATTAAATGAAGCACAATAAATATACTAGTATAGTGGAAATTACAGTTCTCTGAAGACATTCGTATGAAATTTGGAATGTATAACAAGTACATTCAGAACAGATGCAGAGACCCAATAGCCATCAATTTACTTAGAAATTCAGTAGAGGACTCCAATACAAAGACAAATTGTGAGACAAGCATCATTTCTGGGAAAAAAAGATTCACTGTACAGTCTTGTTACCATAGAGATGTTTTCAGAAAAGACATCGTCAACTGAAGTATTTTATTTACTAAAGTGAGAGTGCTGGTAAAAGCACCAGAAAGCACTCTGCTCTTGACAGTGACAAAGTAATTTATCCAGAGCTTCCCAGTTGTTTTAAATATTTTTGAAAAAGTTTATTTTGTGTTGTTGATATTAAGTAAGACTAACCTGACAGAAAGCTGTAAACTTGTTATTTGTTCATTGTTAACCTTAGGCATGAGTGACTGTGAACTGGAAGGTTAAAGGATGAATATGCAGCAGGGTCAGGGTTGCCTGCTGTGTGGTTTTCATACCAAATCAGACTATTTTAGAAAGTGTTGTGTGGGGAAAAATTTTGATTTGGCAGTGTGCGGATTTTTATTCTATTTCTAAAAGTTGATACTACTACAACTACAAGGGGGAACCCCCAACATTAAAAGCCGGAAAAAACTTCAAGGGGGGAAAAATAAATCCCTGAAATCTACAACCCCAAAACTCCTCCCTGTCGTCCACAGTGTCATTCATTTGGCTGGTCCAGAGCATCATTTGGCAGATTTTCAGCTGTCATTGAACTGTAAATATTTCCAGGACCTGGCAAGTAATGCCATCGTATTTACCTCCTGAGAGGAAAGAGAACGTTGCCTGCAATTCCAGTTGATATCAGTAGATGGAGATATAACAATGTGCAAGGCACTGTCATTCAGATGATAACAAGCTGATCCAGAAATGACAGGTTATGTTTAAGCAAGAAAATACCTTGATCTTTGTTATATTTAATTTAACACAATTTACTTGTGTTTTCTTTTCACCAATTACCTTGCATGCAGCAGACTTCCAATAATAAGTCCAGCATACTACATAATGAACACTGTTTTGCAAAGCACAAATACACAATGAATAACCTGCTCATTGGTGCCAAGACAGGCCTTGGCTTCCCTAGACTTGAATAACAAAACCTTGTTCAGAAAACATTAAGGCTTTTCCTTCAACACATATGGTGCTAAATAGTTTGATATTTTTCTTTGGGTGCAAATACAATTATCAAAAGAAACAAAAAAAAAATCCAATGCACAGGGTGCGCTTTTAGTGTATTAGTGACAGCATAAGAAAAATATAAAAAATCAGTGAAAAACACTGGATCGGGAGTAATGTTTTCCTTTTCCTTTTATTCTCTTTATGCCAAATTAATTTCTTCTATGATTGTATTATTATGGAAAACACAAGCCTGTCTCTGCAGCATCAACCTTGATTTTATTTAAATACAGTAGTTTACACATTTTGTTTTGTGACTTCCTTTTTTTTCTAACATCATACAAACCACTTTGGACTTTGGTCTAAAATATGTAGGTCTGATAACCATATTTAGCATATCAGAGTCTTCAAATTATGCAATGAGACACATTTTAAAGTTAAAACCTAACATCAAATTGTGACTTAGGTGAATATTTAATCAGATCAGGTAAAGCATATTTTGAATCTGAATTCTCATAGTAACATCTCATTATCCTTTTCATTTCAAACATCACCAGGTTCCTATAAGCATTAGCATCTGCATCACAATTACTATTAATAAGGTACAGAGCGGGAGTTTGAGGGGTGACAGGTGTCAGCTTGTTCTTTTGTTCCTTCTCCCTTGACCACCTTTATGTGACATGCTTGAGGGGGAGTAAGAACAGTGCACTACGTGTTTTCTGCCTTTAACATAAATGAAATCCAACCTCTGCTCCTCAGGGACAAGCTGACAAGAGATGGGAGTAGATTCATACCTGGTAGCATAGATCGTGGACTATCTTAAAGACAGACCTCAGTATGTGCGTCTCAGGAACTGCAGGTCTGACACTGTGGTCAGCAACATAGGAGTGCCGCAGGGGACTGTACTTTCTCCAGTCCTGTTCAGCCTATATACATCAGACTTCCAATACAATTCGGAGTCCTGCCACGTGCAAAAGTTTGCAGACGACACTGCTATCGTGGGCTGCATCAGGAGTGGGCAGGAGGAGGAGTATAGGAAACTAATGAAAGACTTTGTTAAATGGTGCGACTCAAGCCAACTACAACTAAACACCAGCAAAACCAAGGAGCTGGTGGTGGATTTTAGGAGGATCAGGCCCCTCATGGACCCTGTGATCATCAGAGGTGACTGTGTGCAGAGGGTGCAGACATATAAATACCTGGGAGTGCAGCTGGATGATAAATTGGACTGGACTGCCAATACTGATGCTCTGTGTAAGAAAGGACAGAGCCAACTATACTTCCTTAGAAGACTGGTGTATTTCAACATCTGCAATAAGATGCTGCAGATGTTCTATCAGGTGGTTGTAGCAAGCGCCCTCTTCTATGTGGTGGTGTGCTGGGGAGGCAGCATAAAGAAGAAGGACGCCTCACGCCTGGACAAACTGGTGAGGAAGGCAGGCTCTATTGTAGGCACAGAGCTGGACAGTTTGACATTAGTGGCAGAGTGACAGGCGCTGAACAGGCTCCTGTCAATCATGGAGAATCCACTGCATCCACTGAACAGTGTCATCTCCAGACAGAGGAGCAGCTTCAGCGACAGACTACTGTCACTGTCCTGCTCCACTGACAGACTGAGGAGATCATTCCTCCCCCACACTATGCGACTCTTCAATTCCACCCTGGGGGGGTAAACATTAATATTATACAAAATTATTGTCTGTCTGTTATACTTTCATTGTTATCAATCTTTCATTTAATATTGTTTTTATCAGTATGCTGCTGCTGGAGTATGCAAATTTCCCCTTGGGATTAATAAAGTATCTATCTATCTATCTATCTATCTATCTATCTATCTATCTATCTAT
>JANRMT010062821.1:33303172-33362127 GCA_026402145.1 Polypterus bichir lapradei | reverse complement strand
ATATGGGGTTGCAGAGAAGGGAAGCCACAATGATATGACAGAAAATGGTATCCCGTCCGGGTTGGGTATGGGACCCTGAATGGGAGGACAAAACAAAGAAGCAGTGGCAGAAGGCCCCCTTATTTTGGAATATATTTATCCTCCATCCGCTAGATGGCGGCATTTCAGGACCTAGGTAACCATGTGGACTCCTGAAGGTATGATGGGAGTTATAATGCCATGAGTCAGTCCTTTAAGGATTCCGCTTGACCTTGAAGTGGTTGCAAAGGGAAATACCCTGGCACTGGAATATACAAAAATGAGAATCATGAAACATTTTGTAAATAGTCTTATATTTCATCTCAGAGTAATGAACAGGTACAGTTACTTATTTGAGGTCATTGCAGAAGTCATTGCAGATGTTCTTTGACAGTGTAGGCACAAGCCTGAAGGCTGCACACCAGACTGTCAAAGGTTCTGTAAAAGTCATATAAAAATGGAAGGGTCACTAGATAATATAATAATCAAGTGTACTTGAACAGCAGAATCTGATTCAAATTTACTTGGTAATTTATATCAAGGCAGTAAGGTTCTCATACATTTTCACACAAGGCTTCTTCATGTTGGTTTAATTTTTATTAAATAAATAATGACGTATTAAAACTTGTTATTTTATTACTTGAGTTTATGTTTATCTAAGTTTAGGACTAGGTATGTACTATATTAATGTTAGTTATTTTCAAAAAGCTAAAACAATATAATTTTCTAGAATGAGTACATATGGAGTCACTGACTTTACAAATATATATTTTTAGGCTAATGAGATGCTGCACAAAGTTCAAAAACTTAAAAAAAAATAATAGAAGTCATTATGACAAATAATTGTCCTGTTGAAAGAGGAGTTGACAGCATTCTGCATTCAACTTCTGTACCTGCTCACAGCCTGTCAAGCATTACGCAGAAAATGCTTCAATCCAAGGAGATATTTATTGTGGTTGTTTTATTTATTAAAAGTTTATTTAAAAATGTAACTCTTTTTTTATTCTTCATAGTTGTGCAGCCTCAATAATATCAGGAACCGAACTGGCAAAGCAAATACACAAAGAGATTCAAAGGGATGTGTCAGAACTTCTTTGTCAAAGTAATACAAGACCTCATCTAAGTGTCATTTTAGTGGGCGATGATCCTGCTAGTCATTCATATGTTAAAAACAAAACTAAAACTGCAGCTGCATTAGGTAAGTATGTTTAAAATTTACATTCAAAAGAACAAATAAATGTATATCATTTGTAGTTCATAAGAAAGAAATGAGCAAATTTATTAGTAAGATATCAATAATAATGATGAATTACAGATTACATTTAAAACATACTGAAATATTAATCATATGTTGCATCTAAACACAAAAAAGATTACTTACAAATTACACTATAATTGTGTTTTTCTGTGACGTAAATGCATGCTACATATTATATGATAAACATATGTGTGGATCGAGTGCTTCAGAGAGAGGATGCATGCATATCAGAGTATATAAACAGATTTTTTATGAAAAAATTATTCCACAGCAATAATTTATTCCATTTCTACAGTGATTAGTTCACCCGTTGTTAATGAAATGCAAATGAGATTTTTTGTGGATTATACAGGGCAATCTCACCAGATTTAGTTGGTCAGATAATGATCTTACTGTGTTGTGCAGACAGGCTTTGGGTGGCAAAGGGGGCTCTTGAGGTAAACCTTTCTGTAAGTTATGTACTAAATTCCCTTCTGTGTGCACAAGCTAATAACACTTCTTTTATTTTTCCGTGCCAAATTTTATTACATAACATGATATTAGTGTCTGCGGTGGACTGGCACCCTGCCCAGGGTTTGTTTCCTGCCTTGCGCCCTGTGTTGGCTGGGATTGGCTCCCGCAGACCCCAATGACCCTGTAGTTAGGATATTGAGGGTTGGATAATGGATGGATGGATGGATGGATGGATGGATGGATATTAGTGTTGTGTCAATGTTGAAGTCATTTCAGTATTATACACCAATAATATAACAATATTTTGAAAACTTCTTAAATGATATCTCCAGTGTTGCCCAAATTAATTTTCAAAGGAATATAATGAGTGATTCAATGTGATAATGTCATTCATCAAACATAGATATTTCAATGTTATTATTATGCATGTTGTGCATTGAACTTGACTATTTAGTATGGCTTTTCTGTGTAAACTCCAGAAACTGGATTGCATGTTAGATTAAATGACAAATTTAAATTGTTGTGTTATCAGTTAGTGTACTTTTCAATGTTTTGGCAATATATATTTATGCTTTGTAATGTAATGTTTAGAAAAATGAATTAATGTTAAATAAATATTATGTTTCTTAGTGTTCTTATAAACATTTCTTCTTTGTGAGTATTTCTTGTTACATGCTACTATATAAATTGGTCAATTAATAACCATGGCTTGACTCTTTTTTCTTGTAGGTATTAGTAGTGAGACATTAATAAAACCTACAAATGTCACACAAGAGGAGCTATTAGAACTGATTGATAAAATGAATCGTGACTGGAGAGTGAGTGGTCTACTTGTTCAGCTACCTTTGCCAGGTATAGGCTTATTTGTGTAAAATGTGTAGTAGATACTTAAATCAAAAGAATATATTGATGGTTAACAGCTGAAAAAAAAGAATACCAATCAAGTGTAAACAAATAAAAGGAAAAAGTATTTATCATATTAAGATTTTGATAATTTCATGGTATACTGCTGCATTAGCTGTATATACTGTATAGTTCTGTTTCTATTTATTGATATTATAGATTTATTTTGTATATTTTGTTGCAATTACTTGTGTTTTACACTTTATTTGTATGTTACAGCAAGTTTTGTTGCTGCTTTACAGATTTAGTGATCTGAGTTGGAATTCCAGGCCAATTTCTCAAAAGCCTTACAGTGGTGAGAAGGTGGTTAGAAACTTTTGAAAGGTTAAATCTATACAGTTCTAATCATGACAGCATATGGACAGTTGCCTTTTGACCACAATCTATACTGTAGACACACCAAAAGTTTCACCAGCAGACATAACGAGACAAATACACAAAATACAAGGAAGTATTGAAAATATATTTTACAGAGGTAGTAAAGAGGAAATACTAAAAACTTGATAAAACAGTGCATTTACACTCCGACATTCCACTAAAAGGCAAACAAGACAGCAGTGTGTCTTAACCCCAGAAGTGCAAGTCTTGGTTTCTATAGCATTCTTTAGGGATTATTTTTAACATTTTTTGGGGAGTTAAAGAATTATTTCTTCCTCAGTAAAACATTCAGTTACCAGTGTGTGCCATACCTGAAAGCCATCTCACCATAGTACAGAATTGCAGATATAGCCATTCCAAATGAGAGTGGAATAGTGTGTTATTTTATAGTATGCTGGATACTGCTGACTGCACAAAATCACACTCCTTAGAAATTTAAGGCAATGTGATTAGACTAGCTTGAAAAACAAGCAGCAGTGGAAAGTGGAAATGGTGTGTTACCAGTGAAATGTCCATTCAAACTGCACCTAAGGCCCAGTGAAAGTATTTTCTTTGCAACAGATTAGCAAGGAGGAAGTAAGGACAACTATGAAGAGGATGAACAGTGGAAAAGCCGTTGGTCCAGATGACATACCTGTTGAAACATGGAGGTGTTTAGGAGAGATGGCAGTGGAGTTTTTAACCAGATTGTTTAATGGAATCTAGGAAAGTGAGAGGATGCCTGAGGAGTGGAGAAGAAGTGTACTGGTGCTGATATTTAAGAATAGGGGGGATGTGCAGGACTGTAGTAGCTACAGGGGGATCAAATTGATGAGCCACAGCATGAAGTTATGGGAAAGAGTAGTGGAAACTAGGTTAAGAAGTGAGGTGATGATTAGTGAGCAGCAGTATGATTTCATGCCAGGAAAAAGCACCACAGATGTGATGTTTGCTCAGAGGGTGTTGATGGAGAAGTATAGAGAAGGCCAGAAGGAGCTGCATTGCGTCTTTGTGGACCTGGAGAAAGCATATGACAGGGTGCCTCGAGAGGAGTTATGGTATTGTATGAGGAAGTTGGGAGTGGCAGAGAAGTATGTAAGAGTTGTACAGGATATGTAAAAGGGAAGTGTGACCATAGTGAGGTCTGCGGTGGGAGTGACTGATGCATTCAAGGTGGAGGTGGGATTACATCAGGGATCGGCTCTGAGCCATATACAGTGGTAGCTCGGTATACGTCCTTAATCCGTTCCAGGTCCTTGGACTTATACCAAACAGGATGTATACCAAACTAATTTTTCCCATAAGAAATAATGGAAAAATGATTAATCCGTTCCCATGAAAAAAAATCCTGTTGTTATTGGCATATTATACATTGATGGGGTTGTATAAAATTTAAACGCTGCTTAATACTAAAATACATAAATACAAAAGCAATTAGATGAAATAAATGAAAATTTAACCTCACTTTACTTTTTAATAACGTCTGCTGTCTGGGAGCCCTTGAACCCTACACCGAGCTTAGCAGTGAGGCACAACAAAGCACGAGATGGTGAAAAAGTGCAAAGTGATTTTATTAAAACAATCAACAAAACAAGGTGTTCAAATTAAAGTGCAGTGTCCAAAGTTCCAATAAATAAATCCATAAAATCAGAAGTGAAACGTGGAGGTTAAAAACAATAGAAAAAAAACTTCTTAAAAACGAGGTTAAACTACAGCATGACACATTCTTTAAAAAAAAAAAAAACACAACAAGAAGCCCAGTGCCTTTTTACCTGGCGGCCCCCCTGCTTCCCCCCTCTGGGCTTCTCAACAGGGGATTCAACCTACTTGCAGCTGACCTTCACTCTGCCTACTTCAGCTGTTCAGTTCAACTCTCCGATCCCTGGCTCCGGCAGGCTCCTCCTGACAGCGACTTGGGATCCACAGTGACCTCCTTCTGGTCAATCCCACTCCATGATCACTCAGCAGGAGTGACCACTACTACTATTCCCCGGGTGTCGGCCCAACACCTAGACTCCCTGTTCAGCTGCATCGCGAGCCTGCCTCTGTGCTCACACTGTCTCTCTCTCTTTCTCTCTCTCCTGCTTCCTCCTTTCTTCTGCAACCTCCTGTCCATCCATTCTTTCTTTCTTTTTCCTCCCCTTCTAGCTGACTCGCACTTCTGTTTATCAAGAGGGCATGGCAGCTGAAATCTGCAGTCCCAGGAACAATCACGAATGTGGATGGTCTGTCACCTGTGCACTTAGGTGACAAACGCCCACATCGCGAGTCGCCCTGAGAACCGCTTCAGCCCAATACTATCCACTTGCAGAGCCACCACGCCCCTTCACCAGGCTGCGAATACAGTGATTATTTATTTTAAAACTGGCCTTTGACAGAAGCTGTGGACCCGCTATACCACACACATGAAAATTCACAGAGTTATAGCGTGGGTTGTTCACTGAATGCTAGCAACTGGCGCCTTGACGCTCATGGGCAGTCGTGGTTTTGTCTCGAGAAAGGTAAACAAGGGTAGCATGTGAGTCATATTCCAAACAAAGGTTGTTTACCAAGCAAATTTTTTTGCATCCAAACAGGACGTATACCAAGTTGGACTTATTCCAAAGCGGACATATACCGAGGTACCACTGTATTTAAAAAGTTTTGAACAGATACCCTGAATGAGAATTAGATTTTTTTCCAATTTCAGATAGAATAGGACATCAGTTACCCACTTAAAGGTGGTAGGTTGAGATTCTACCAATTGAGCAAGATAATTCTACATGCTAGTTGTGAGGTAAAGGCAATTATGATTTGTTTATCCTTATCCACTTTAAGCCCATCTGGGAGTAGGCCAAATATTGCTGTTAATGGTTTAGGAATGATTGTGACATTAAGATAGGCATTCAAAGATTTTTGTCCAGTACAATGTTAATTTGGTGCATGCCCAAAACATGTGTACCAGTGAGGCTGGAGCTAGATTGCAATGTTCACTGGTTGAATCTTGCCCTGGAAACATTTTGGATAGTAATAATCAAGATATAGTTCTGTTTAGCAAAGTTTCTAGCTTGAAAGTAGTGGAAAAATTGTGTTTATGAGAAGTTAAATTTGAAGCTTAATTGTTCATGGGATCGATGTACAATCCCAGATATTTTCCAAGCATTAAATAATATGAATGTCTGAGAGGGTGAAAAAAAAGTGGTTGTCATGTAGAGGTGCAACAGATAAGAGCTTCTCTGCCTTAAAAGTGCTTCCTACATTACTTCTGTATTCTGAGTGAATGAAAGGCAAGTGGATTATTAGTGCCATGACACTTTCTGCTTTAGTTTGTTGTGAAGTCTCCCTTTGGATGCATTGACGTTTAGAACTCCAAATAAATAGGTTATGATTGAATCTAATTTCTTAAAAAAAGATTTGCTAATGTATATGTGGATGTTTTGAAATAGGAAAAGAAACTTGGGAAAGGTGTTCATTTCAACAGTGTTGATTCTGCCTGTTAATGTGAGATGAAGGGTGAACCATCTATTCACATCTTGTTTAATTTTTTCCACGCAGATGGCAAGTTTTTGTTGAAAAAGAGCTTTATATTTACTTGTGATATTTACCCATACATATTTAAACTGATCTGCTGAGATAAATGGAAAGGTGTCGAGTCTAGTATTCTGTGCAAGAGAGTTTACTGAAAAAAGAACACTTTTATTCAAATTACTTTTGAGTCCAGACATCTTTTGAAAACCTGCTAGTGCTTTTAGGACTGCTAGCACAGAATTCATTTGCATATAATGATATTTTCTGTTCAAGTCCTTCTCTGAAAATCCCCTTTATCTCTGATGCATTTCGAAAGCAAACAGTCAATGGCTCGATGGTGATTACAAACAACAGTGGTGATAGGGGACATCCTTGTTCAGTACTGCATTCTATTTTGAAGTAGTCTGAAATAATGATAGTATGAACTGAGTCTTCTGGACTAGTATAAAGTAGTTTGATCCATGCACAAATATTTGGTCCGAACCCAAATTTGTGCAATGTGGTAAATAGGTACTCCCATTCAACCATGCCAAATGCTTTTTCTGTATCCAAAGATAGTAAGATCTCTGGGGTGTTAGATTTAATGGGTGAATATGTTATATTAAACAAATGTTGAAGATTATAAACTAAGTGTCTGCCTTTAATAAATCCAGTTTGGTCTTCTGGTGTTGGTCTTTATGCTGGTAATTGGTATTATTGCACTGCAGACTTGTGCCTTTGGATTTGTTGAGCTAAAATCTTACTGGCTTTCTTTCAATGTTCATAATAATGATGTCGCAATTTATAGATGAGCTGTTCTGCTTGTACAGTAGTCAAGAGGTTAAATTGTGATTGCAAAATCTGTATTTTCCTATAAAGTTCATCATTTATAGACCAGGTGGATTCCTGATGTATTCTGGTAATTTTGCTGATTAACTCAGGCACCTTATTGGTTTCAAATTTATTTTTGTGAAAAAGATGTGAAATAATCTGTTCTCTTAAAATGCCTTCAGTGTTTCACACAGTATACCTGCAGAGACCTCTGGGGATGCATTTTTCTCCAGGAAATAATCAATTTTCTTTAATATGAATTCTGTACAGAGCTCATCTGCTAATGACAAGGGGTTAAGAAGCCAGCTACGAGATGAGTGTCTAGGACATAGTAAGTTAAGCTCCATGAACAGAGGTGCATGATCGGATATAACAATAGCGTCATACTTACACGATTTAATAATGGGCAAATATTATTATCTAGGAAGAGATAATCAATTTTTGAGTACTATTGATGAACTTGTGAGAAGAAGGCATATGTCATGCCTATCTGGAAAGGGAAGGGTGACTGCCTGGATTGCGCTGACTACATGGGGATAACACTGCTCTCAGTAAGGTCCTCGCTAGGGTCATCCTCAACAGGATTTGTGATCACTTACTCACCTACCAGTGACCTGAGCAGTCTTGTTTTACAACTAAGAAGTCTACCATCGACCACATTATGACACTGAGGGTTCTCATGAAAAAAAAAAAAATGAATATTGGCAGAGTTTCTTTACAACCTTTGTCAATTTTTATAAAGTGTTTGACTCAGTAGATTGAGCTGCCCTGTGGGACATCCTGAGACATTGTGGGACCCCCCGAAAGTTGCTGGATATTATGGCCGGCCTGTATTGTGGTGCTGTGCAGAGTGGAGGCAGAACCTCTGCATTTTTCCCAGTTGATTCTGGGGTTCATCAGGGGTGTGTTCTTGCTCCTACAGTGTTCAATGGATGGATGTTGGGTAGGGTCGTGGAGTCCAGCTGCAATGGGACATCTGTTAGTGAAGAAAGATTCATTGATCTTGACTTGATATCTTGGATCTTGTGATATCTTGTGATCTTTGCAGAGTCAATGGAGGTTGTGATTGGGGCTCTCGAGAGACTTAGCGAGGAGTCTGAGTGTCTGGGCTTGCGAGTGTCCTGGATAAAAACCAAGATTCTGGCCTTTAATGACCTCTTGGGCACAGCCATCAGCAGTGTGTCTGTCTGTGGAGAGAATGTCAACCTCGTCGAGAGGTTTACTTACCTTGGCAGTGCCATTCATGTCTCTGGTGACTCTTCCTATGTCTGTTGATGGATTGGGAGAGCATGAGGGTGTCATGGGGTCACTGGAAAGGAGTATGTGGCACTCCCAATATCTTTGCAAAAGGATGGAGGTCAAATTCTTTAGCGTCCTGGTGCTTCCTGTTTTGTTATATGGTTGGAAGACATGGACGCTATCCAGTGACCAGAGATGAAGACTAAACTCTTTCGTACTGTGGTTCTTCAGAGAATCCTTGGGTACCACTGGTTTGACTTTGTGTCGAATGAGTGGTTGCTAATGGAGTCCAAAATGAGGCACATTACCTGCATTGTTAGGGAGTGTCAGTTATGGCACTATGGTGCGGATCCTTGAGGTTGATCTGGCCCACAGGATCCTCATTGTTGAGTACCCGAGTGGCTGGACCAAGCCAAGGTGACGCCCACGTAACACCTGGCTTACGGCAGATAGATGGTAATTTTCGGGTGTGGACCGGGTGTCTGCCTGGAGGGTTGTCAGCCAGGATGCCAAGCTGTTTCGATATGTTGTGGGTACAGCCACATGTTGTACCAGTGCATGCTTCCCAACCTGACCTGACCTGACCTGTACATCTAAATTAGTAGGTATTTGCTATAAAAGGAGATTTCAATACATCAATGCTTTGGAGTAAAAATACCCCCTAAAATCGAAAAACTAAATACCTCAAAACCTCATAATTTATTGAATACCCTTAATATTTTATAAGTTATTTGCATTTATTTGCATTGCTTCAAATCGGATCTCTGTTTTAAATTGCCACTTTTATCAAAACTTTAAATGACAAAGCCTTTTTTTGAAAGTTTTTTCAGGTGTAGTTTAGTTTCATCAGTTTGAGGTTCTCCCTTCTCACCAGTCTTATAGCAAGACTTTTGGAAGAGAAGAAAGAGCTTGGTGAGAAGAGTTCCAGTAAAACTCTTACTGTGTGTTATCAAGAAATTGTCCCTTTGTCTGTTTGCAAATCCCCCATTCATCTCTAGGTTTTCTCTGAGCAGTCAGGTTGTCCACTGCAGACTTTGGCAGTTGTCCTTGCTTCTGTCTCTCTAAGTAACCCCATGTTGAGATCAAGGCTCTGTAGGGGCCATACCATAGCGCAGTGGTAGTGCTGCTGCCTCGCAGTTAGGAGATCTGGGTTCGCTTCCCGGGTCCTCCCTGTGTGGAGTTTGCATGTTCTCCCCGTGTCTGCCCGGTTTGCTCCGGGTTTCCTCCCACAGTCCAAAGACATGCAGGTTAGGTGGATTGGAGATTCTAAATTGGCCCTAGTGTGTGTTTGTGTGTGTCCTGCGGTGGGTTGGCACCCTGCCCGGGATTAGTTCCTGTGTTGGCTGAGATTGGCTCCAGTAGACCCCTGTGTTCGGATTCAGTGGGTTGGATAATGGATGGATATACTGTATGTTTTGGGTCATTGTCATGCTGCAGAATAATGTTGGGACTGATCAGATGACAGGTACATGATAAAAAAGAATCTGCATGTACTTCTTCATAGTGAAGGAGCCATCAATTTTGATCAAATAACCAACATTGTTGGTGGAAATGCAGCCCTAAACCTGCATAGAACCTCCACCATGTTTCACTATTACCGACAGACATTCATCCATGTAACACTTTGCAGCACTTCGGTAGATAGAGTAGCTTCTCTCAGAGCGAAAAATGACTAATTTTGACCCATCTGGCAGTGCATTTGCAACAATTTTTCTGTTTTGTGCATAGGTGAGTTTAGCTGTATTTCCACTTTGGAGGAGTTCCTTTTTGATCATAACTCTTCCATGAAGTCTACTTCTAATAAGACCTTTCTAGACTGTAGTTGTGTGAACCAGAGTCCCGCTGTATTTGCCAGTTCTGAGCTGAGAGCAGTGCTGGATGTCTTCAGAACTAAAAGGAAAGAAAGCTTGATGTATTTCTTGTTTGCTGCACTTAGTTTTCTTAGTCCACCATCTTGCTAGTTTGTTTGTGCGTCGGCAGAAGAAATTAGATGGTACATCTGGAAACACCTGCCTGCTGCAAAATGTATGCTTGATAGAGACCTTGATGATGTAGGACAACCACCTTGTGTCTTGTTGCTATGTTTACTTTCACTTACTTTGCAGGTAAAAATGCTACATCTACCTAACTTTTTAGTATGATGTCTCTTGCCCTGTTTTATTCTCTATATACTGCTGTTTCAGTTTCAGTTAATCATTTTGATTCAATCAGCACATTATGCCAATGATCATTAGCACTTGTTATGTTTGCTTACTTAAGCTCTGGGCTACGAGGTGTGGCAGAAAAGTAATGAGACTGATTTTTTATTTACCAAAGTTTTTATTTTTTTTAAACATCAATGTTATCCCCTTCAAAGTAGTTCCCTTGGGCAGCTACACACCGATGGAGGCGTTGTTCCCACTGTTGGTAGCAGCGCTGGAAGTCTTCAACCGGTATGGTCTTCAGCATGTCTGTTACACTCTTTTGGATGTTTTCTAAAGTCCCGAAATGACGTCCTTTGGGGACATTTTTCAGTTTAGGAAAAAGGAAAAAGTCACACGGACTGAGGTCAGGTGAATAACGGGGCTGGGGAACCACAGGAATGCGTTTTTTCGATTGTCCTTCTGCTCAATTGTGAGGTTTTTCGGCACCATTTTGGCACAGACCTTTCGCATGTGCAAATGTTCAGTCAAAATTTGATGAATGGTAAATCTGTTCAAATTTAATTGTTCACTCAACATTCTTAATGTTAAACGACGGTCTGATCTCACAAGAGTGTTCACACGTTCGATGTTTTCATTGGTTTTCGAAGTTGAAGGCCTCCCTGAAAAACTTGAGCTCGGGATAAAGAATGTTCCCCATAGGCCTGTTTTAACTTTTCAAACGTCACACTTGCAGATTCTCCAAGCTTAACACAAAATTTAATGGCGCAACGTTGCTCCAAATTCCGCTGTTCCATTTTGCGTGACGCACAACCAAAAACATAACTTCGCTAATAGCAGTCACAAAAATCACGTAGTTAACGGAAGGAGTTGAAACTCGCACTGAGCTATGGGAGGGTACTGATACACGTGCTCTATCAAGGACAACAGAGCAGCGTTGCCAGATCGCTTGCAGTGTTGCCAGTCTCATTACTTTTCTGCCACACCTCGTATATGGCTACAAAGACTTCTTGTTTATCTAATGGACAGTTGACTATTACTATGTTTGTTTCATTCTTTAAGGATATTGACATATCTTATTGTATTGTTTCACTATTTGCAAAATGAATTTTTGAAACTCTAAAATATGCCTAAGACTTTTACACAGTGTTATTTATTTATTTATTTTTATTTCCTCTTTTAGAACATATCAGTGAGCGTGCAGTATGCAATGCCGTTGCACCTGAAAAGGATGTTGATGGTTTTCACATAGTTAATGTTGGAAAACTTTGTCTTGATCAAAAGTCAATGATACCTGCTACACCAGCAGCTGTTTGGGAAATTATTAAAAGAACAGGTAAACACATTTGACTGTTTTGGAATTTAAAAATTATACTATGACATGAATGAGTCTTGCAGTGGTTAATGCTGCTCTACATTTTGGAAGTCTTGGGTGTGAATCACAGTTACTATTTATGAGGAGTGTACACAGATCTTTGTGCATTGTTTTCTCCAGGTATTCTGATTTTCCTTTTACATTTCAAAAATAAGCCTGTTAGGTTAATTGGCAATTCTCAAGTGTTCCATAATGAGTGTGGTTGTCTATTATGAGTGAGTGTGGGTGTGTGCATAAGTGTGCTCTGCATTGCACCTAATGCAGTCAAGAAGAAAAAGCTAAAATTTCCCATAACAAGGTTATCCAAATTTTAGCAATATCATTCGGTTGCTTGGCTCATACTCTAACAAAGTCTCTTCCTATATCTGTTTGTAACAGCCTGTCTTGAAATCTTAGCATTTTTCAGAATTAAAAATATGTTGTTTTTGATTTTCAGTTAAGTGCATTTTCATTGTCGTTCTTATCTATTGTTAAGTATTACATATCTAAAAGTAAATGAGTAGTAGTTATCACTAGTATAAAAACAGTAAATTAGGTTATTGTATTAGGTGTGCTGATTGCTTTGTATAAAGTATGAACTATAAATCTTCAATTTTCTGAGTCATACAGTAGGTGTAATAGAGGCCATCTATTAGCTAAATAGAGTTCATAAGCTCCACCTACTGGCAAAGAGTGTTAGACAACTGCAGTTGGCCTACATTTTTATTTAGAAGTATTGTATTTAAAAAATGTACTTAAATGTATTTTACAAGACAGTATATGTCTCAATATGCTTTGCAAATGAGGACTACATCTATGCACACTGCAGCAGATCGTATAAATTGAGATGGTATCTTTTAACATCAATACAGGTTTTTGTCATTCTTCAGAATTTGAGTTATTGCAATTTTATTTTCTTAGATATAAGTTTAGTATTCATTTGTTTGTTGAATTTCCTAAAATGTATAGTAATATTTATTTATACTGATTATTTTTCCTAACAATATTGTTCATCAGGTATTGATACTTTTGGAAAAAATGTGGTAGTGGCTGGCCGATCAAAGAATGTGGGTCTACCAATTTCAATGCTGCTGCACACAGATGGAAGACATGAAAGGCCAGGTGGTAAGTAATGGTTTAAAATTCTTTAGGTTTTTTCAAATATTTATTTATTATTACTAAGAATGGATTGATACTATAGTATAATCAAGGGTAAGTTCCCAACATCAGTGACTCTTTAAGGGTCTAACAACTTATATGTATTGTCAGGGATGCCAGGGGCCATGACCCGGCCGGGACGCCTTGAGGGACCGGATGTGGGTCTGGGCCCACCCTGGATCACGTGGGGGTTGCCTTCCGGGTTGCTTTGGGGGCCACGGGTACAGGGCATGGAAGCTCCACCCTGTAGGGGCCCGTGGTCACCGCCAGGAGGCGCCCCAATGCCTTGGGGACTTGCTACCCCAGCACTTCCGCCACACCAGGAAGTGCTGGGGGGAAGATTTATGACGGCGCCCGGAGAGCAGCCGGGAGGACAGCCGGCACTTCCGCCACGCTGGGGCGTGGCCAGAGGAGGAATGCCGGGAACACCTGGTGCTCATCCGGGAACCATATAAAAGGGGCCGTCTCCATTCATTCGAGGCTGGAGTCGGGTGGAAGAAGGACGAGGCACGAGAGGAGTGTGGAGGCGGCCCGAAGACAAGGCATTGTGAGGCCAGGACTTTGATTGGGGGTATTTTGTGCACGTGACTGGGGTCTGAGTGACCATTGCTGGGGTCTTTGTGACCAATTATTATTTGTAAATATTGTAAATAAACGTGTTTGTGGGTGACATGAACGTGTCTGCCTGTCTGTGTCCGGGTCAACTTCCACAGTATATATAATGTAAAAGCTAATTTTTCATAGATTTCCCAAAACAGCTGTTAATCAGTGACAATATTAAATCATTAGAGCAATCTAGATGAGAACAGGCCATTCAGTCCAACAAGGCATGCCAGCCCTATCCACTTAATTCTTGTAATAAAACATCAAGTCTAGTTTTGAAAGTCTCTAACATCTACCACACTACTTGGTAGCTTATTCCAAGTGTCTATGGTTCTCTGTGAAAAAGAAAAACTACCTAATATTTTAAACTGTGTCTCTGTATTCTTGATTAACTCATTTTAAAATGACAGTCTTGATCCACTGTACTAATTCCCTTCATAATTTTACACACTTCAATCATGTCACCTCTTAATCTTCTTTTGCTTAAATTGAAAAGGCCCAACTCTTTTAATTCTTCTTCAGAATTCATTCCCTGTAGCCCTGGAATGAGCCTAGTCACTTTTCTTTGGACCTTTCCTAGGGCTGCTCTGTCCTTTTTGTATCCTGGTGACCAAATCTGCACACAGTACTCTAGATAAGGCCTCACCAGTGAATTATAAACCTTCAGAATAACCTCCTTGGACTTGTACTCTACACACCATGTTATATAACCTAACATTCTGTTAACCTAATTAATGGCTTCTGAACACTGTCTGGCAGTAGACAGCACTGAGTCCACTAAAAATCCTAAATCCTTCTCATAGGGTGTACTCTCAATTTTCAGATCCCCATTGTGTGTTCATACCTAATATCTTTACTTCCTATGTGTAATACTTTGCATTTACAGACATTAAACTTCATCTGCCACAAATCTGCCCAAGCCTGTATGCTGTCCAAGTCCCTCTGTAATTGATTTAACGGATTCCAGATTATCTGCCAGTCCACCTTTCTTGGTATCATCTGCAAACTTAACCAGCTTGTTACTTATATTCCTATCCAAATCATTTATATATATTAAAAATAGCAGTGTGGAATTTTTAAATTAAATTAAATTAAATTTCCTACTAATTCCAAATTTAGGTATGTACCTGTCCTGTATTACATGTAAAAACATTTTTTAAATCTGTTCCACTACTCCTCAACTGTTTCCACATTTAAAAGCTTGTACCAGTCTATCCTCCTTAGTCATTGCCACATTTGCTCAAAATTTGCCCCACCAAAGTTAAACTTAACAGTTTTAGTCTTTGCATCTGCTCTCTTACAAAACACTGAGAATTACTGATTATTTCTAAAAACTCATTCTCTTGTGCTCCACTATTCAGATAAAGTCCCGCATAACTATAATATCCCCCTATAAACTTGCCTTTTTAATGTTACTAAAAAGATGTGTTTTGAAATTACTGTCTGTATTAGGCGGTCTATAACACACTCTTAAAATAAGTCCTCTTTGCCTAATGTTTTCCAGGCAAAGCCACATGTCCTCAGTAAGATGGGGCTCATCATCCAAGTGAAGAGGACTTGCATTTAAATTCTGTTTGACATAAACTACATCCCCACTATATTTTCTGTTCTGTCTATCCTTCCTAAAAAATATGCATCCCTCTTTGTTATGCTCATCCCCATCATTATTTAGTTAGGCTTCCATTATTGCTATAATATAATTATTCTCCTCTCCATACAACTCCAACTCACTTTTTTATTTTTGATATTTCTAGCACACTTTTTGTTATACTTGTACCATTTGTGAAAGTGTTTATTTGATATTTGGACTTCAGTCTTCACACATTATACACTTCATGTCTACATTTCGTCAATTATTACTTAAACATGAAAAATGTTTCTGTTTTATCGATGTGTTTAGATAGATTGTTGTAGACACGGAACACACATGAAATGCAAGTATTTTAAATGACAATATATTATTTGCCCTCTACAATTCTAGGCACTTCACACACAGATAAACCACTTGAGCACTGAGAATATTTGCAACTTGAGCCTCGCCGATGGGTTTGGGGGGGTTTTGGGGAATGGGATAGTAGGCTGTTTGCTGCTTGTGCTGATTGACACATTTACAACACAAAAGATGGTGACATAGAGGTGCGAAGGGATTTAAGGTGGGCTGGGATTACACATCTTTTCGTAGGTTTTGGTAATTCTAGTGTTAAGACAAGTTATTTTTAATGTGTTACTCCCTTTAATTTTACATTTTAGTGTTGGGTTAGAATTGACATTACTTTGCATTTTTATTTTTACACTATTGTTTGTTCCTCCATGTACAGTTCTAAACCTGGCCTGGCCTAAACTTCCCCCCCCATTCCCTAGTTTAAACAATCCTCGACTAACCTACTCATGAGCCTCCCCAACCCATTGGTGCCCTTCCAGTTCAGATGTAAGCGTTGCAGCAGAACAGGTCCCATATTTTCCAAAAGGAGTTGCAATGCCCAATAAACATATACCTTTCTATCCTGCACCTAGATTTGAGCCACATGTTAAGCCTACTGATCTCCTATATCTTACCTGGACTGGCGCGTGGCACAGGCAGAAATTTAGAGAAGACTACCTTGTCAGTTCTGCTTCTCAGCCTGGTACCTAACTCTTTAATTTGGATCGCAGAACTGACAGACTACCCTTATGTATGTCATTTGTTCCAACATGAACAATGACAACTGGACCCATCCCCATTGTGGCAAAGTGCCTATCCACCCTTCTAGGGAGGTCTCTCGCCTGTGCACCAAGAAGGCAACACACTTCTAGGAACTGGTTTTGAGATGGCCTGTTGGGGCTCCTCATCTCTGCCTACCACCTCAGAATCTTCGGACACACCATCCAGCTTTGCAAAAACCTGAAAATGGTTTGACACTTCCAACTCTGGGGTAATAACCCCACACAGTGATCATCCGTTAACTTACTCCTTGTGATCATGACCCACATATCTCCTGTCTGGTCTGGATTCTCCTCCCACTCCACCTTAGGGGTGCATACTATTTCTCTAAAGGACACCTGGTCCATGTCCACCAATTCTCTACTACAACACAGGCCAGCCAACTCATCCTCCATTTCAACAACCCTGAACTTGAGGCACTGGAGCAGCTGGCATCTCCTGCAGATGTAACCCCTATAGAAGACTGGCTCTTCCAGAATTGCTGTTTCTGTTGCGTATTAACTATTTATTGCTACACCGCTGGTTATTTATTTACTTAATTTACTTATAAGTGGTGGTAAAACTACCATTGCTTTCTGCCCTGCCTTGTCTGACACTAGTTCAAATACAAATATCAAAAAAGAGTTCACGTAACAAATAAATTCTTTAAGTGGACCCCAAAACAATCTGCTGCTTTTGCTCCTGTGCAGGTGAAAATAAAATCAAAAAACTCTCCTAAAGGTAAAAACTTTTTAAAATTTCCACACTGTTCCTTAGTGGCAACCGAAACCCAAGTTTATAGGAGCAACATGTAATTTTCTCACACCACAGAAAACACAAAAAATCTCAACAACTCCCAGCTGCTGCTCTCGATTGCAAAGATGACATTAGCAATTCAGTACGTCTCCTCATGTCTCCTGTCAGTATGTATCCTTGTCAGATAGACAGATAGATAGATAGATAGATAGATAGATAGATAGATAGATAGATAGATAGATAGATAGATAGATAGATAGATGATTATGAGTGAGTACAAATCACTACATTGATAGTCCCACAAATGCAAAGGCCTCCAAAAAGTCAGTTTAAAATGGTAGATTGGCAATAATTTAATTTCTTCAATAAGATGAAATAAATCTGTGAAAAGAAATATGAAGTAAACATATATCAAACTGTAATAATGAAATAAGACAAAGCCCATAAGTCAGATGCATATTATTTTTAAGACAAAACTAAACTAATTTAGGACACGAGTCATAAAAAAATATAAAAAAAAAGATTTTTAAGTGACATGATTTTATTCAAAAGTGCACCAGAAATTTTTCTTCTTCTTTTGGCTGCTCCCATTAGGGGTTGCCACAGCGGATCATCTACTTCCATATCTTTCTGTCCTCTGCATCTTGTTCTGTTACACCCATAACCTGCATGTCCTCTCTCACCACATCCATAAACCTTCGATTAGGCCTTCCTCTTTTCCTCTTCCCAGGCAGCTCTATCCTTAGCATCCTTCTCCCAATACACCCAGCATCTCTCCTCTGCACATGTCCAAACCAACACAATCTCGCCTTTCTGACTTTGTCTCCCAACCTTTCAACTTGAGCTGACCCTCTAATGTACTCATTTCTAATCCTATCCATCCTCATCACACCCAGTGCAAATTTTAGCATGTTTAACTCTGCCAGCTCCAGCTCTGTCTCCTGCTTTCTGGTCAGTGCCTCCAACCCATATAACATAGCTGATCTCACTACCATCCTGTAGGCCTTCCCTTTCACTGTTGCTGATACCCGCCTGTCACAAATTACTCCTGACACTCTTCTCCACCCATCATAGCAAACATCATAGTCCACAGGGACTCCTAACTAATCTCGTCTGTCAACCTGTCCATCACCATTGCAAAAAAGAAAGGGCTCAGAGATGATCCCTGATATAATCCCACCTCCAATTTGAATGCATCCGTCACTCCTACCACAGACCTCACCACTGTCACACTTCCCTCGTACATATCCTGTACAACTCTTACGTACTTCTCTGCCACTCCCGACTTCCTCATACATTACCACAGCTCCTCTTGAGGCACACTGTCATATCCTTTCTCCAGGTCCACAAAGACGCAATGCAACTCCTTCTGGCCTTCTCTAAACTTCTCCATCAACATCCTCAGAGCAAACATTGCATCTGTGGTGCTCTTTCTTGGCATGAAACCATACTGCTGCCCACTAATTATCACCTCACTTCTTAACCTAGCTTCCACTACTCTTTCCCATAACTTCATGCTGTGGCTTATCAATTTTATTCCCCTGTAGTTACTGCAGTCCTGCACATCCCACTTATTCTTAAATATTGGCACCAGTACACTTCTTCTCCACTCCTCAGGCATCCTCTCACTTTCCAAGATTCCATTAAACAATCTGGTTAAAACATCCACTGCCATCTCTCCTAGACACCTTCATACTTCCATAGGTATGTCTTCTGGAGCAACGGCCTTTCCATTTTTCTTCATCTTCATAGCTGTCCGTACTTCCTCCTTGCTAATCCGTTGTACTTCTTGATTCACTATCTCCACATCTTCCAACCTCTTCTCTCTCTCATTCTCTTCATTCATCAGCCTCTCAAAGTACTCTTTCCATCTGCACAACGTACTCTCCTTGCTTGTGAGATATATATATATTCTAATTTTGTTTTTTGAACCCAACTTCTAGTGAAGTCTTAAACTAATTATGTGAATCTAACTTCTGGTGAAGTCTCAACCTTCTATGTCCACTCCATTTTCTAGTTGTCTTGTCTCCCCAAACAAAGCATTGACTTAGTAATGCAGGTTCTCTCTTCTCCAACATGTTCCACAGCAATGTACAGGAAGCAGCATGATAATCTTTCCTGACAATACTACCTAGAGTGGCATTCCACATGATGCACCATGAGGAAAGTGAATCACTTAATAAATGCAGAGAAAAGCAAATCTTGAATAATAACTTTCAGTGGACTCTAAATGTATTGCAGAAAACATTACTTATATTAACCGTCTTAAAAAATCTACAATGTGTAAAAATGAAAATGCTTTTTATGGGAAAAGGCAGATCTACTACGCTCATTTGGACAGAATTAATTGAAACTGAAGTATATACAGTATGTTAGTATTTTTTTTAGTTTTTAGTAATGATAAGTGAAAACATTTTTTAGGATTATTAAAGCTTATGATTATCTTCATGTACATATCTTACTATATTTACATGTGCAGGTGATGCGACAGTGACTATTGCACACAGATTCACTCCTATAGAACAGCTGAAACGTCACACATGCCTTGCTGACATAATAATTGCAGCAGCTGGTAAGTTCTTACCCTGTTTAAAACCTTTTACTATATATATTATACAAACCAATACAAGTAATTATACAACTTTTCTTTTTCAGATTTTCTGCTGTAACTGCTATTTTCTGATTTTTTATGCCACCAGTTTGATAACTGTATCATTTTTCACAAAAAAATTTCAAAGTAGTAGTTGTGGCTACTTAGCCTGCACAGAAACTCTTTCCTTCTCTCAGCCTAATCTGCACATGCCGCCAACTACCTGCTGTTAGTCTTGTGCCTTTATACACTTTGCTACAATGTACTTGTGTAGCAGTTGCCTTTATCACTAAACAGCTGTGTAATCCTGAAAAATATTTCCAAAATAAGTATCTTGCCTGAAGAAGGGGCCTGAGTTGCCTCGAAAGCTTGCATATTGTAATCTTTTTAGTTAGCCAATAAAAGGTGTCATTTTGCTTGGCTCTTCTCTACAAAATAAGTAGAAAAATTGAAAGCATTTGAAATGGTCCTACAGTTAGTGTTTTTTTTTGTAATGGCACAGACAATTTGCATTTCTAGGAACGGCATCACTGATGTGTGATCAACAGTATGAACTGACATTCTATTATTCAAATGAGCAATGTCTGAGCCAACAGCAAGAGAAACTATACAAATGACAAGCCTGCCAGTGTCACATGAATTAGGACTAGTGTGGCAACAAACAGCCATTCTTCTAATTCGGGGTATCTTAAACTTCTTTTTTGTCGCAACACAGTGATGCCCTTTTTAACCATTTGCTTTTTAACCTGTTTGGTCATGTTACGAATGAATTTGGAAACTCTTGTATCCAGAGAACATCTATGAGATTGTGGGAAGAATATACAAGAGTGATAAAGACCTGGAAGAGGCTGATACCAGCCCTACAACACACACTTGCCACATGCTCTCTTGAAACAGTTAATTGCTAGAAAAAAAAAAATAACAATGACTAGAACTAGATACTTACACTTAAATATAAAAATAAAATTATCACAGCTGATTAGTAAAGCAGTATATTTTTGACTAGATTTTATTAGGCACCTTGCCTATTATTTTTTATTTGTTCTTTTGCCAGCCAATATTTTTGAGTCACTTTTCGTTTTTTTGTTTAAACTTTCAATTATGCTTTTTCCTTTTGAACACATCCCCATGTTCTCCTTTTTGTACTAATTCTTACCCAGTCCATGACCTTTGTTTGTCAACTGTGTTTATTTTGTTTTCAAAATAATTTTATCTCAAATTAAAAATAATTTTATCTCATATTGTCTTGCACTGGCATAGGTTGTTCATCCTAGTGTTTGCCAAAGAAAGGGTGAAATTAGTACAATTTAGCATGACACTGAGTGATGGGTCTGAGTCTAAGGATCTTCTCTGGTATCTGGAAGGTTGTCAGTTCAAATTCCCTTTACTGCTAGAAGGGCTACTACTCTGTTGGGCTCTTGAGCATGGCCCTTAAACTGAAAATTACTCCTGGGGTGGTGTACAATGGCTGACCCTGAACTCTGACCTCTTAAGGTCATGCGAAAAGACAATTTATCCTCAGGGATTAATAAAGTGCATCAAACCAAAAAATTTAAAGTTTATAAAAATGAATATATAACAACTCTGGTGCTAAAATGATAATTGGTAATGTTGAAGGTGTTTATATTACATACTAATAAAAAATATTGATTTTTTATTATGGAAAATCAATTCATGAATGATTCATATGAATGAATGGGTAATAATTATTATTTCTGAATATATCTAAAGCTTATACTGTTATCCTTTTATTTGGTAAATAATGGGATATGTAAACCAATACACGAACTCTATATTTATTGTCTTTAACTTTCAAATTTCAGGAGTTCCAAGGCTGATTACTGCAGATATGGTGAAAGAAGGGGCAACCGTCATTGATGTTGGCATTAATCGTATCGAAGACCCTAAAACGGGAAAAACCAAATTGGTTGGAGATGTAGATTTTGAAGGTAAGCACAATATAAAAACATTCATGAACAAATCAATTGATAATGATGATACATGGAAGTAGATTCTAGCGTATGCACAGGATTAATGTCAAAAATGCTTCTTTATGCTGAAGGGTGACCATATGCATACCAGTTTGTTTTATTTTTTCTGTCCTGGCAGCCAATAGAAAATCAGTACATACATTACAATGAAAAAACGGATTGATGAAATTTGTCATATATTTCATTGCATCAATGTAAAATGCATATAGTAAGTTATATATTGTAATACAGTATTTATACAGTGCCTATAACAAATACTCACCCTCTTGGAAGTTTTCATCTTTTTATTGTTTTACAACATTGAATCAATGAGGATTTAATTTTCTGTTTTTGACTTTGATTAACAGAAGAAGACTCTTTAATGTCAAAGCAAAAGCAGATTGATTTAAATTATTTTTCAAATATAAAATGCAAAATTACTGATCAAATTAAGTATTCACCCCCTTCAAGTCAGTATTTAATAGATGCATGTTTGGTAGCAATGCCAGCCTTAAGTCTGTGTGAATAAGTCTTCTGGTGTCAGATTTATAAAACATGTACAGTACATGCAAAAAAAGAGGCCTTAAATACTTGAATCTACATGAAGTTTTATCTTGGCATCATAACACTGTGTGCTTAACAAAAGCAGCTTTGTTCTTGCTTGGTGTCTTTATTGCAAAATGAGTGCAGTAAAGTGGTCCAGTTATGATAGTAGAGAAAAGCCAAGCAAAATGACACCTGTTATTGGCTAACTAAAAAGATTACATCTTGCCTGAATAAGGGGCCTGAGTTGCCTCGAAAGCTTGCATATTGTAATCTTTTTAGTTAGCCAATAAAAGGTGTCATTTTGCTTGGATTTTCTCTACATTCATAATGGCTAACATATTAGTTTATTTTGGCAAAAACCTGTTTACGTTTTATATATGTATAGGAACACCAAACGAAAACTGAATGTATCGTCTTGTTGGTCTGTTAATTGCTTCCAGCACAGCAGGCATGATATTGTGAAACTTGCCTGAGATATTCCTGACCTGTCAGCCATTTCCTGAGAAGTGACAAGAAGTAGCTGATGTAAACTGATGAAAAACAAAAAATGTGTTCAGTGCAAGTACGCAGCCTTGGAACTCTTAAAAGGAACTACAATAGTCTGTACATCATATTAATCACTTTTAGGTTTTAAGATGTTTGTCACATCACTGCATATTATAATAACAGCTTGGTGATATGAATTGTTATGTGCATAAGTAAGCTGTTTTGGGTGCTTTCAGTACTTCATCAACATCATCATTTCTTAGTTCCTCAGAAATGTTGCATATGGATGGATCAGAGTTACCATAATATATGCACATTCTCTCATTAAATTTTCTTTTATAATCCCAACATTTGCATGAAAACAGGCCACTTTTTGTTCTTATGCAAGTTTTTTAAATCTGACCCATGGACATTATTGCTTGTAAATCATTTCCTAGTAGCTTTGACTTTGTTTGTTGTCATTGTCTTTCTGGAAGATAAATCCTCTCCCATGGTGAAGGTTTTTTGCAGACTTCATCAGATTCTTCTTCAGTATTTCTCTATATTTTGCTGCATTAATTTACTCTCTACCCTCACAAGCCTTTTAGTGCCTGCCACAAAGAAGCATCCCCACAGCATGATGGTGGCACCACCACCAGGCTTCACATTGTGGATGGTGTATTTTAATAATATGAAATGTGTTCAGCTTACGCCAATAATGGTGTTTAGTTTGAAGGCCAAAAAGCTCAATTTTGGGCTCATCAGACCAAGACCCTTCACCCCAGGTAATTTCAAAAACTTCCATGTGCCTTTTGTACATTTTTTTTATCTACTGGTGGCTTTTCTTTTTGCCACTTTTTCATAAAGCTATGGATGGTGAAGGACAACAATTGTTGTATACAGTCTTTCCAATCCCAGTTACTGTAGCTTCTAATTCCCTCAAAATTATATTTGGGTCTCTTGGTGGCCTCCCCCAATAGTCTTTTTCATGCTTGATCACACAGGATGGACTGCTTTAGAGAGATTTACAGCTGTGCCATACATTTTCAATTTCTTAAAAATTGATTTAACTCTACTCCAAGGGATTTTCATTGACTTGAGTATTTTCTTGTAGCCACCCTCTGACATGTGCTTTTCAATCATTATTTTACGGAGCTGTTTGGAGTGTTCTTTTGTCTTCATTTTGTAGGTTAGGCCATAATACTATCTCACCACATCCAGATGGTACCATCCAGATACAGGTGAGAGGCAGCAGATGGTTCAACAGGAGGTTAGAACATCAATAGAGGAATTCCGTGCCAGAAGGGCAGCAGGAATGTGACAGCAGGGAGCAGAGATAAGATGATACCAGACAGTCGAGCATAACATCACATTAGGGTATCTATAGGGTGCAGAACCCCAGCACAATAAGTTCCTTGTTCGATCAGTCTTTCATGTTTTACCCAGTCCCACAAACCTGCACCTCTGTGGGAAAGCCGACATACCCTCTTGCAGCTTGTGTGAATGGAAAGGGACCCTTCAGCACGTTCTTATCAGCTTCTTATCAAGTTCTTCTTAGCAGCTTCCCTAAAGCCCTGGGAGAAGGTCACTATTGCTGATGCCATGACCAGGTAATGAAAGCAGTGGCTAAGACCATTTTCACAGTTGTCTCCCTACACAGAACTGCCAGGTGGCAAGTGTTGTAAGATTTATGAAGGCAAAGGAGAGGCCCAAGACTCCACGTCAAGCTCCAACATATATCCTCAGTGCAGCTACCAATTGGCAGATGAACACACACCTAGAGAGGCAGCTCAAGTTCCTGGTTCACATACTCATGACCTTGTTGAGACCAGATGCAGTACTGCTTTCTGAGTCAGCTATGTAGATGATTACGTTGGATCTAACTGTCTCCTGGAAAGACAGGATCAAGGAGGCATATGTGAGAAAGAGGGCCAAATATCATGCCCTTGTCTACCACAGAGCAGTGAGTAAGGCAAACTGTTTGCCCGTTGAGGTAGGCGGCAGGGGATTTACTGGCCAAACTCTCTGATGAGCCTTCAGTTATTTGGGAATCATAGTAGCCTGCCATAAAAGAGCCATCAAGACAATATCAGAGGCTGCTGAATGAGCATCACAATGGCTTTAGATTAAGTGAAATGAACGATGGTTTGCTACTCAGACATAGGCAGGGATCTGATCAGCCTCAGCTGGGTTTCCTGGGTGAGCGAGTCTGATGTTGTAAGACTCGAAACACCTCATTACCCTAGGAACATCACTGATGATATGTCTGAGAGCATCTTAAGATGTTTCAAATAATGTAACTTTGCTATATACAGTATTCATGTATATTTTTTTTCTGTATCTATATTGCAGTGGATTTTTGTATCATCTGGCCAAGTTACGGTTTTGCATTCCCTGCTGCCTCAAGAACTCCAGGCATATGGAGACCCCAGATAGAATAATGCTGTTCAGCATACAAATTAAACACTGATGATGTCCATCCATCTATCCACCCATCCATCATTGCTATGTAATTATAATTACATTTTAACAACCCTAAAAATTACAAGGATTCTACCTCTGCCTCTTATTTTAAAGACTATTACAATGCATATGTGTTGATATGACATATAATAAAATGAAAATTAATTAGTGGAGTAAAGAATCGAGTTAATATCTTTTAACTTATTTTTTATTACTTGATTTTTATTTCACAGAAGTGAGGAAGAAAGCCAGTTTCATCACACCAGTACCAGGAGGTGTGGGGCCAATGACAGTTGCCATGCTTATGAAAAACACTGTATATGCTGCTAGAAATCTACTAACACATTAAAGAGACATTGCCATTAAGATGATTTTATTTTATTGTATTGCAAAATGTATTTTTATTACTATTTATATATTTATGTAGTTCATACCAATTATATTTTAAAAAATCTATATTTTTTCTACTCTAAAAGTCTTCTTTGGCATTTTGAAGTATAGGACATTATTTCATACATTAAGAAAATCAAAAACATTGAAATGAAACTTTATTTACAGGATTAGCAGTTTTGTTACTTGTGTTTTCATTTTTCTAATGCAGTTTAATAGATGTTTATTTATTTATTCAGGGTGTAAATCATTAGAAATTGTACATTTTGAATGGTTAAACATATCAAAATGGGAGGATTACACCTCATATAAGCTATGCATAATTTTAAACTCTTAGCACAGACAGTATGAAGCCAAAATATACCAAGTACCAGCTATAATTTAAAAAATAATAACATGTTATTGTTTCAGATTTTGATAATATACAGTATATGGTGCTTCACATTTTCATAGAAATATATTTACAGGAGTTGGAAGGACTTACAAAAGGGCTGGGTCAGTGTGCTTTTTTCATTTTATTGCTGAAATAAAAGTAGGTTAGAAAATCATTGTTCTGGCTGTTATGTTTTCATCTTGTGCCAGTCTTATGATGATTTACTGAAATGTTGTATTTCTGTCCTTCTTTTTATATTATTAATGTCCATACACCCTTTGCTTTTTTTCTTTTTGCAGATTTGTTTGCAGATTAGTTTTTGTAAAACTGCTTTTTTCAAACTGTAAAGTATTGTGTTATTCATTAAAAGTTTAAACAATGTAATGTGTCTGGCAATTAAAAAAGTGGACTTTTTGTTCACATATGGGATCAAATTAAATGATAAAAATTCATTTTTTTGTCTCTGAATTTTCATAAGCAAAAGGAACATATATGTTATGTTCAATATTTATTGAAATTGGTTACCATGGGCGCAGTGGGTAGCGCTGCTGCCTCACAGTTAGGAGACCTGGGTTCACTTCCTGGGTCCTCCCTGTGTTGAGTTTGCGTATTCTCCCCGTGTCTGCGTGGGTTTCCTCCGGGCACTCCGATTTCCCCCCACAGTCCAAAGACAGGCAGGTTAGGTGCATTGCCAATTCTAAATTGTCCCTAGTGTGTGCTTGGTGTGTGGGTGTGTGCGTGTGCATGCCCTGCCCGGGGTTTGTTTCATGCCTTGCGCCCTGTGTTGGCTGGGATTGGCTCCAGCAGGCCCCCGTGACCATGTAGTTAGGATATAGCAGGTTGGGTAATGGATGGATGGATGGATGGTTAACATGTAAAAAAGATAAATATGAATACATGCATTAGGCACTGAAAAAGTCATGTACTTCAGGTTACATAATTGGGAAAAACGGAAGTGCCTGGGAGAATATTTACTGTAATTTATTATCTTAATGTAAAACACTTAGATGGATAAATATAAATAATTAATTTCCTGCTTAGGACATTTTATGGCATTGAAAATTTGTTATGTTCAACTTTAGAATTAAGAATTAGCCAGCTCTTATCAATTTAACTTGAAAACATATTATACTAAGAAAAATTCTATTTTGTTTTAAATAGATTTTCTGCACTTGCAAGTTTACTTTAAATTTCAAATTTTGTAAACATTTATTGCAATTATGTTAATGTGCCAAAAGTAGATTTTATAATAGTATGATTTTTTTTTTTTTTAATCAAAAACCTGAACACTGGATCCATTGCTTATAGTATTATAACCAAATATATGTATGCGTTATCTACTTTACACTTTGCCTGCTTTAAGGAAAGTTTATGAGAGTGTGTTTGTTTCAGTATGTCTAGATGGTGATTATTTTTTGAAAAGCAATTTAAGTATATGTTCTACTTCAAAAAAAGAATACTATGTCTGCATTGGCACGATCAAAGGGCAAATGTTGTAGGGAAAACTGTTTTCAGCTGGGAAAATCAAATGCTGAATTACCTACTATGTCTGTAGTATTGCTGCATTGTACCGAGATTCTTTTAATAGACAGTGTTTTTATTGCATTCTTAAGTATGCTTTGATTCTGTGACATATCCAATTAATAATGATAGGAGTTCAGATTGCCAACCTTCACACAAGCCATAAAGTATACAAATGTGCCTTCAACAATACTTGAAACAGATGCTCTCAGAAGTGACAGTTGTTTGCAGTATTTAAATGATGCTGTCACTAACAGACCTTGATTTCAAATGCATACTCTGTCTAGAATGTTTTCCTTGCCAGCCATTACATATGAA
Organism: Polypterus bichir lapradei; assembly: GCA_026402145.1. Lineage (NCBI taxonomy): Eukaryota > Metazoa > Chordata > Cladistia > Polypteriformes > Polypteridae > Polypterus > Polypterus bichir. The sequence goes on along the minus strand of JANRMT010062821.1, from coordinate 33,334,254 downwards.
GTTGATGTCATTCATGGATTCACATTAAATTCTTAGAACTACTGGCTGCACTTGAGCATAAAATGCTTACAAAATAAATGTGTGGAATCAGAATTTGCCAAAAAAAGACAATGTTTTTGTGAATCAAGATCTCATTCTCACTGTCTGATACATAAAAAAAACATTCTGTCAGGCCAGTAGAGGGGTCTAATCCCTCCAGCATGTCCTTTGTCTGCACCAGGTTTTCTTCCAGTGGGTCATGCCTACTGTCTAATTACACTAACAAACTACCTCAGCTGGCTCATGCCAATATGGAGAGCTATTGGTTCTGCTTTGAGTTTCTCCTTATCTGTTCATTGATTGTAGGCCCAGCAAACCTGTGCTCATTTTGGAAGGGTTACTTAAATAATTGAAATTTTATTTTATATTGCACCATAATTATCATTTTCAGAATTGCAAGATTAAAGCCAGTTAAACCACACTGCATTTGACGGACATCCTCAGCCCTGTGGAGGCATTGTGATGTGATATGTACAGCTTCATGAGTGATCTCTCATATCACGGTGTCAGTACTCAGTCTGGAAACACAATGTTCAATGATGTACAGTGAACACCAGTTTCTTATGCAAATTGATAATAATAATAATAATAATAATAATAATAATAACATCCATTATAAGAGTAAGTTAATAAACCTAAAATATGAGTATATGTTATATATAATTACATAATAAATTAATAACAATAAAATAATAGTAAAAATAATAAACATTGTAAAGTGACTTACTCCATGTCATAATCTGAATCTTGGACTAGGCAATATATTCCAAATATTAACTTGTTTATGGTATTTAATATTAAATAAATAAGCTTATTGCATCTAAACAACCTGCTGTAGTATGATAATCTATAAGGCTGATTGTTTCAACATAAATTTTGTCTAATGTTGTTAGTATATTACTCTAATGCCATGCTACTGCATATTAAGGTGTACAGCTACATAGAACAATATGTTACTCAAACTATTAGCTTCAGCATGTCCATAAATATGTGATAATATAGTATGAACAAAAACCAACAAAAAATATTGTGAACTTAAAAATGTAGTATCAAATGCATTACACTACATTTAATAGAATCACAGTGTACTAAAAGATTTACTGTATTTCCATAGGTTGTTGCAAAAATACTGGGTCTATTTAATAAGTAGGGCTTGTTCATATTTTTCAGGATTCACTGATTATCATCCTGGCAAAACCTACTTGTTAGCTACATTAATATTTTTCAGTATTATTCAAAGACTACATTATGTACTGTATGTTCCAGAGCATCTTTAAAAGTATTTGTTATGTAGGGTGTTGACATTTAGAATTTAGTTTCCCTTGTATTGTAGGGTTAGTTTTGAAATCTGCTTTTTTAAAATTCAGTCCTGTGAAGCAATAGGTAATTTCAGGAGGAATGAGGTTTCTGCAATCATTACTCAAATACATTCAAATAAAAACACTTGTGTGTTGTTCTATGTATTCTTTATTCATTCTTTCAATTAATTATTCTAACTTAGCAAAATGCAGAATCATGGGGAATTTAGAGCAGGAAGCAGTTATGAAAAGCGATGCCACTCTAATGAAGAGCACATTCACACACTGTTTTTAAGACACCAGTTAGCCTAATATGAATGCCTTTAGGTTGAGGAGTAAACAGTACATGGGTAAAGTGTGCAAACTCTGGACAGACAGCGACCTATTCAGGTAATCATGTCATAATTTCTGGAACTGTTTGTCAGTACTATTGACTGTGTCTCTTTGTTATATGTACTCATATTATAAAATGTATATAAGCATTTTATCCCTATTCTGTTGTGAATCATGTGGAATTTTATGAAAAAAGTTTCTCTTAGCATCAATTGGAAAAAAAATATTATAATCTAATTCAGTCTTGCTACTAACACATAATCAAAGACTTCATTTAAAAACATTACAGCATTATGTGTACCTCAAATAATATCACTATATAATACTGTACCAACCAGTATGTCATGTTCTGTGTGCACTTCCAGCATATGCATACATAAAACAGTACAGAAATAATAATATAATAACCTTTAAAATATTGTAGCTTATGTATCTGTTATTTTTACATGTATTTTTATGTCGATAGAGCAGTCTTCTTGTGATTTTTTCAAAGATAAAGTACATGCTTATCTTTGAAAACTCATTCATTTACTGAACTGCACAGTTTGCTAGTATCAAATGCTTTCAAGGCACAAAAATAGCCAAGAATATCAGCCAGGTTACTGTACATCAAATTTAGTATAATAATACTTGTGCTTCAGGCTATAGTCATGTTATTTTTCATTTGGCAAATTTATGTTCATACTGTATGTCTGTTTAATACATTTTTTTTTAACTTTTAAGAATGTGGGAAGAATGCAAACATTATGGGAATTTCAGAGATCATCCTTTGCTCTTAAGACATAAACAACATCCATGCAAAACATTCTCTTTCTGCATATTTTTCCATATACAGTAATCTGTCAGCTTTTCTACTTTGTCATCTAGTAATGTGGTTTTTAACATGCTTGTCTTCTATAAATGTTGTAAATGTCAAGTATACAAAATTAAGTAGAGTGTATTTGAATAATGCAGCATTTTTATTAAACTATTACAGCTGTTAAAGTGTACCTTTTATTTCAAAATTTCTTTTCACAGGACTTAACAATGTTAATTTTCAGTATTTTACAGTTTTTATTATTTCTACTTTTTAAACCAGTATTTTTTTACTTAAAGTGTATTATTTGTAATGTTTGAATTTAAAGTGGAAGTATTTAATTGCTCTCATATCCATTTTGGTTTTCTGGATTTGTTGAAGAACAATGTGGGAAGAATTGTATGTTTAATGGAATTTTTGGTTAAAAAGCACAATAGGTGCAGAAATGTGTTCTCTTTGTCTTATCAATATAAGCATTTTAAACGTAAATATTTGCATTTTTTATATCATCCTGTGTCTCTTAGAAATGTGTACATAATTCCAGTTTTGTGTGACCTTCAAAAAGTGTTCATGTTCAAATGCATTTATGAAGCGAAATGTTTTAAATGTTACCAGCATTTTCTTATTTATTTCATGTGTAATTGAATTTGTAATGAATTATTATTATGATAGTCATTATGTTTTTAGCTGGTACGTATGTAGTAGGTGAAAATTTGATAAATAGGCTAAATATTAAATGGCAGTACCCAAACAAATAAGATGACAAGTCATGACAAACATTCCCTGGTTTGCTTTTAAGAAACATTAACTCAACAAATTTTCTATTTACCTTATGCTGTACTGTATGTCATTGAAGTGTACTGAATGTTTATTCCCTGACTAATGATTCTTACTACTAAATGTGTAACTTCACACCACACTTTTGGTAATGTGAATTTAATTTGTTGTTTACATGTCTGTTATTAGCAGCTATATTAGGATTAATATTCAAAATTATGGTAGCGCAGATGCAAAACACTTCATCTTTCTGGAGGCCTCCTCAAATGCTCCTCTTAAAAGACTGATACGGTTAGGGGAACAGCTTGAAGGACATTTTGGTTACAGTCTGCCCACTTTTTAATGTTTGTTTATTTGCTGGGGTATTTAAAATTAGACTTATACAATTAAAAAGTCAGACTCTTTTTACTGTGAAAAAGCTCTAACTCTGTCTCGCCCATGTAGTAAACTGAAGTACTGCTGGTCACATGTCCCTTCCCCCAGTCTTCTCTTTAAAAGGGCATCCCGGCCGGGCAAGATCCCCAGCCGTCCATCACAAACTTCAGTGACTAAACTTGATATATCAAAAGTAGAGCCTTATGGATTCTGAAGTGTAAACCACTTTCCTTTTTTCATTTACATTGAATTTTCAAGATGTCAATTTGCAAACCGTCCCACTCCTCTAGATCTCCACCCCTTAATCAGGATAAGGCTACATGCCATGAGTTTGCTTATGTAGTGATGGGCTGTTATTTCTCTTTATATGGTTAGTGGGCTTTGAATAACCAGTTCATATAAGGGCTAGCTTCTATTTTAGCAGCTATTTACTGAAGATTGACACAGTCTGCATTTAACATCAGTTTGACTTGTTCTCAAACTAGGACCAACAGACGAAATTTCACTGACATCTCTTCTCAGGCTTATTTTATGATCTCCCCAGCATCATTTCTACAAATGCTATTTGGCTCTTAACACTTTTTAATACCTCATTATAAAATGTCCAAGAAACAAAACATAAATATTTTTTACATACACAATATATTAAATATCATTCAGATAACTTTCTTTACATACAATTCCTACTGCAAAGCCACAGCTCCATATCTATAGTTTAAACCATCTATTCATGTTCTCCTTTTCTTTGTCTTTCTACAATTACAAGAAAGACTAAAGCTATCCTGCAGTCCCTGATCTCTAGTGAAAACGAATGATAGGGTAGTTGCATCTTTAGACACCAACAGATTCTTTGGTAACCCTTTTGTTTAGGTACTGAATAAATGAATCTATTGCTCAATTCCTACTATGTAACAAGATCTTAACAAAAACTACTTTGGGTCTTCATAACACAAAGAATGAGTAAAGTGTTTATTCATCTCTGCAATGTGACCTGCTAACATAATGTCAGTAGGGTATGGTCTGAGGTGGCTTAATATTTCTCTTGGTATTACATATTTACAGGGAGATTCACTCGAAAGAGGCCCCAAATATTCTGTTGTAACTTCTGTTAGGATAAAGCAATCTGAACCAAAAAAATATGCTATATACCTTGACATATGTGTAATTGATTGCATTACATGCGATGATGGAAGTGGTTTATGTTTTCTGCCAGACACATTTCGACACAGCGCTCCATGTTCCTGAACCTATCAGCAAGTGTTCCCGGTCATGGACCCAAAATTTCTATGCTTTGTTCCCAACCATCCAAGAACAGTTTAGTGACAAACAATGCCTTTTCCAGCATGATAGACCACCGTGCCATACCGTGCTTGGAGAACAAAATATCTGAACACTGAAGCAGCAAATTTTGTGAAAACCAATACTTGTGTCATTCTCAAAACTTTTGGCCATGACTGTACATCAAAGTTCAGTTTCAAATATGTACCCTTTAAAAATACATCAAAGTTCAATTTCAAATACATTGTAATAGCAAAACTGATTAAATTAGCACATTTCTCTTATTTTGTGTGTTAACACAACAAATACATGTCATTCTCAGACAAAACCGAGACTGGGCGTCAGTATATTGTGAACTGAGTGTAAGCATATTACAGGAATTTTTTTTCTACATCCTGTGTAAATTCATAGTATAATTTCAAAGAATAAAATCTTTTGGGACTGGCCCTGCTTTCTGTTTGTTCTCAGATTATATGCTTACAGTATGCATGAAGGTACAAAAGTTTCATAACTTATAAATCTAGGTAATGTGTCTCAAATCATTTTGAAATTAAAGTACAGCATTAATTTAAATTATAAAATAATAAGCTGTGAAGTGTAGTTTATTGAAAGCAAATGTTAATGTGTTTGCAAAAATGAAAAAGAATGTTAATTTTAAATTTAAAATACAAAACCAATTATGTTTGCATCTATGAATCTCCTTACAAAATACAGAGCCTCTTGTTTTTGTCTTGGTATTGCTATTTAATGCTAAGTATTTTTGCTGTTTATTTCCATTTCTTTAGGACTCATAAAAGCAGCATTTTTAATAAAAATTATCTGTTGCTGGTATTCGGAATTGCATTTAATTGAATGAGTTATAATAAAGTAATCGGGCAAACATTACAGTAAATCAAAACTACATTATGCAAAACACAGTCCTATAAAAATAAAACTGATACAATATTTCCAAACAAGAGTTAGGTTGCATTGGGTCATAGTCAACACTTAAAGCTTCCCTAACCCATTTCAGAGATCTATTTGAACAAATGGCCACCATTATCATCATAATCATTATCACCAATGTAATTGCCATGTTCTGTGTTTACCCACATTAGCCAGTTACACTCCAAACATTTTTCCTCCATTCTATGTGCAGCATTTTTGGTAAGACCCATTCTTTTTTTATCATCAGACACTACCTCCAATAACATCTTTTTTGGCCTTCCCCTGAGCTTCATCCTGTTCACCTCTATCTTGGTGCAACTCTTTATCCAATTATCCTCTACCGTCTGCTCCACATTCCCAATCCACCTTCGTCTGTTTCTTTTTAGCACATTACCCATCATCTTTACACCAAGTCTTTCTTAATTCAGCATTCATCTTCCTTTCACTCTCAGATACTCCATAAATTTTACTTGATCATTCTAATCTCTATTCTTTCCAGATTTGCTTCGTGTTCCACCTTCATAAGATACAACTCAGTCCCACAGAGCATACTACTCCTCACACAGCTTTAATAACATTTCCCTTTAATGCAACAGACCTTCCCGTAGAAGTTAAAATGGGGGACAGCTCATTTCATCAGCCACTGCATCACATCTACAGTCAGGGCCGGATTAATGTGGGCCCAGAAATAGGCCCAGATGAAAACAGATCTCAAAATAATTCTTAGAATGAAATTTGGAGTCTGACTTTTGGACGCCTAGACACAGCGTTACTTATTATACAGTTACTATTGTTCTTTGAGCTGTGACGTAAGTATAACGTTGTTGTGTTTATTGTTAACCGAAGATTTCAAGTTAATGCTATCAATTTTACGTTAAACAGTTTACTTAGTAATTTAGCTGCGTTTTTTGCAATATCTTGGGGATTCTTGTCACTTTATTATTGTTCAGTAAGTGCCACGTAGTAAATTTTTCACCTTGAAAGTTAGTTGTACAGTAAAAATCGATGGCTATTTAAATGGTTGTCTGTAAAGGTAAAACTAAAGGCCAGCCCGCAGGCCCGGCATGGATGTTTAGAATTTTTAAAATCCTTGACAGAATTCTGGTCTATTATGAAATTTAAATCGTGGACAAATTTTTACCCTCAAGAGCCTGAACTGAGTCACTTTGACCCAATGTCTCTGCAAGTTCATTTTTTATTACTCTGTTTCGTAAGAGAATTGCGAAATTGTGTGTATTTCATTGTTAGGTTTTCTGCATTAAGTGCACTTTTCAGACAATTGCTATTGAATTATTGAATGTTGATGTTACATAATTTGATGTTAATCTCGAGTTGTTACGATACTATGTCATTATTATTATTCATGATCAATAAAGGCTGGCTGGTTGCGTCGTAAGCAATTAAGGCTCCTTGGTCGGTCTGAGTGTGCATGTACGGTGACTGTTGAATGCACATGCACCAATGCCAAGAAAAAATAGGCCTTTTTTGTGCTGCAGCATCAGGCCCAATTTCGTCTTAATCTGGCCCTGTCTACAGTAATCACAGTACACCTGTTCACCCAGTCCTCCTCAGTGTTTTTGATTTCCATCTGAAGAATGCCTATTGCAAGCACACCGAGACTTGCACTCAACTTAGCAATTACCTTCCCCTCACTATGTGATACCCCACACATCCACATAATCATTCTCATTTCTGTTCTGTTCACCTTTGCTTCCATGTTCGTACACCATGTGGCAGAACATTCTCAATTTCTCCAAAGCAATTCCATTATCCATATCTAAATTTCAGTTACTACATCAGCATTCTGCACCCCCTCAGACATTTTTTATAAACAAAGATCACATTTGTCACCGGCAGACGACTCTTCACATCACTAAATCTTTATACCCCTATACACTGAACTGAGTTTCTCCCAACACCTTTACCACACATGATCCATGACCATGCACCCACCTCTTCCATGCGTACTTTCTCTTTCCAACCTCCACTTCCACTACTTCAGCCTGGTCCTTCTATTTTCTCACAGCAAACATAATTAGCAATTCATTGTCCTCATTTAACAGCCTCTTTATGTACTAGATATTCCTACTGTCATTATTATAATTTGTTTTGCTATCAATTTTGAAACAAAAGTTCCATTATGAAATACTTATTTATACAAATGAAAATACCAGCAGCAAAACTGATTAAAGGTACAGGCCAGGCATACTTATTTTAGAATGACACCAATGAATTCCTGCCAAACTCTGAAAAACTATGTACTGTTCTACATAAAGAACATTTTTTCTACTTTGGATAATTATAGGATGTTACTTTCACTTTTGGTTATGTAAGGTACTTTAGGATTCTTCCAGTTAAGCAAGATTAGTTGACCCGCCAGCAATGTAGTGTAGGAAATCACAGTGAGTTTATTGCTATATAATCTTATCCCATCTGGTGTTCCTCCAGACAATACCATTAAAGAATTAGTTATAGCTGTAATTGTAAATATCTTTCCATAAAGTGGTTTTAATGTAGAACAGTCCCAAAAAATATGACTTGGCAAAGGCAGTGCTAAATTAGGGTTAGTTATGTTACAGCTTTTTGCCCTTTGAAATGCAAAGTCCAAAATATTTATAGCAGAAACAGGTAGGAACTTTAGGGAAAATAATGTCGGCTTTTTCTTTATTCATCAAAATCATTCTTACTTCTGTGGAGAGTGTGTAAAAGCCAGATGCCTTAGGCAGTGGAGCAATGCCTTTTTTTATAATAGAAGACCTAGTTTATTTTTCTGTAGTTTATATGTGATATAAAATTCATCTTATTTAATGTTTCATGTATTTATTTTTGGCACATTGATGTCTGGCTTTTTGATTGGTTACTAACATTAAATTTGTTTTTCTTAATGTCATTGTTATGCTTCATGCAGAATGTATTCCCCGGCTTTTGTTTATTTTCCTGTTTTGTGCCTTCTTTCTTTATTTACAAGCATTATTTTTCTGATTTTTTTGTAATTATGTGTTATGGTAATAATATTATGTTTTTTTATTATGTACAGTATTAATCTATGTGTACTGTGTTGCACTCCTATGTTCCTTGTGTTCTGAGGGTGGTGCCCCAAAAGGCAAGGCAACCCTGACTTCACTACTCATGAGAACTTCCTCTGACTATTTAACTCTTTCAGGGCTGATGTTGAGTTTTGTCGAAATTCAGGGGTAAAGGACGGTAATGGGCTGTAAACTGCGACAAAACTCGCCCTTACATTTTAGTTTGACTCTCTTTGCTTGAGTGCATGAGTAGTGAAGAGCAAACAGCATCTAAAATGGTGAGAGTAAAGCAAATGATAAAAGCAAAATACCCCATGGACGTTTTATGTATTATTGCTGGATCGGACTCCAAGTTTGATGCAAGTGATCTGGAGGATGGATATCGAAAATGAAAGTGAGGTACCAGCATCGGCCTATCGGTCAACTGCTGATCGTGATGCTGAACACATTCGTGTAGCTGATACGCTGACAGCAGCGTTCGCCTAGGAGGACCAACACTTATGACAACAAGAGATACAAACCATATTGCGACACACTGCCACCATCGCCCACCTGCTGTGCAAAGATGGAGAGGTAGCCAGCCTGCCGTGCATTCCTGCTGGCCATCAAGCCGCCCCTGCGCAGCCACTGTTGCCAGAGATGCCGAACAAGCGAAAACAGCAGCTACAGCATGCAGCAACAGACGATTTATGTTGATCTATGTGTGACACCAGTGCATTGTGTGCTTTTTGGAAAACTGAGTTTTTTTGGAAAAAATATTCAGCCCTCAAAGAGTTAAGTCATAGAGAAAGAGTATCTTGGGAGCAATGCATTAAAGTTTGAAGGAGTAGTACGTATTTTTTATTCTGCCAGATTTGTTGTTTTGTATCGTTTTTTCACTCTCGTTATTGGCTTTCGCTTTTGGGTCGTGTTTTGGGACTTGTTCGCTTGGATTGCCTTTTAGACAACTTCTTTTTACTCCCTTTTGTTCTTTTGAGCATTTCTGTAAAATTTTCTGTTTGTATGAGTAAATATAATTATTATTTCAAATTCTTTGTTTCCTTTGTCTCTTCAAGCTAAAGTTTTTCACAGTTTCTGTTATTTGAGGCATTTTAAGATATTTTGGTATAGAAAATGTATTTTTTGAAGCCACATAGGCCAAAACCGGCTAGTAGATTTTGGAGTTAGGCTGCCTGGGGTAAGGTCTATTCTGGGTAGAAAACTTAGGGCCCTAGCCTAGGTTCTAGGTATTTTTCAGATCTTGTACCCTTTTCACTATGTCTGGGACTCCTTATTATAGTTATGAATTATGTATTTGAATATATGAAAAACAGTTGCAAATTCCATTAATTAATTTAAGCTAACCTTTAACATTTTCTGAATAAACAAGTTTATTTTTATGGGAGGGCTACTTTAAAAAATTTTTTACCAGTTCACATAGAATACTGGGCAATGTCGATAACATCTAACCGCCTTTGGGACTTGGGTAGAGAGCTCGAATGCTTTTCAAAGCCAGTTTTTTTCACAGCTTCACCAAAACCAAGTCTGAAGACTGCATTTATAGCTTTAAAATGAGCCATATTCTTATTATCAAAACAAACACATAAAGTGACCCAGTGGAATTCTTGTAGCAGCTTTAAAAGTAGTTCACGTTCCAAGTTAGACTGAATTGATGACCCATCATTCTACCTGCTCTTACTCCTTTTATATTCATGTATTGTCATATGGCCAGAAGAGGCATTCTTCTTGCTTAATTCTTGGCCTATCTGGTATTGAAAGGCTATCCTGCATATCAAGTCTTCTAGATGTGATTTGTGACAAACCTCTGGTTCAAACCTGTGAATAGAGAAGGACAGACCTTATTTCTGACGGTTCCTTTGGTGCTCACAGCACATTCAGAAGAAAAGCTGAAGTGAACTTTGCCTGTCTGAGGAATGAGATAACTATTAGAACACATCACATTGCCACTTTAGCATAGCTTTAAAGGCCTCAGTACAAGATATCAGCATGACCTAACATAAAAGCTCATGCCATAATGTAGTAGGCCTTAGTTTAGCAGAAATTAGCTTACGTTTACAACTTTATTTTCAGAAATTATATATACAAGCAGGCACCAAATTGCTTGCACAGCTTGGAACAGACCATCTTGACCTGAATGGAATTGCTCAAAGAGCAGAGAGTGTTCAGCAACATTTATCAGCACTGATGGACTGTACCACTAGTCAGTTAGAATAACAAGTGTATACTGTAGTCAGTTAAATGACAATAAAACAATTCCTAGTCTATTATATTTCTTGGTAGATAACCATATCCCACCTTAATTGGTGGAGCTGTAAGTTTAAGATGCCCACTGTAATGTTGAAGCAGATCACCTGAAGATGACCCACATTCTGTTACTTTGTGCCGAAGGCAAGCAAGCATTTCTCAGAAAAATAACCTGCTCAGTATCATTTGTTGTTAAAAATTTGGGTGAGCACTGAAGGAGGTTATTATACTGTAGACAACTGTTCCATTTCAAATCATAAAAAAGAATTTCTGCACGAAACATTGTGACTTTATACTGTACATGTAGTATATTATAAATTGTGATTTGTGGGAAACACTTGCCAAGCAAAGGCACAAACCTATTAACTTTACACTTGATGAACTGTAGAGATTTGCTAGCAAACATAATTTTCTTTATTAAGTTTCTTAAAAATTCAGGCAGTAAACAATTGCACTCATTTCCTCAGTGAAAGCTGAGCAAGACACAAACAGCATCACAGATGTTATAAATTCTACACCACCTGTGACATTTCTTGAACATCTTAATTTCTCAATAAAGTTAAGCAAACAAATTATATTCTTTCCCAGAGGCTTAGGTATTATTTCTCTTTTCTAATTACACTATATTTAAGCATAGATGCTAATAAAGCTGCATTGTAATATCTACAGGTACAGTATGAAGTGGATACTTCTACTCTACAGTTTGATAAATATAATGAAGGTCTGGTTCCTGGAGTATAAAGCTTTAGGAGGGCATAGCCAGCAAGTCCTTTGTATTTTTGGTTCAGGGTTAGGTCATTTGCTCATTTATGTAGACACAATGTACACTACGGTTGTGGGAAAAAAAAAACACACACTTTGAGCTATACAGGAATCTAAACCACCATACTTTGTTTACCCAGTTGTCCTTGAGCCAACATTCAGCAAGTTGTGGCATTATATTCTTGTGTTTAAGTGTATATATTTTGACCAAAATATATAGTGTATACAGTTTGAGTGCACTACACTTTGTGGTGAAAATTATTTATAGTAGCAAATGGAACTGTGTAAACTCTTTTGAAGTTTTTGTAGCCTTGAATTGTTCCAGATTCTCAGTATATAAAAGGATACATTTCAAATCTACATGGGGAAGATACATATTGCTATCTTATGGAATGCGTGTGTGTACATTACTATTATTCCTTATTTCACTGTTTTTATAACTTCTGTTTTGTTATTGTATATAATTTGAAGTCCAACATTAATATATTGCCAATTATTAAATTGATTTTTTGCCTGCTGCCATTGTAATTAATGCTAAAAATGTATAGCCCCTTTTAAAGTGGAAACGTGCTAGAACTCAGCCTGTGAGATTCACAGTCTAAATATTCATATCTGCTGAGTATTCTTTAATAGTTAAGCTTTTGATTAAATGTAACACATTTTAAAATATGTTGCCTGGTCTCTTAGCTTTTATCCTGAAAATCACACTTAGAAGTAGTGCTTAGCCTTTGAGGTTACACATGAAATATTATTTATGTAAAACATATTAAAAAAGCTATTTAGCCCCTGAAGTTTTATTATAATGTACATGCTAGTTAATCAGCATTTCACTACTGAGGTTACATTATAATTAGCATAACAGTGAAGTATATATGGGACGCAAGATGTAGTATGATAAGTATATGTAAACAGAGACGTGCAATGGGAGATAAAGAATTTGGAAAAAGAGAAGGAAAAATAAAAAAGATATTTAGAGATGGGGGTTTGCAGCTATAAAGGAGAGATGGAAAGGCTTGTGGTTATTGGGGAATGATTTAATATATGGTTTAAAACGAATGAAGGTTTAATAGGAATTAAAATTAAGTGAAAACATATGTAAATAATAGGAATTTTTGTTGTAATTTATTAGTGGGATGAAAGTTGCAGGAAAGAGAGGCTAGTTTTGAGACTAGTTTTGTTACACTGTAATATTATATTAATATGGATTGTAATTTCTACTGTGTAAACATTTTTACAATAAAAAAAAAATTAGGCAACTATTAGCCATAGTCATATTACTTTCTATGGGTATATAACCTAAAGCTTTACAAATGATAGCAAGTCAGGCTAAATTTTTGTAACTTATAACTAATGTGTATCAGAAAGACAAAACTAGTCCTTCAGACTAAAAGCATTAAAATAGAGTTCAATTGGTGGTTCATGCTTCTATTTCATCGTTGGCTTTGAGACCTGACGCTGCAGTAAAACTGGGTGGGTTGAAACTTTATAACATCTGTCTAAACTTAGGTAAAAGCACCTATAGCTGTACAGTTATTTGGTTTTGTCCTATAATGTTGGGTAAACTGTTAAAAAAGTTGGAACATGTTGAGTGCTATATCATATAAATTAGCCACATCATCTATGAAGCATGCAGATTAAGTAAACATTTTCAATTCTTACTGTGAAAACAGTGAATTCTTGATAATATGAGGACATTGAAATCATGCACTTAAATAGTAATGTCTTTTTTTTATATTATTACAGAACAACAATGATTAGAAATTATTTTATTTACAATGCCATGATGACTAATGTAAGAAGACAGGGAATGCGGGAAGTTACTTCTTTTCTATGAGAGTTTGCTTTGTTTATATTGCTTAGTTAGTTGGCATAATCTGACATAGCAAAAAGAACAAAAAACACAAAAGAAAATACAACATAAAACACTAGCAATAAATTTAATGAAAGTAAGAAATTGCCAGCTGAGGATGGGGCTAAATATAAAATATATATATAGATTGCAGATTTCTGAATAAAGAATAACATGCTAATGAAGTGGTATATATCAAAGAGTTGTAAAGATAGGCAGTAGGAAGGTTGAACCCAGCACTACAACTTCCAGTGGCTGCTCCCTTACAGGTAGAGAACTCTTTAACTCTCTACTGCTTTAGAGTCTTTTTTTGGACATAGGACGGGGGCTTGAATAAAAGCTTCTGCATGTTGTATCTAGTCTATGTACTGTGTGTAGTTTATATACAGTATATATATATATATATATATATATAGAGAGAGAGAGAGAGAGTAAAATAAGCACAATAACACCATCAAAGGTTTGAGGAGATCCTCCATATACTGTTTATATATATATATATATATATATATATATATATATATAAAAATGAGGGACATTCAAAAAATTTACACACTTTTAGATTTTCTTTGGAAACAGTGAAGGCAGGAAGAGTAGTAATGGGGCAATAAAAAATTTATACGATACTGTGAAAATTGCATCACAAACGAATGAGACTATATAGAAAAGTGATGTAATTTGTTTTTGAAATCCTTAATAAATAGAGTTTTAAAAAAATGCGGAAACTTTTTGACTGCCCTTCGTGCATATACATAATAGACGTAATATATATACATAATATGTATATTATGTCACACTTGTGCGATTAGGAGGCAGTCAAAAAGCCTAAAGGTGAGTGAAATATCACGAGATAAAGGATTGTCACGTGGTACTTACCTGAATCTCTTCTCTCTACAGAAAAACCGAGGAAAAATAATTACCTCCACTTCTGGGTTCCAAAATGGCCACCATGACGTCACTTCTGGCGACTCGACATGACATCACATCCGGCCATCACAACTGACTTCACTTCTGGGTCCATCAAGATGACGCTGTTTCCGTCTCCTGCATTCAGCGTCACTTCTTGCTAACCATTTCCTGTTCCCTCTCAGGACTTTTGATCATTTATTTTTTGCATTTTTGCTTTACTTGTCCGCAGGACATTATACGGGGACGGTCCCCAAACTTTATCTTTGTGGAGCTTCATCTTTTTAAGGATATATTTCCACTATATATATATATATATATATATATATATATACACTCACCTAAAGGATTATTAGGAACACCTGTTCAATTTCTCATTAATGCAATTATCTAATCAACCAATCACATGGCAGTTGCTTCAATGCATTTAGGGGTGTGGTCCTGGTCAAGACAATCTCCTGAACTCCAAACTGAATGTCAGAATGGGAAAGAAAGGTGATTTAAGCAATTTTGAGCGTGGCATGGTTGTTGGTGGCAGACGGGCCGGTCTGAGTATTTCACGATCTGCTCAGTTACTGGGATTTTCATGCACAACCATTTCTAGGGTTTACAAAGAATGGTGTGAAAAGGGAAAAACATCCAGTATGCGGCAGTCCTGTGGGCGAAAATGCCTTGTTGATGCTAGAGGTCAGAGGAGAATGGGCCGACTGATTCAAGCTGATAGAAGAGCAACTTTGACTGAAATAACCACTCGTTACAACCGAGGTATGCAGCAAAGCATTTGTGAAGCCACAACATGCACAACCTTGAGGCAGATGGGCTACAACAGCAGAAGACCCTACTGGGTACCACTCATCTCCACTACAAATAGGAAAAAGAGGCTACAATTTACACGAGCTCACCAAAATTGGACTGTTGAAGACTGGAAAAATGTTGCCTGAGAATGAGAACATGGATCCAACATGCCTTGTTACCACTGTGCAGGCTAGTGGTGGTGGTGTAATGGTGTGGGGGATGTTTTCTTGGCACACTTTAGGCCCCTTAGTGCCAATTGGGCATCGTTTAAATGCCACGGGCTACCTGAGCATTGTTTCTGACCATGTCCATCCCTTCATGACCACCATGTACCCATCCTCTGATGGCTACTTCCAGCAGGATAATGCACCATGTCACAAAGCTTGAATCATTTCAAATTGGTTTCTTGAACATGACAATGAGTTCACTGTACTAAAATGGCCCCCACAGTCACCAGATCTCAACCCAATAGAGCATCTTTGGGATGTGGTGGAACGGGAGCTTCATGCCCTGGATGTGCATCCCACAAATCTCCATCAACTGCAAGATGCTATCTTATCAATATGGGCCAGCATTTCTAAAGAATGCTTTCAGCACCTTGTTGAATCAATGCCACGTAGAATTAAGGCAGTTCTGAAGGCGAAAGGGGGTCAAACACCGTATTAGTATGGTGTTCTTAATAATCCTTTAGGTGAGTGTATATATATATATATATGCTCTTCTTTGAACATAAGAGATATATATACAGTATATATTTGAAATGATATATTTCCTCCAATGAAGAATGATCATATCAACAATCCTCAGTAGTGCATTTTGTTTGTTATCTTGGTGAGTAGTTTCTCTGCCTTCTTTGGCAATGCTGTTATTTAGCCAAGAATAATTTTCTTTGTTTTAGCAGGAAATTTATTATCAGCTATGTTGTTTCCTCATCCCACTTTTCACCAGTATTTATATTTATTCTATTTTTGGATTTAATGCCCATGTCTCCATTTTAAATTAATTTTCTTTACCACAAAGAACATGCTGTTCAAAAATTTAAATTATTTCAAAGAAACCAGATTCACCAACTAAAAACAGCTTTGGTAACTGGGTGTCAGCCTTTGCACAATACAAGTAGATGCATTTAATTAAGAATTGTGGAAGTAACCAAAAAAGACTTAAACCGTTTTAAAATGCAGTCAACCGTATCAGCAAAACTACTCAAAATAATAATAGGTAAGGATCAATTACAATTACATTTAAGTGACTCCCATTGCTTATTGTGTAAATGGATTTTCTTATGTTGCAGAGCTATTATAATTTTACAGAAGGAATCTAGACAATTTAGAAATTAAATTTTTATCCTTATAATTTTAGCAGCCGAATTAAAAAGAGTAATCATCTTTTATAACCTCATGTGACTATACTAGATGGCAAATCGAGATTCCTGGGAGGAATTTTTAGGCTCCTATGAAATGACAGGAGGCCCTGCTCATCTTTCTTTTCATTTAAAATAATGGCAAAATATATGATTGCTTTATCATGTTATTATATAATCTGTGACATGCACCTAACTACAGCTCTTTTCTTAATGATGGATAGGAACAAATTTTAAACCCAGCTATACGACTGTTACTTGTAATGTCTTATCTGTCTCACTGTCCATATTGTACCCCTAGTATTCAAGTATTAAACCCTTAGATCTTCTTATCAGCAGGTTGCTTGCTAACTGGAACTGTCTTTTACTTTTACATTTACTATACCCCAGTTTATACCAATAGATGACTTTCCCAAAAGCATTCTTTTGTGCCCTTCAGTGACCACAGTTAGACGACTGAACTATTTTAACTTCTTGACATAATGGCTAATAGCAGCAGATATAAGCAATACATAGAACTATACAACATCAATGGGTTTATGGAAACTTTATTCTGTTCTAGATGACATTTTCCTGTCCTTGGTAACAAAACCAAAAAATGAAAAGAAAGGATTTTTGCCAGAAACAGAGCTCATTTGAAGGTGTCCAACATCTAAGCAGATATCAAGGTCCATTTAAATATCCATGTGTGTAACAGAGCTCTGTATAAAAGTGTCAAAAAAGCTACTGAACTAAACGCTATTTTTTTTCAACAAAACAACATTTGAAGTAAACTGACACTGAGACAACATGAAAAAAGTCTAATAAAAGGCAGCCAAACTCCCTCCCTGTTTTCTTGCCCAAATTAAGCACACACCCCTGACTATCTTTAGACTAGCAGAGCAGACAATTCTAACTCATTATCACTAAGCTCAGGGTCAATTCCCACAGGAATCAAAAGCTACACAAACCTGCAAACAGACTGGCTATACAAACATTCTATGGTCCTCCTTTACTCCTAAGGTCCTGCATTGCCTTTCAGCTTTTACCAGAATACAAGCTTGACAATACTTTTAGGCTTTGGCCTCCTAAATGCACAGGAGAGAGGTTAGGAAGGAAGAAAGCACTGTTCATCCAAACGTGAAGCCATCGCCCCGTCAGTTGAAAAGTATCAAACATGTTTTCTTTATTACAATAAATATCACAGAAGAGAGGCATCAACACAGAGAGAATATGCATATAAAGTAGAAGACAAAAAATAAACCTTCTGGACCACTGAGATTTCCACTTTGGACTTAATCCCATTTTAGTTAATTTTTCCACCTATTTAATACTACACCAATGGATTTTTGCTTTGTAGTCCCCATCCCTATCTCTCTCTCTCTCTTGATCCTAGACTTCCTTTTTTTCACCAGTTAGTCTTTTCTACAGTTCTCCTCATGGCTCTGTACTTAAAGGGATCTCTATTTTACATCCTTGCCCAAGGCTACCTCCAGTCCAAATCCTGGATCTCATTCAGCATCATGTGTTGCCCTTGTTAACTGCTGAGGCTAGCAGTATGTGTGTATTAGTGCCAATGCAACCATGTTGTTTGTGTAGCCCTTAAATGGGTGAGTCTCCACAGTCTCTACATTCCCTTTAAGAGACAGAAATAACTAACAGAGGTGTGACTCTGTTGTTGTTCTACTTTCTTAGCTATTCCTATTTTAATATGGGATCGCTGTTTTTGACTAGACCTCTCAAATACAAATAATGTATGTATGTAATGTAAATAATGTATGTATATCAGCATGATATTTACAGCCAGATGCCTTGCCTGATGCCAACCCTTCCCATTTATCCAGGCTTGGGACTGGCTCTAAAATGGAGTTTGGGTTAATAAACAGAGATTCAATAAATATCTCTAATCAGCAGCTCTAATCAGGTTAAGTAATAAGTATTGAGTCTTCAGCTAGATTTAGAAGCTGAGAGTGAAGGGGCATCTGTTAAGCAAACAAGCAGATCATGCCTGTAGCTAAAGGCTCAACCTCTCATTGTTGTTTTATTATTATAAATTTTTATTATCCTTTTAAGACTTATTAGACCTTGTCTTGAGTTCTTAAAGTACACACTGATTAAAATGTAATGAGGAGTTCAGATAAGTGACTAAGGCTGAGGCCATTTAAGGCTTTATAAGAAAGACAATTTTGAAATCAACTTCAAGCTTAACTGGAATCCAGTGTAATGACAGGAGAACGAGAGTTATGTAGTCATACTTTCTAGTTCTTGTAATTCTTGCTTCTTATACCAGCAGTTTCAATTAAGTGAATGCTGCAAATAGAGTGGTTTGAACAGCCTATGAATAACACACATAGTCAGTTCTATTACAAATAAATGCACACATTAATTTCCCAATATCTTCAATATTTAGAACCCATTTTAATTCACCAATATTTTTAAGATGAAAAAAATATGTTTCAGATGTTTTTGTAATCTGGATTTTAAAATAAAGACTGGTGTCAAAGATAGCTACTGTTATGATTTTTGAGAGTTCCCAAGTCCCAAAAACTTCTGAAACACCCAATAGAAGGGGAAACTGTCAAACCTGGCTAGTAACAAGGGCAAGCTTAGGATCTTTATAAAATGAAAGACTAAAAAAAAAATTGAGCTGGGACACAAAGAAGCTCTATGGAGCACAGAGACCTCTGACGCTAGAGGACATTAAAGGTGTGGTTTTTGTACAGTGTTACTGTTGTGTTGTGATAAGTAACTCAAAGCAGGACAGCACTCACAACAATCAACAGGAGGTTGGAGACATGTTAATTGACAACAACTTTATTTCAAGCTCAATCTTCAACATATATAAAAACATTCTGAAACAATCTAATTAACATTGGATTGATGTGATTCCTTACTTGGATATACTCTACACCAAGTACTGGTATGCAACTAGAACAAACAACACTTTTATTGCCAAAATAAAAATGTTTTTAAAACAAGCAAAACACATACAAGTCCTATCCAACAGTTACTGATACAGCTTGTTACAGCTAGCATAAGTTTTACTTATAGTCGGTTTGATTACAATTTATGACTTGTTTTTAGTGATGAAGTATTTTACTGTTCAGTATTAAAAAGCCCATTACATTTGATATATCATTGGATTTTCCAGCATACTTTAAGATACTTCAGTGAAACAAAAGCTTAAAAATCGAATAATCTGCAATGGATGTAAAACTGAGTCCAGTTTCATCAATACATTCATATTACACAAAAAAGTAACATACAGTAATTGTAAATCACATAAATATTTGTTCCACTTGATATTTTGGCTATTATACTGAATAGATTATTAACACACTTATACTTATCTACACGGTATTAATTATCACTACATTTTGTAATATGCCACCTTGCTCTAGTGTCAAATATGACTTCTCGATATGGGCTGTTAATTACTTATTGCGGTGTCAAAAGTGTGCTCAGGATATGGGGATGTTTTATATTTCTCAACAGTGTGTTGTCAATCCTGAAATTGCAATAATATACTGTAGTACCATTTTAACAAAGATAGTTAATTTTCAAACAAGCTGTTAAAAGGCTAATTCTGATTACTATAAAGTCAATACTACTTGCCAATGCTGGAAGGACAATACCTGCCTCCAGGGAGGCTGTGTCAAGATGATACCCCTCCCTAATGATATGGCAGTAAGAAATCGCATAGGAGAAATAACTTAGCTTTGTTTAATGCCAGCTTACACTGCAGATTGTACAAAGATGAATGAAGCCAGTGACAAGACCTGGTCCTGGAGTGGGGATCGAGTACCATTTGCTTTGTGGCTAAGACCCTCAAGGTTTTGTTTTTTTTGTCACAGATACAGTGGAAAGGGTGGATTATAAGCATAAGTTTAATATGTCACTGTGCTCTGTGCAAATATATCTTATAAGACCTCTTTCTTACTTACATGCGGTACAGTAGACACTTGGCCAGATTAAGCACGAAGTTGACACAGAGAACTGCCATGTAAACGACCTAACAAAAAGATGAACTAGGACAACTGGAAACTATGTGCAGTCAAACTGTGAGATGCTGTAACAATATGCTGTCTCCATCTGTTAAGGCAGCACAGAATTGTATTCTTGGAGAGCATTGTTGCGTTGTTTGGAATTGCATGTTCGTCTAAGGGGGCCCTGGACGTGGAAAAAAATTATAACGCCTTTGAACATTGCCTGGCACACCTTTCAAGCCAACGAATGGATGGAAGATGTCGCCACCTGTTCCTGAGAATGCCTTCCACATCTGCATTGACAACACTGACAAACTCCACTCCTCGGGCCCCCACTCCAGGACTGGGTCTTGTCACTTGCTCCATTTGTCTTTGCATTCTTTCTCATTACTTCATGTTGTGGATCATCAATTTGATCCCTCTGTAGTTACTACAGCTTTACACAACTCGTTTATTCTTAAAAATCGGTAACAGTACACTTCTCCACTCCTCAGGCATCCTCTCATTTTCCATGATTGTATTAAACAATCAGGTTAAAAACTCCACTGCCATCTGTACTAAATCCATCATACCCTGTGGCTGAGTTTGCATGTTACCACTATAGTTTTAATAATTTTCTTCTATCTTGCTAAGTAAACCTCTCTTATGCCTCCATATTCACTATATTTAGTTTAGTCAGTCATTTTCCAACCCGCTGGATCCTAACACAGGGTCACGGGTTTTTTTTTTTTTTTTTAATACTGTATTGAGGATTTGTTCTGTTCTGTGTATTGTACTGTATTGTACTGTATTGTATTGACGCCAACTGCATGCCCAACCTACCTGGAAAGGGGTCTCTCTTTGAACTGCCTTTCCCAAGGTTTCTTCCATTTTTTTCCCTAAAGGGTTTTTTTTGGGAGCTTTTTCTTGTCTTCTTAGAGTGTCAAGGCTGGGGGGCTGTCAAGAGGTAGGGCCTGTTAAAGCCCATTGCGGCACTTCTTGTGCAATTTTGGGCTATATAAAAAAATAAATTGTATTGTAATTGTCTGCTGGAGCCAATCCCAGCCAGCACAGGGTGCAAGGCAGGAACAAACCCCAGGCAGGGTGCCAGCCTACTGCAGGGCACACATAGGCCCACATACTAGGGACAATTTAGGATTGCCAATGCACCTAACCTGCATGTCTTTGGACTGTGGGAGGAAACATGTAAACTCCATGCAGGGAAGACCAGGGAAGCGATCCCAGGTCTCCTTACTGCAAGGCAGCAGCGCTACCACTGCTCCACCGTGCCACCCTATATTTAGTTTACCTCAAGCCTAATCCAGTTTTATTCTCAAAAGACTTTGGTTTTGGATCTTCTTCTAGGCTCAATACTTACATGTTTTGGACCCTTGCTATTATTTTCAACAAGTTTACTTAATTGTTTGCTTGTAGTACATATTTGCCTTCTTCTTGAATTTGCTTTTTCTTAGTCATCATCAGTCAAACTTTTTCCATTTTGTCAATGTCTCGTCCCTTCTTTGGTCTCAATCCAATTAATATAAATTGATCTATTTAATTGTGAAAGAGTAAGTTAAAATTTGTTTTGGACAGAGATGACTTTATAGAAACATGACACCCTGCCATTGCTCTTGAAAGAAGCTGATAGTGATACATATTTGGTATATCATTCCTCACATAACAAAATGAAGCTTTCAGGTGGCAAGGAAGCTATAAAACCATTGTTCTAGTTCAGAGCTCTTTGTGCCTATTGCATTCTCCTTTGTGATACAACATAAATTGGAAAATTCGCATGTAGCAGAACAAAGCAAAATATATCCCTCCAATCTCGCACCAGTTTCTCAGACACATCGAATTTTGTTGCAGCAGCACAGTTTACAATTTCTTTCACTACTTCAATGACTTTTAATTTAAAACCATCTTCATACTTTCTTCTGATCGAATGCTCCATCTTAGATAAGGGAAGCTCTTATGATAAAGGTCTATGAGGGTGTTAGATACAAAAAAAAATTAAATAGTGTACACGTTGCTTTGGAATAGTTTGGGTATTACCATGTGGTCATGTAGGCATAACACATAGAAAAAAAAGGCAGTGTGCACCATGGTTACTCTCTCTGGTGGGTGTTAGCATATCATGATCTCTTGGACCAATAGTGTAAGTATTCCACATTTGGCTTATATGACCGACATTATAAAATACTGGAAATTATACAGTAAAATCAAGCCCCAACTTATCTGTGGGAGAACTTAAATGCAAGAATATACGGTAGTTACATAGCTACTTTATGCTTAATTATAAAATGTGTTGAGACACATCCAGTTCACTTCTCTTGGTCTTCTTTAAAACAGCATTAAATCCTTTCTTTGTTAAACATACTGTGTTCTTTTAGGGCATTTTAAAAATCAAAACCTGTTATCTATCAAAGTAAAATTCCAAATCTGTGTTTCTTAATAAAGACAAGGTTGGCCTCAATACGATTCCAAAGTAAATATCGCAAAGTAATGCACACTTCCAGGGCAAATCAGGATACATAAAATTCAATGTAATGATATGCTGTTAGTGAAAGTTAACTAATACTAATAACATAAAAAGACTGACCAAGATTAAATGACTAAATTACTTCATTATTTCTGGCCACTTGAGTTTTTTTAGTAATCCATCTATTACATACTAATTGGCTAGTGGCTACCACTATCTAGTGTCTTACCCATGCAAGAAGTATTTTACTTATTTACAAGCATTCAACTTTCATGTATAATGACATCATGTTTGCCAGTTTCACTTCCATTTAGTAAACTGATTTGTTAGTTCACAAAACTTAGTTATAATATTTTCTAACTCCACATCTTAGGGCTGATATAATACAGTATGTTAGCAAGGAAGAGAAAAGTGGAAAAATAATGCCATGTGGTAAAAGAATAATGTGTTAAAAATTTCAGGTAAAGCCAACATGTCTAATTTGCATACAACAGATTACTGTTACAAAAAAGTACAATGCCTGCAGACTTTATGAAACAAACTTCAAGAAGGCCTTTGATCAATACACTAAGAAGGTATGCAAGGACAAAGTTGTTGAGCTTGAAAAACCCTTAATAAACAGCAGTCATTAGTTGCAAAATTCTATCATGTTTATGAAGCTGCAGTTAAATCACCAACAAGCGCTGGCATCAAACTGTTTTCTGATTGAAAACTTCTAAAAAAATGTGTATGTTGATGAGCGAAGAGTTGAAACATTCAGACAAACAGCAAGTATTTGCCAGTATAAACTTTTCAAGAAAGACAGTTGAAGAGAGACTTTGTGATTTATAGAATGATTCTTGTGTTCAGTTTTCTTACACTGTCAACTCTTTCATTGTTTTTTTTACTGGCAGTTGATTAAAATACAGATACAAAGGACAAGGCTTAGCTTACAGTTTTTATTTGCGGTGTTGGCAAACAATACACAGATAATGGAAGAGTTTGTGGAATTAAAGCCAATGAACTAACTCAGACAAAAACATATTCAACGCTTGGGTGACAGCTCCTGACAGGCTGGGGGTTGAGTGAAAGCAATCTGTGAGTCTGGGTACTGATGGACCACCAGAAATGATAGGCAGGAAAGCTGGGGTGGGTGACAAAGTTGAAAGAAAAACTGCTTTTTCTGAAGGTGCAACAAGAATTTTACAGTTTTCACTGCATTTAAGTAAAAAAATAGATATGCTAATAAAGTCAGTTAATATCTCTCTATTATAATTAAAAAAAAATCCTGTGACTTTTTCAGAGAGATACTTTCACATCCCGCGAGACGAGACTTTGTGTCAAGAGATTTAACCACGCCTGGGGCCGGAATTAAAAGACAAAGAGTAGAAGGTTGTAAAGGATTCTATAACGTTGGTGTGATACACATGCAGAGCAGGTTAGAGATAATGTGAAAAGTCTCAAAAAAATTATAGTAAAGATCACATTAGCTCAAACAAACGGAAATTATTACTCGGTGAAATAACGGACTACGGTGTGCTGGCGCCCTGCCCGGGGTTTGTTCCTGCCTTGCGCCCTGTGCTGGCTGGGATTGGCTCCAGCAGACCCCCGTGACCCTGTGTTAGGATATAGCGGGTTGGAAAATGACTGACTGAAATAACAGAACAGTGAAAAGAGATCGAATATATTGTTCAGATTTAAATTTTAAGTCAGAGACTTGTAGATCATCTAATTCGTGTTGCCATCAGGGAAAAGTAGTGTTTCTTCCCAATGAAGAGGCGTATCCGCGAGAATTAAAAGATTTGTTGTTTGGTGAAAGTGAAATCCACATTTGCAAGCGGCAGAGACGCAAAGTGGTTGGCGCATAACACAGGCCAGGGGGGTTGGCGAGTGTAGCGAGCAGGGGGTGACATCCCCTAGTTATTTAAGAGAAAAATCTTAATGAAGAGAATTCAGCAACCTTTCAGATGACACCAAAAGCACTTGCATAGTTATCTGGGTAAGTTGGCTTATATTGATATGAGCTTATTAGCTGCTCTCCTAGATACAGAAACTTCCAAAAAAAACCCAGCAATTCTCACTAAACTCCAATGAAAGCATTCATTTCCTTATCTGAACATACTTAAATAGTCAGAGATGAGGGCTCAGAAGTGGTGATGTCAGGGTGGCCATGTCTTCTAGGACTACTTCCACAAAACACAAAGAAAGGAGGCACATTTAAAAGGACAGCATATAATAATAAACACAACAGAAAATACATAAAAATATGGTACATAATTACTCAAAACTAGCAACGATATATTAAATATGAATGTTGATTGGTGTTTTGGGGAGTCAGAGCAAGATGACACTGTGTGCATGTGCTAACCTTTCTTCCTTTTCCAGCAAGAGAGTGGATAAGGGCCTTATGAAGAACACTGGCATTACCTCCAGAGGCTTTTGGAAGTTTCACCTATATAAGCACCATGATGGCCAGAAGTCGGTGTTCATTTTCTGGCTCATGACTGCTGGAGCCACATGAGCCTGCAGAATTGCTTATTATCAGCCTGGAACATTGCAAGTGTTCTACTAATCCTTTGTTTTTTTCTTTTTTTTGGTTACCTTTCATCATTAACCTTGCTGCTTATAAATGGGGATCTCCTGTCTTGTCCTGTTTCTTCCCACAGCATAAATTTAGTCTTAATAATAACACTTTTCGAGATTAAGCCTGAACCAGGGAGAAAACAGCAAGTTTCACTTTGCACTTAGAAATCTCATCTAGCTAACTCAGAATTGCCTGCTGAACCTCAAAAAAGAACACCACAGTAACAAACGTTGTGCGCTGCAATGTGAATTTAGTGGGAGATTTGCGGACTTCAAACATTTTGAAAAAGACTTTTGCAATGTATCAGAATCCATTTGCTATGAAGGCACATGAAGTACCAAGTGAACTCCAGATGAAGATAATTGATCTGCAATGTGATTCTCTCTTGAAGAAGAAATTCAGCACTGTTAACATCAGAACATTTTATTGCTACACAGGCTCAAAATATCCCTGGTTGATGGCTTTTGGTGCAAGAATAATACATATGGATATATGTGAATTATTTTAATCTTTTGTAATAATATTTGCACGTTTCACACGGTGGACAAAGCCAAGGTGCAGTTTGGCCAAAACAGAAGATCTATTTTTCTCAAAATAGTAATCAAGACAGGTATGAAATTTCTGTGAGTTCTGGTTTCTAAAATTAAACCAAACATCAGTCCATTTCTGAACAACATGTATTATTACTATTAAGAAAACTAATTTATAGAAATGATTTTGCTCAATATGACTAGTTCTGAAGTCACCTTTAATTGCTGCAATTTTAATCAATTATCTGCTTTTAAATGTCACTCTCTCTCTCTCACACCTCAAAAGAAGCTTTAAGAATGCAGAGGAAATTTAATGTTGACATGAAACAAAGTATCTGTTCTGTCTAGACTAACAACACACCCAGGCAACACCAAATCTTTTACAGCTTGACATTGATACAGTGGCATACCAGACATACTGTTAGTGACAAAACAACACTAAAAGCAATTACCTGGAAAATGAAGATTTGTGCAAATGCTAGAATTTGCCTTAAGTAAAACAAGGAACTCCTCAACATAAGTAGATTTACTTGAAGATGAGTGCAGTTTTTGAATTCTTGACCTTAAGGATACTTTTTTGAATCACTAAAACTGCACACAGTGAAAATATGTTTTAGAATACAAAAGAAACATTGATGAATGCAAAAGTGCCTCCTCCATCTGTAGAAGTCAGCTTCATTAACTCAACAATCACGTCACCCCTTTCCATCTATTTTTGATGTGTAAGTTAAGAGGTGTAGCCAGTGCCGGTGCTAGAATATTTTGCACCCTAGGCCAAGCTTATTAGCGCACCAGCTGTCTGTTCCGTAGCTAAACTGCCCCCCCCCCCCCCTTAATAATCTGCACCCTAATTCGCCTTAACACTAGAATTACCAGAGCCTAAGAAAAAACTCGCACCTCTTCGTCAGTGTATTTTATCCTGTAAATGTGCCGATAAAGACAAGCAGCAAGCAGCCTGCTATTCCATCCCCCCACCACCGCAGAACGTGACCTCAACGTAGCACTGAACTGACCTCTCTGTACTATTTTTTCCTCTGCATGTCCTGGAGTACAAAAGAAACAGCACCATACAGCAACGTGGAGACTGGCAAGATCGGGAAAAAAAACATCCAGTCACTGATTACAACTGCAAGATATTATGCAAATGAATATGAATAATATGAATAATGTTGCATCCTTGCCACAATGTTTTCCAAAACGTACTATACAGGTCATAAAATGAATAATTCTAAATATCATATATACCTATGTCTCTGTTTTTTTTTTTTTTTGACATCATGGACCATAAGGTGCATACTAATTCAGCGTGAGCAGGAACACTCAATAAAACTGAATAAAAAAAAAAATCAGGTGAGATACGAATAAGGCAGATTCACAAGCTTTTGTGTGTCAGCTTTTATCCCTCCAGATCAGAGAATGTCCAGTTCCATTGCCTCAAAACACCACTCACATCTACAGTTATTCCCAGTTTCAAGTAAAAACTAACAGCGTGAGATCCCTAGGGCGGTAGTATGTATCGTGATTGTGAGAGAATAAAAGTGAAAAAAAAAAGGTAACTTTTAGAAGTATTATAAATGTACACTGTCTGTTACAGACACAAACCAAATGTATGAGTGTACTGTATAATATTAACAATAAGAACAGCTCACTACTGAAAATGGCAAAATGGCAGTTGTGATCGAACCAAGGACTCTTGATTACAAGTCAGCAAATCTTACCACTACACCACGGAAGCTGTTGTATTGTCCTTGAACCTTTTGTCAAAGTGTTTATTTGATTTTTGGACTTCAGGCTTTACACATTATATAGTTTATGCCAACATTTTGTCATTTACTACTAAAATATGAAAAACGTTTCTTTTTTAACAATGTGTTTACACAGATTATTGTAGAAACGGAACACACATGAAATGTATCTGTTCCAAATAACAATCTATTATTTCCACTCTAAAACTCCAGCACTTCACTCCCAGATAATCAAGCCATGAGCTGGGAGAACTTTGTGCACATTCTGCACAAAGATGGAATAGCAGGCTGCTTTCTGCTTGTCTTTATAGGCACATTTACAGGACAAAAGACGCTGACAGAGAGGTGTGATGGGATTTAAGGTGGGCCGGATCTACAAATTTTTTTGTAGGCTCTGGTAATTCTTGCGTTAATGGTGCAGGCGGCCCTGGATATAGTAGAGTGGCTCTGAAGTTTAGTCCTGAGGGCTTACCGTGGCTCAGGTTTTCATGGTAAATAGTATCTTCTTTTAATTCAACAAGCTCTTATTTATGTATTTTCCTTGCATAAGTCCACAAATCATAAATGGATTTTTCTGAATTTTTACTCAGTGAAACAAGAATTTATGAGCATTACATGAGTAAGAGTTCATTATTTTTATTTTATTTATTTATTTATTTATTTATTTATTTATTTGTTGTTTTGGTTACCTAAGCTATTTTAGGTACTAATAAGCACACATGAGAGTATGACAATGAAATAGCTTCAGTCCTTTAGTGTAAATCTTGCACTACTACATACTTCTAAATGCAAAATAAAAGAGAGCATGATATGTTAGTTAATGAACTAAGATCAATTAAACGTAAAATGACTCACAGATTGTGAGACAGGTTGAAACAAATATCTGTAGACACATCCCTCCCTCCAGGACTAACTTCAAAGCTGTAAGTATAGTATACTGACTGATATAAAAGCTGAGGCTGAGCAGATGGTGCACTGTCCCCTCACTCACATCCCTGTAGCCACTTAGTTCTCCTGCTTCTTTCCAACTATGTAATGCTGCCCTAAAAATGTTGTCTTGGAATTAAAAATGTGTGAAGATCTAACAATTTCAGGTTTGAGTCATAAATAATCCATTCAGTACTAGCTAGCAGACCACTAGTTACATTAAATTAGAAGAAGTGAAATCTGTTACCTATGACATCATTTTATGACATCATTTATCTTGGACCAATAGCGTGAGTTTTCCGCATTTGACTTATACGACCGACAATATAAAATACCAGAAATTATATGGTAAAATCAAGCCCCGACTTATACGCGGGGGAACTTAAATGCGAGTATATACGGTAAACAAAGATCTCTAGAGGAAAAAAAATCACCAGACTCATTACCTGTCTCACTTAGATGTTTTGTTGAGCCATCCAGCATGTGTTGTGTTTGTACTAGTTAGAGGATGCTCATTTTTCCAATTATAATACCAAGCTTGGCAATCATAATCCTAAAGATGCATCAGAGACAGAAATGAAACTCAAATCTCCACAGCACATGCATCAAGAATCAAGAAACAAAAAAGATGGTTGCTAGGTAATGAGGGTTGATACTGGAGGGCTATCAATGTAGTGAGAATTTCCCATGAAGAAAACGCAGCAATGCTCACAATGGAGCATTTTTTGTGTGGAAAATATGCACATATCTCACTGCACTCCTCTGTGTAATGTGGACAATAGGAATAAATAGAGTTTATTTTTACAGCTATGCAAGTGATTACCTACATTATGCAGTTTCACAAAACTATTCTCTTTCTTAAATCCCTATTGTACAATATTTCTCCTTCCTACCTCACAACTACAATGATTTTTTCTGTCTGTGTTCTTTTCCAGGGCTTCAGACACAGCTTCCAAACAAATGAGAGGTTTAGATTATTTTCAGCATGGATCCCACATTTCTGTAGCACTAAATGACCAACTATTAATTCCTCCCTCATTTTCTCTTGTGTTCTGCCTGGTGTTTCACTGGTTGAACATCTCCTGGCTTTTTACATTCTGTCCAGAATATATATTGTCAGATACACATGTTATGGGATTCTGCTGGAGGCTCTGCACAAGGGGTTACAATTGGGGACAGCCCAAGATGAAACGCAGTCACTAATCTCTTTCCTTGTTCCACCCCAGAGAGGAGGACAATCCCACAACATACAAATGACCTAATGTCTAGCATGCTTCAGACATTGTGCCTCTTCCAGCCTGAATCAGATAAAAAAACAGACCCAGCTGGAAGTTGGCATTCACTTTGAACATGTTTGTGTAGCAGCCACTGTACCCCATGGAAACCATTCACTTGACACCTTTGTTTCATTGATGTTACTTTGCTGTCTTTACTTTAATTTTTCATCATTTATTAGCAACCTTGCTATTAAATTGGATGCTCCGGGAATACCCCAACCCTTTTACATTGCCTTTCTTCTTTCCGTTTTCACTATACACATATTTGTTATTTTTTATTCGAATACCCTTTACCTTTTTTTTCTATTTTGATGAACACTGATGCAGCCCTTTTTTAAGCTCCAGTGCTTTCAGATATATATAGTGGAATTTTATCCCGTGAAAAACAACTCGTGAGTCAGGAAAAGGTTTGGGGACTGTCCCCGTATATTGCCCTAAGACAATATATAAAAAAAAAGAGATCAAAAGACTTAAATTGCAAGTACATTTGACAGTTTTACTTTCGGAAAACGGTGGATTTATACAAAAAGGATTATGGGAACAGGAAATTGTTGGCGTGAAGTGACATTAGGAGCAGGAACCGGAAGTAACGTCATCGAGTTGAGCCGGAAGTAATGTGATCTGGAAGAGCCGGAAGTGATGTCATTGGGGATGGCTGAAAGTGACGTTGTCACGGCCATTTTTATATCCAGAAGTGGAGGCAATTATTTTTCTTCTGGTTTTCTGTGGAAAGAACAGATTTAGGTAAGTACCACGTGACCAACTCATATCTCGCGATAGTTCACTTACCTTTAGGCTCTTTGACTGCCTCCTAATCACACATGTGTGACAATATATATATATATATATATA
>JANRMT010062821.1:33281068-33302772 GCA_026402145.1 Polypterus bichir lapradei | reverse complement strand
TATATATATATATATATATTCATGGCATTCCTAGTCTGAATCACAATCTGATTGTATGGGTGGTTACCTACCAGGTAACGCTTGTGGTTGGTCTAGAAGCCAGCAAACATCCGCCACGGTGCCCTCTTTAAGTTGCAAGAAGCAGATCATAGAATGGTTGAATAGTTTACTGTCAAATAATGCAAAGAGTATGTGACACGTGTTTCGCCCTAATTCTGGGCTCATCAGGTGTACAGACTCACTGCACCCCCTCTTGGGAATCGAACCTTGGACGTCACGTGTCGCGTACTCTTTGCATTATTTGATAGTAAACTATTTAACCATATATATATATATATATATATATATATATATATATACAGTATGTACAGTATATACTGTATATATACTGTATATCTTGAAAGTTTCTAGAAAACTGTGGTGGACTTTCAAAACAGGATCCATATTAATAATAACAATAATAAGACATTTTATTTATATACAGTAGCTCATTTCCCATGCTCAAGGTACTTCATAGAGTCTCTGAGTCTCAGCAGGTATATGTAACATTGGATACAAATGTTTCCTGAATAGAGTACTAAAACAGATAATGAATTTTGATAGCACCATGAAGAAATTTTGAGATTAACAATGCAAAATTAGCTGATGAAGCCTCATGCACGGATCCATGAACAGAGTTTATTTTAACATATTTCATATTTGTCACACTGACACTCCTATTTCCAAAGCCATGAATAGGATGGCGCATTCCTGAACAAATGTTGCCATGGAACTTTCCATTCACAGCTTGCCGGTGACAGCGACCAGACCCACAATGTAAATATTTCGGACACTGCAATGCCAGTGTCTTTTAGGACATTCCAGTCTGACCATTTGTTATGGACAAACTGTTTATTATGAAGTACTGTGTCACAACAGTATTTTAGCATATTACAGAGCAATACTTATCTAACAGACAGATCATCCCCAGCTCCTAGATTGCCACTGTGTAAAGAAATGTTCATAAGCCTCATCTTGTCAACCACAAAAAGGTTTGGTTGTCCCCGAGGCTGCAAACCAGTCAAGGCTAAGTCCATAAAGTCTACAAAAAAGAAACAAATTAGTACAGTTTGAGTCAAATACATCAATGAACTATACATACAATAAAAGAAAGTGAAAGAAGTGTAAAAAGTGCAAATTTAACACAAATTTTAACAAAAAGTGTTGTTAACAGGGCGGAGTGGCAACAACATGTGTCGGCATCCCCTCCATTGTGTCCATATTAAAAAGAAAAGCATCTGGAAACAACATGGATATCATTGTAGAGCTGTGAGTCAATCTATGGATCAAGCATAAACAACAGCAGAACATCTTGAAAAATCTGAATGAAGAATGGTAAGATAACCAAACGCAGGCACTAGTACTAAGAAAGAACATACCGTAATTAATACTTAACCACAATGGAGTGATGATATGCAGTTATTAGCAGGGGTTAACTGTGTGTCAAGGGACTCGCTGATTACCAGAAGGTCACATTGCTTGTTGAAAGGTACTTGATCTTTGGTAAGGACAGGCACAGGGCATTATATGAATTTGTTTTGGGATTTGTTTTTCTAATTACTGTATTTTCAGAGGTGACTGAGCAAAAATTGCATCTGCATTTTCAAGTCTAAAAAAATGTTTTTTTTAATTTATCATTCACCAAACTCACCTTTAACAAACACTAACAAAATGTTTTGGCAGTACTGCAACTTATTATCATAACTAGGAAGTTGCACAATTAAAACAAAATAATATCTGATTTAAGATCTGATTTAACAATTAATATTTCAGCAGCTGAATTTCTTAAGTGCTCAACTGCCGAATGGAAAAAATATGATGCAACATACAGTTCTGCATTTTTTTACATCACAAAAGTGGTTAGGAGGCAGAAATGACTCAATATTTGATAGAATGGAGGGATTTAGTTACAGTAGTGTCAGCATTGCTAACTGAAGGAAAAGAATTAGGGCATACACCTCACATTAAATTATTAGTTCATGGTTATAATTCAGTATATTTCAAATGGATGCATAAACACAAATACCAATGCAGCTGTTCAACAGCCCATGCAAAATATGTCATACCATAATTTATTTGCACTAGGTTATCAGTTATCTTTAAAGATTCAAAGTTGAAAATGCGTTTTTAACATGTATAGTTTGTTGAGATACAAAAAGGGCCTGTCAGCTCAGCCCCGAGGACCATGACTTTAGGCTGGGCGTCCTCATGAAAAGAAAATCAACTAGACATTTGAAGTTACTCTCTCAACACACTGACTGATGTACCATTTATTACCAGGACACTGCAGCATAGCTCTAAGCATATACAGTATGATAAATAATAAACTGTATGAAAACACATAGAAAAATGTAAAGAATTGTGTTAGAAAGTAAAAGTTTGTGTGTTAAAAATGTAAAGAAACTGTTAATTGCTTTTTTTCACCAGCAACATAACTAAAAGCCTGCATTTGAATGAGAGAAGTTAAAGCATGGCACCACACACTGCGCAGGCTTAGAAGCACGTGTGCCCCAAATAGAACACATTTCTTTGTACTGTCTACACTAGTTCCACACAATACATTTGGTAATTGGTGACTGTTTGCACTCAGTGGGTGAAAGAATGTCCACGTAGTGCTGTCCAGACAGTCATCACAAGTTGGACGCCTTAACCATGAAGAAATTTCTAATGAAGAAATGCCTTTGGGGCAACTATCCACATCAGTGCCAGAGAAAACAGGTTCTACATCATCCAACTGATTGTCCCTATCTCGATAACTGTCATTGTCATCAAAACATTAATCTTGCAATAAATGTAGTTGTTACAAAACATCAGCAGATTTTTACCCTTTTCACAACAACATTACTACAAACCGCTTATTTGTAACACCATTTTCCATAACCTGCTACTGACAAAAAAAATCTATGGCTATCCACTAGATGGCAGCACTATAGTAGGTAAATGAGCAGGCTGCATCTATAGTGGCCGTATACTAAGCTACAACTTCTGTCATACCTTGTGTTTAAAGTGTTAAATAGTCCTAGACAGTGTAGTGACTAATAACTTGAAGTTAAATTATTGCCAATGAATTTGCAAGTGGAAAAGTGAGATAGAAGCCTTTGTAAGGTGAGAGAACTCATTATTAGTTATTTTAAACTGGCTATGTTACCAAAATATGTGTTATCTCTTGCTCTCCATGTACCCACAACATTCCTCCTATGTATTTCTTTGCTTTCCTTGTGTGTCTCAGCCTCTCTTGCTTCAGTGTTTCTAATCTCGATTGCTTTCCCATAAAGCTTGCTTCTCAGACTTGGTCATTTCAAGGTACCCTGCTCACCACCAGTCTGCTTTTTGACTACCACTAATGTTAGATGGACTTTCAGGTGATTATGTGTAAACATCATTCACATTCTTGCAAATACTTTCCGTCTTTGAAGGTGACTTTTCTCTCAGTACATTATTATGCAAAATTCCATCATCAGAGTTTGAAATCCACTCTACTAATGCACTCCTAATGTATCGTACTTACCACTTAAACACTAAAATCAAATGACCAATCAGATTAAAGCCTAGCTGAGCAATCAGATTGCTTGGAGGCAGCAGATACACACACAGACAGTAGCATTTTATTATATAAGTAGATTTCTTCTCTGGTTGTGTTTTCTGTTTTATTTAGACCTAGAGATAATGTTAATGGCTATAATATTATCGTTTGTATGTCTGCAGAATCGATCAGGTACACCTTGCTGCTGGTGGCAGTGCTGAATGTTTAGATGACAGTTTGTAAATGACAACAGATGTTATCTTCATGTCACCAAAACCCAGCACCACACAATTTATTCAGCTTTGGCAAGGAAACTCTGAGTTTAAGCAAACTAGTGACAGTGATTTTGTGACCACATATGGGGAAGGAGGGCAGCTAAATGATAATTGTGTAATCCCCAAATTTGTGTTATTGTGGGGTTGTGATGTTTTAGCCAGGATGTGCTTCCTAGCCTTTAGTGATTTTTCTTTCAAGTGTCTTCTTTGTTCATTGTTATGCATTACTTGTCATGTGTTTATTGTATTGTGTATTTGGCGTTTTCATTGTTCTGATTTGTCATTATTTTGTGTCTATGTACTTAAATGTGTTCTTCTATGTTTCTTGTATTTTGTGGGTTGAGACTACCCTTGCTTTAGTGCTAAAGGACTGCCACCTTTGGTGGTTCATTGCATTTGCTTGGTGGTGTCTTGTGAGTATTGTGTTGTTTTCCTTTAATTTTGATCTTCTGGTTTTTGATTATTTTTCTGGACTGGCTTTTGGATATTGGGCAGTGGCTCTGTGTTGACTTTTAGTAAACATTTTCTTGCATTTTTGCTTCTTGAATTCATATTAAACATATATTTTTACTTATAAAAGACTAGACACATTACCTGTTGAAGATTGGTAATAGAGCGCATTTAAAAACAGTTGATATTACATATTTCTAGCCCTACATGTACCTTCAGCATTACTCCTGCACATTTTCTCTGTATCCTTGTGTGTCTGAACCTATTCTTGCCCAGTGACCCCTGGTGGTGGTGTGGGTTGGCTCCATGCTCCTGTGACCTTCGGGGAGCCTATTGAATCTGCCACCGTCGATACAGTAACCGAGGTGAGCCTAGCAGATGAGGACACATACATCCAGACAAGAGGTAGGTGCATAAGTGCTCAGTGCCTTTATTTTATGCAAACTAAACAAAACCAAACAGTGTTCAAAGTGCAGTGCTCAAAAAGCCTTCCGTAATTAAATAAATAAATATTCCTAAGTTCTTGTGGAGGTTAAAACAAGTCCAAAAAATAATCCCTTTAAACTGAGGTTAAAAACACAGGCAGTTATCTATCCTTTAAAATCAAACTTTGGTGTGCCCCTTTAAAACAGATGTCTCCTCTGCTAACCCCAAATGGGATCTTGCATAAGAGGAGATGCCTAACAGACAGTTGCAGCTAACCATCTAATCAATGTACAGGTCCCTACTGTTACATATCTACCAGTAGTATGCCCCATCCAAACCTGTTCTTATCAAGGCTTGGGTCTCTGCAGCTGTGTGTGGCCCCGGCAGTGCACCGCACCAAGTCTCTCCATCTCCTGCTGCCTTCCTGGACTTAAGCGGAAGTGAACCACGTGTCACTTCCTACTCCACCAAAATGCTCAGGGAGAAGTGACTCTCTTCAGCCCCTAAGCATCAGCTGCATGCTCCCTCAAGAGGCTCTCCTCCTGACTGTCTGCTTTCTCTGGTATACCTCTTTCTCCTTTGCTCTCACACCGGCTCTTCTACATTCCTGCCTTCTTTTTCATGATATCTTACCTCTGTTCTTTCTTTCCTTTCATACCGGCTCCACCTTGTATGCCTCTGTGAGTGCTGTGCCTCAATTGCAGAAAGCCAATAGAGCAATCAAGACAGACCACACCCTCACATGCAGGTGCACTCCATCTCTATCATCCCACCAACCTCCTGCAGCAGTGCAAGCGCACACACCCACAGAGATTGAGCTGGCTATTTAATTATTTATTTATTTAAAAACTGACATATACTGCCTAGCCGTGGACCCACTATTTCACACCCCTGTTTTAATAATGTTCCTGTAAAGCCTGCTTCTCAGGCTGTGTCATTTCAACATGCCTAGCTCACCTCAGACTACTTTTTGACTACCACCAATGGTAGATGGGAAAACATAATTAATTTTTTGTTTGAAGGCGACTGTCAGCGTACCTCCTGTGACTTTCCTTGTGTGTTTCAACCACTTTTACCTGCCATTTCCTTTTTCAAACACATCACCAAAGCAGATCTTAACAATCAGTCCAAAGCAAAACTAACCAATCAGATTGCTCTGAAGGACGGAACAAAAAAAAAACCCACATACTCAGACAGTAGTGTTTTATTATATAATAGATCCTCATTTGAATTGCCTCTAATAAGCCACAGTTTTCACGATTATCCGTCTATTGAGAAATTTTTAGGTGTTTTGAGACTTCAACTTATTTGAACTGTAGAAGCCTGTTCCTCATTTTCAGGCCTTCTATCTGCCTGGAGTTAGGCTTGCTTTGATGAGATCTACAGTGGTGTGAAAAACTATTTGCCCCCTTCCTGATTTCTGATTCTTTTGCATGTTTGTCACACAAAATGTTTCTGATCATCAAACACATTTAACCATTAGTCAAATATAACACAAGTAAACACAAAATGCAGTTTTTAAATGATGGTTTTTATTATTTAGGGAGAAAAAAAAATCCAAACCTACATGGCCCTGTGTGAAAAAGTAATTCCACACCAGGAAGTGCTGGGGGGAAGATTTAGAAGGGCACCCGGAGAGCTGCCGAGAGAACAGCCAGCACTTCCGCCACGCTGGGGTGTGGCCAACGAGGGAATGCCGGGAGCCACCTGGCGCTCGTCTGGGAGAGGATAAAAGGGGCCGTCTCCCTTCATTCAGAGCTAGAGTCGGGTGGAAGACGGATGAGGCAGAAGAGAGAGTGGAGACGGCCCGGGAAGAAGGCATTGTGTGGCCAGGACTGTGACTATTGGGGTTTGTGCACGGGACTGGGTCTTAGTGACCATAATTATTGTAAATATTTGTAAATAAAATACGTGTGGTGGTGAGTAACAACATGTCTGCCTGTCTGTGTCCGGGTCGGCTCCACACTACGTTTTTAAAATAAGTATATTTTCTGATGCTCCTGGTGGCTGGTAAAAATGATAATTGTGCTATTGCAATTCTAATGCTTTAAGTGAATGCATGGAGGGCTAAAGGTAGCAGATATTGCAAATAATTAGTACAACATTCTTTTTACTTTAATGAATATCTGTTATTTATTTTAATTTCAATGATCCCTATTGTGAGTTGGAGGGCTGATCGCACCCCAAGAAGATACAGACGCCCCTGGGAAAACCCCAATCCCTGAAACACATACTACCCTCACATTGCTCCTTACCTTCTCACTTGCGCTATAACGCGTAATACAAGCCTCGCACGATACTCCGCTAACTTAAAAGCCTTGTGCAGCGCCTGTCAGTTTTGGAATTGATTGTTTGCTTTTATCTCTCTTTCTCTCTCTCTGACATTCTCTGCTTCTAGCGGAACTGTCATCTCTGACTTGTCATGGAGCACGTTTAAGCTTTTAAAAAAAGAAACAAATGATTGTTTGCAGTGTTTGAATAAAATTCCTGTTTTCTACAACCACCTGTGTCTCTGTGCAAATGTGTGACCCAAGCGTGACACTATTAATATACTTTTGGAGCTACAGTAATTGTAGGAGGATGGGGGTTATTTTGGCAGTACTTGGTGGAAAAGTAGAAAAGAATACTGTAGAAGACAGGAGTTTATCACAGGGTACTTTAATGCATACACCCAAACTCAATCATACTGACTCAGTCTAGAGCTTGAGGATTTTTCTCCTAGTTAGTTTGACTGTCATCTCTAAATCAACTCATCTGGAGTGAATGTGTACCTTATTGAAGTGTGAATTCTGATGGAATGGTATCCTATTTACCATTATTGCCTTGTACCTAACACTTCATGGACAGGTTCCTCTGTCACTTATTTTGTTTCAGGAAAAATTATGTTGAAAAATGAATGATTGATAGACAGAAAAAAAACTAAAAGCTTTACTGACATGAATTAAACAGAAATTTCACAAGTTTCATTGGGATCGTTTGATAGGATTTAGGACCACAGTCTTAGATTCATCCAGGGTTGAAACAAACCCTGTGGTAAATACCATAAATATATAGGTTATAATTATGCCAATATTACCACTCTATGGGTAAAATGTGTGGTCTACGAATA
The DNA here is from genome assembly GCA_026402145.1 of Polypterus bichir lapradei. Classification (NCBI taxonomy): domain Eukaryota; kingdom Metazoa; phylum Chordata; class Cladistia; order Polypteriformes; family Polypteridae; genus Polypterus; species Polypterus bichir. The sequence continues at coordinate 33,294,950 of JANRMT010062821.1, read as the reverse complement.
GGTTAAAAGCCTCAATGGTATATGCTTTTAAGTTCCATATTTTCACAAGAAATTGCTAGCACTTGGGTGAAATAGAGATTTTTTTTTTCTTGGCATATGATTAAAAAGATTTTTTTCTCAATTTCTTAAGCAAGCAGTGATAACAAAATGCATAATTTTATCATCTATTTGTGTATTGTTTTGAGCCATGCTGGAAGTTTCTACAACGAAGCACTAGATAACTCAACTTAAGTTTTTTATCTCAAACTAATTTCACAAGAAATCAAAATACTTGTCAATGACTGATATCTTTTTTTTTGGCACAACTGTCTGTGAGAAAGTTCACCTGCTATAGCTATAGCTTAAACATTGCATCGTAAGAGATTAGTAACCTAATAAAACACATTTTAAAGGGTTTCATACGGTGACTCACACACAGTTTGCTCACTTTATTCATTATGATTTTCATCCCCATAAAACTGTGAAAGCAGACTTTCACTTCACACCCCTCATTCATAGGAAACATTATCAGCAGTTAAGTTACAGTACAGTCATCCATACTCAAACATGACTTTCAGATAACCAGTTGTCATTGCCTGAGTATTTATGAGGAGTCACTTTAATTAAACGACATTGACTGTACATAGAGACTGAAGAGGGCATATATTCAGAAAATATTTCACAAAGCAATAAAGTAACAATGTTTTTATTAATAAAAGACTTTTAAGAAAATCAGTACCAAGTTGTTTCATGCCTAATGATGTGGCTCAGTGGTTAGTGCTGCTGCCTTATAACTTCAGAAGTCCGTCTTTGTGTCCCAGTCAAGACAATACCTACTGGGAATTTGTAGATTCACTCCTTGTCTATGTGGATTTTCTTCTAGGTGCATTGGTTTTCCTCTTACATCCCAAAGAGATGCAGGTTACTTTAACTGGTGACTCTTAATTGACTTAGTGTGGTATGTATATATGTGTGCCTAGTGAAGCACTTGATGAACATACAAATTTAGTTACACCAGCACTCAATGGCTATGGTCTACATGAAAGAATTAGATAATTGAAGGCCAGATATATAACATTTATCCCCCTATTTTAAACACTCATACAAAAAGTGCCACAACCTTACTAATCATGCAAAGGTTAAAAATGGCTTTTTCCTTTTTTCCTAAAAATACATTGGCCCTACCTTGCTGGACCTATAACTTTTAAACTTGAGAAAAATTAGAACTAATTGTTGGAACCAGTCATCGGAACCAATTTTTGGTTGTTTTTACAATCATAAAAATTATTTTGTTCATTTTTAACTTTCTTTTATAGCTAAATTGATAATATTATTCTGTTCAATAAACCCTTTCTCCTGTATTCTTTTAAAGCAATAGTGTGCATTTTGAGCTCAAGATTTTGATGCCTGTTGTCTATTGAATTGCTTTTATATCATGAAATTTCATTAAGCTTAAAGATCACATTACAACACAATCCAGTTAAAAATATGCAGTAATCATAATACATTTCACAAACAAGAGGAGAGCATTCAGCCCATCAAGCCCGTTTGTTTAGCTAATAGGAAACCTGTCGCAATATCTCATCCAGATTCTTTTTAAAGTTTGTCAAGGTTTCCGCTTCAACTACATGTCTCAGTACTTTATTTCAGAGTCCCACAGCTCTTTGTGTGAAAAAAGTGTCTTCAGTTTTAAATGCACTTCCCGTTAATTTCCACTGATGTCCTTAAGTACGTAATTCACCCTTACGATGAAAGAATTCTGCAGGATCTACTTTATCAGTGCCTTCGCAAATTTTAAATATCTGCATTAAGTACCCATGTAGTCTCCTCTGCTTGAGAATAAGCAGTTTTAATTTTCTGAGTCTGTCAGAGTAGACCAATTTTAAAAGACTTTTAAGATGCACAAAATCATAATTAACATTATAAGCCTCACAGTTACCCCTTTCAGACAGTTAAGTGAACAAAAACCCCATTTTAAGTAATTCCTCATTTACATATATTGAAACATCCATTAAAAAAGCACCAAGACAGAGACTTAGCAGGCTTATTTTAAAATAACTTTAATATTTTGCAAAATTCTAAAAAAGCTTTGCACTGTTCATTACATACAAAATTTTATTTCTGCTAGTTTAGATTATATAAAACATCACTTTCTCATTGAGTTTTATAAGGATGTGTTAGGATACTTCATATTGAGCATGGTAAGCCAATCAGCAAACAAGGTAGGAAATCACCCTGAATTTTTACTTAATCTTGTACCATTTGGTGCTACCAAGTGATTAGGACTAATTTTGAGTCTGACACTATCGGCAAATAAGAAATTGCTGCCCCCTACCAGGCTGGTTTTCATTTAGGAAAATACCAAAACTTAAGACCTATTGAGGCCAGTTCATTATAGCATCTTTCACAGTTAGGGTCCAGTCTCTAATATATATTATAAAATATGATTATTTTTAACTCATATTAGGGACTGCTTATGGTCTGTTATATGTGGCCCGAAACCTTAACCTAAATAAAGCCAAGGAGGCCAAAGTAGAACAAATTTAAACAAAAATTATTATAAATTATTAAAAGAAGCCAGGGTTATGAAGGTAAGATATGTAAAAAAGATAACAAAACTAAAGCCATTGTGGACCCACCTATAAAGCCTTAATCATGTCTAACTGACTGGATTCTTCATACACTTAACTCGCACATCTTCCAGCTTATTATTTCAAATTTTTTTCTTTTTTTTTTCTAGTCAGTTATCCTCCAGCCAGGTAACCTCTTGCTACTATTACAGCCTGTGCCTCTAAGTTCTACAAAAATATGGTCAGGAACTGCTTCAAGGGGTCTATCAACTTCTTTGATCAGCAAAGTAGAGAACACCGATCATTCTCAGGTGTTAAAACAAGAAAAATCCTTGAGCCTGAAACATTATACATTTAAAGTACCAAACACACCTCATAGTGGTACAATTTGGAGAAAACCTTCCTAACAAAACTGTGCCAAACACATCTCATAGTGGGACAATTTGGAGTAAACCTTGCTACCAAAATTCACCCTGTTGTTGGTTAATGTTGACCTTCCACTTCAAAAAACATCAGATCAGTCAGAAATTGCTTTTTGGTGTTTGAAATGTATTTGGAGCTAAGCAATAAACACCTAATGTGTCTGTTTTGGGCTTGATCTTCACAAAAATACAGCTAATCTTTAATTACTTGTTGTGTAGACCAAGTAAAAAATCAACAGCAATGTACCAACAACCCAACTAGAGATTCACATCAATACAACAAATTGGGAAGGCTACAAGTGGGAACTCTTAAATTTCCACACAGTTTAGATATAGGCACTGAGTTCATTTCATATATGACACCAAGTACCAAGGCATTGTAAGAAACTGACTCCATATATGGAATGGCTGTGTCAATGTGACTCTGCAGAGAAAAGTTGAAGGTTAAAGACACAACATGTCAGCTGTTTAGCCTTCACCGCATTTACAACTGAAAAGGAACAGAATGTAACATATATAATGGGAAGGAGGGAACAAAGCTAGGGCAGATAAAAGAAGAAATGGTGAGAGTGGGTGAGAAAAAGCTTCTATTAGAGAAGATGAAGGTAAGGAAAGGTAAGGGAGAAGATGAAGGGAAGGACTGATAAAGGTCAAAAAATGTGTTGCTATATACTAATATACTATATGTATAATACTTATCATTCTTCTTCTTTAAAATCAAGACTGTCTCTGGGTTTGGACATCTGACATTTGACAGCCCTTACTGGGAAAGCAATTGGTAAAATCATGGATGACCATGTAGCTGCACACAGATAACTTAAAAAAATTGGGGTGAAAATTGTTTCTATTCTCACTACTAAATAAGGTATTTTCAGTATAAGGAACAATTTATAAATATGTGTATCTTTGCAATAAGAAAATAATAATTTAATTCACTAACTTCATGAGCTGAATCATTGCATTTTGTTATTTTAGTTATTGCTACAGCAGTGTTTATGATGGTATTAATACCTCATGCTCTCTTAGAATATATGGCCCCCAGGCTAACTTACTTGCTGTGAGTTTTATAGTCTAAGCCTTCTTTTTTCCTTACTGGAACTGCAGAGTCACTTCTTTTCCCATAAGCAATGCAACTAGGTAGGGACCAGCCCAGCCCTGGAAAAAAATCCTCACACATCAATTTGTATCCACCAAGTCAATTTAAAGATGCCGAGTAATCTAACAGCATATTCTGGACTTGTTGGAAGAAAGCAGAATTCAATGAAAAAACAATCAGAGATGCATGCCGGCTGCCCACAGAAGTCACTCTGGCGTGAGATCAAATCACGGTCGATTGTGCTGCCCTATACCGTACATAATGTATTATAAAACATAGATTCACTGTCTACTTAAAAATATAAATGTGGTGTTCCAATTTAAAAAAAAACTTTTTCAACAATTTCACCGTGCATCACGAATTTGTACACAAATGCTGCTTTATATTACACATTATTTGAATATTGTAAGGACCTTATTTTTCCTGATTCCGATATTTTAGTCATTTTCATTTCAGTAAATTGCTTCCATCATGGAATATTAATTTAACATTGTGAATATGTTTTAATAAATACACAATTAAATGTGTATACACCACTGAGACTGTAACCAAGTAAACTGTAGTAAATTAGTACAATAACCCTGTGAGTAAAAGATCTTTTTATCAAATGCTTTCTTTCCGTTCTGTGAGTCAACAAGTATGAATCAGTGTAATATAATAATGGCAATGATAAGGTTTCTTAGTCTTTACTTTCTAAACAGTGATGTGTTATGTGTAGTCTTTATTTAAAGTCTGGAAGCAGTATTGGTGACACTTACTTTATATCAATCAGACAATGTGTATGATGATTTGACAAATTATTTACTCAGTCTCTTTTTACTGACAGAACAACTGTATGCTACATTGCACTTAGAATATACTGATAAAATCATAGAGTTCACCCTAATATTCAAACAACAGTCATTTTGGTTCATGTGTTTTTTGCAGTTAATTGCAAATAATGCTTGTATTCAATTTAGGGAGAACTGGTCACTGTTCATTTATTTAATGTAACCTCTTGGTCTAATTTAGGGTCAGACAGATAAGAACTTGTTACTTAAGCATAAGACTTAAGGCAGTGACCAAATGTTGCATTACCCTTTAAGGTTTGCAAATGCAAATATGTAGGTAAAACATTTTGAAAAATGGGGGCTTTGGCATTCAAAGTTTTCAGATGTGAAATAATATTTTTCAAATTATTTGTATTTGGCAGTTGTGTTCGATTAGTGTAGCTCGGGGTACACTGACACTTTCTTATATGGGCCCAATTTAGAGTCAGGAAAAGAGTTTTTAAACAAAGAACGACCGGAAGATGAAAGAGACAAGAAAAAGGGTTAAAATCAATCCAGAATTCAAATAAAGAAAAGATAAATTAACAACCACCTAATCCTAAACAGGGTGGCGCAGTGGTAGTGATACTGCCTCGCAGTTAGGAGACCCAGGTTCGCTTCCTGGGTCCTCCCTGCGTGGAGTTTGCAAGTTCTCCCCGTGTCTGCATGTGTTTCCTCTGGGCACTCCGGTTTCCTGCCACAGTCCAAACACATGCAGGTTAGGTGGATTGGCGATTCTAAATTGGCCCTAGTGTGTTTGTGTATCCTGCGGTGGGTTAGCACCCTGCCTGGGATTGGTTCCTGCCTTGTGCCCTGTGTTGGCTGGGATTGGCTCCAGCAGACCCCTGTGACCCTGTGTTCGGATTCAGCGGGTTGGAAAATGGATGGATGGATAGTCTTAAACATTAAGGCAAAGTTAGAAGTCAGATATTTCTGAAACATAATTCTTTACTCTAAATACTTGATATTAACACACCTAACTCTCAACACACAGTAAACTTGGACAACCAGGAAGTGCATGACACCTTTATACTATGGCAATGATGACATCACACGTTCTACAGTAATCCCTCCTCGATCGCGGGGGTTGCGTTCCAGAACCCCCTGCGATAGGTGAAAATCCGCGAAGTAGAAACCATATGTTTATATGGTTATTTTTATATATTTTAAGCCCTTAGAAACTCTCCCACACTGTTTATAAATATTCTCTGTACAGGTATACAGTAAACCCTCGTTTATCGCGGTTAATCCGCTCCAGACAGATAAATGAATTTCCATGAAGTTGGAATATTTATTTATAAATCTAATATATTCGCAGTTAGAGCATAGAAAACCTGTTTACGACCTTCTAAATACGTTTTTTAACATTATTAGAGCCCAATAGACATGAAATAACACCTTTTAGTCAAAAGTTTAAACTGTGCTCCATGACAAGACAGAGATGACAGTTCTTTCTCACAATTAAAAGAATGCAAACATATCTTCCTTCTTCAAAGGAGTGGCGTCAGGAGCAGAGAATGTCAGAGAGAGAGAGAGAAAAGTAAACAATCAAAAATCAATAGGGCTGTTGGGCTTTTAAGTATGCGAACCACCGCGATAAAGTGGCCGCAATGAAGGGATCAATGTGAAGGTAGTCTTTCAGCATTTTTTGTAGGAGCGTCCGTATCTTCTAAGCAAACAGCCTCTGTGCAAACAGCCCCTTTGCTCACACCCCCTCCGTCAGGAGCAGAGAATGTCAGAGATAGTGAGAGAGACAGAGAAAAGCAAACAATCAAAAATCAATACGGGCTGTTAGAGCTTTGAAGTGTGCGAAGCACTGCGTGGGAAGCATATCGTATATCATTGAGGAGTTTTATTTAATATGTAATACGTGCTCTGATTGGGTAGCTTCTCAGCCATCCACCAATAGCGTCCCTTGTATGAAATCAACTGGGCAAACAAACTGAGGAAGTTTGTATCATAAATTAAAAGACCCATTGTCCGCAGAAATCCGCGAACCAGAGAAAAATCCCTGATATATATTTAGATATGCTTACATTTAAAATCCGTGATGGAGTGAAGCCGCGAAAGTCGAAGCGCGATATAGCGAGGGATCACTGTATACTTCTTGCTGTTACATGGTAATACCTAAGGTAGCAACCATAAACAAAGTTCAGAAAATGGTGGTGCGCATGTAAAAACAAAATGGAGTCACATAATAAACTAAGCATAACAATAATCTGTATTGTGTGTATATATATATATATATATATATATATATATATAAGCCAAATACCGCTGACTCACTCATCACAAAATCTCCCGAATCATGAGGACATGGGACTTGGAATTTGGAATGTAGGTTACCCTTGGCCCATAGGTGCTCGCTAAGAAACGATTTTAAAAATTTCATGGTCCAAGCACAAAATTTCTTATAGTTTTTAGTTTGTATGTCTGTCCGCTTTTCACGAGAGAACTACTTAACGGATTTAGATATTTTTTTTCTATAATTTGCTTGAACATTCCGTTGATTTTGCGACTTTCTCATCGCTCTAAGTATCATAGTTTGCTTGTGGTACCAATTTATTAGCGCAAATCTAAGACAGCTCATCGGGCTGCGGGGCCCTCCTCACTCACGCATCTTCCTCGGGGCGTAACATTAACTCCGCTTAGTTAGCGAACGAGAGAACTACTCGGATTTAGATCTTTTTTTTTCTATAATTTGCTTGAACATTCAGGTTGATTTTGTGCCTTCTCTCATTGCAGTAAGAATCATAGTTCGCTTGCAGGAGTGATCCGAGACAGAGGCTGCGGGGAGAAGGAAGAGTTGGGTGGGGCCCTCCTCACTGTCCTGTTTCACTAATACGAGGGAAAATGGGGGATTTATATATATACTAGGGGGCAAAGCCCCCTGCTCATCTTGCTCGACCCGCAAGGCACACTTTGTGCCTCTGCCACTCGCATTGTTCTTCTTGTCGCACTGTGCGTCGATCATTTAAAAGTCTGTACAGTGGCTATCCTCACTTTGCTTGCCCACCTCCTCCCCCACGCTACGCGAATGCATGCTAAGACGTTGTGGACAGATCAGCTGCTGGCTTGCTGCTGCCTAGCTGCGTGTTCTGCTTGTTGCACTGCGCTTCGATCATTTAAAAGCCTGTACAGCAGCTGTCCTTTTGTCTCACTGCTTTGTCTCACAGGATGTCAAAGTATCTTCTGAGAAGATCATGTCTTGACCCAAGATTTTTTTATTATAGTAGTAGTTAAAAAGCTCAAATTTGGCAGGATTGCTGTGCAGTCTGCTAAGAACGAACTCTATACAAACGAAGACTTAGCAGACATGTTTGACGGGCCAACAACATCACTAACCAAGAGGGTGGGAGGATGACTGAAGAAGAGGTGGTGCTCTGGACCCAAAAAAAAGTGATGTCATCATGTTCATCATGTACAGTAAGGTGTGAAATGGAATGAAAAAGTGATAGTAAGTATGAAATAAAGCTCCACTGAGGTTGCCAAGAGCTGTGGGGGTAAGCACAGGTTTTGCTTTGCTAGAAGTAAAAAGGATGGGAGAGAGAAGCAGATGTAGAAGTGGTGTCCTCTTATCCAAGACAAGCCTGAAGTTTAACCTTAATGAGTCCCCCATGAGCTACTAATATACTGTACGTTCACATCTATGGACTTTGAAATGGGTCCCCCACCCCGCCCTCTGAAATTATTCACACTTACGTGCACATCAGCTTACTTTGAATGGGAATGCCTCACCCCCCCCAAATCTCGCAATGTTGTTACATATACAGCAGGTACATTTGCATCTGCAGACTTTAAAGGGGATCTACATACAGTACAACTGACAAGAAATACAAAAAGGAATACTTGAGTGATTAAAAAGTAGATAATAATAAACATATAATAACAAAAATGCATACTCAAATTTCACATTATTCCTACTAATTTCCTGTTTCATTTAAAAAAAAAATTCACTTTCCTGTAAAATCGTGTTTTGCAATGACCATCAACAAACATCAAGTCTCTCGGAAAAGCAGGAATTGATCTAATGCTAAAAAGTTTTACTCACGATTGTTTATAGTATTTTTAAAAGTACGCAGCTCCAGTGATCTAATAATATCATTATTACTTATTATTTGACTGATGCTTTTATCCAAGGTAACTTACAACATCTGAGATACTACTGGCTGCATTTCTTTTGTTTTTACAATTGGAGTACAGGGAGGTGAATTGACTTGTTCTGGGTCACACGGTGTCAGTGGCAGGATTTGAACCCACAACCTTAGGGTTTGAAATCCAGAGTTCAAAAATTTAACCACTACACCCCAATGCCCACCAATGATATTAGCCCTTGGTACAAAAAATGTATACAGAGTATTATACATATATTGTATACAGAAAAGCACTCAGTTTCGTACATGGTTCTTCTTAAATACCCAGTTAACCAATGACGCTATAATGGAGGCCCATTGCCTTACAAAATATGCCAATCAAAAACAAGTAGTACATCTAGTTAATCTATATTAAGTACATTTAATACTGAAACTACCAAATAATAATAGAAATTAATATTGTATGCTTAAAACCCCACAAACTAAAGTAAAACCATTTCTAACAGTAACCAAGACCTTGCAAAAAGTTAATAAAAATACTGCATTCATAACACAAGTGACCTGAGTAGTGTAATTCACATACTGTATATACTTACTTTTTCTGTCTGTTTATCCAACAGGCTCCACCATATTGAGGATTTTGCGTCACCCATTACTAACATTAATAGCAATAATAACACATCTTAGAAAGCACTGTGACGTTGTGAATATATTTCTCACATTTCTAGTTTATGCAAAATTAAATTTATTTGTGAATGACGTGCTTTCTTTTGCTGTATTCTTTAGCGTTAATTTTTGGATTAGTGTTTCTGGTTTGTTCCTTTCTCATTTTGATCTTTGGTTTTGACTCTTGCTATGTTATTTTTGACCTTGTCTTTGCTCCCAGTTCTTCCTCATAAAATTGTTCTGGGGTTCATTTTCAGGTCAGTACAAATAGTAAATGAAACACATTTATTAAAAGCCATGGATCTACAATAATATTTATATAATAATAATAATAACAATATACTGTATTTATTATCTATAAGGAATTTTTATCTGTTAAGCCCAATCTGTTTTTTGTTTGTAAGCTGTATCAAGGCAAGTACTTAAACTTTGGCACATAGGTCCATCCCGCCATAAGTCTGTTTTTTGACATATACCTTTTAGCCTGCTATGGTGTGATCTGTCGACAGAAAAACAGCATCACACAACTTGTGATTATTAAATTAAATTATAATTTATTTGTCCCCAATTACAGTGTATCTCGCATTCAGTGTATGCCTAGCTGCATGTTCTGCTTGTCGCGCTGCATGTCGATCATTTAAAAGCCTGTACAGCAGCTGTCCTTTTGTCTCACTGCCTTGTCTCGTGTGACGTTAAAGTGTCTCTCGCGAGATGTCAAATTGTCATCCGAGAAGATCACATCTCGTCTCCCTCCCAAGATTTCCCATGATTTTTTTTATAATGAAAGATTTTACATTTGGCTGACACCTTTATCTAAGGCAACGTACAAGATCATGACACATTACAATAATTTGCAAATATTTTTTATAGATGGAGACAGACAAGTTAATTTATTTGCTCATAGTTACACAGAGATTGATAGAAAAACATTTGGGGTTTAAAGTCCAATACCATTACTGCTATGCCAAATAAAATATTCCAACACTTTCTAAATATTAAATATTATCCAGGTAATTTTTTTGGTGTTAACCAAAAACAAATTCACAAATGAATACAAATGTAGACTAATTAAATTTTTTCCCACTTCAGTTGTGATAATAACTGGTTTTCAAGTCTTAATTCTTCTTCATAATCTATTACACCCATATTTCTCTGTTTTTTTATAAAGTTCTGAAGAGGTGTATGACTAAAACGTACCTCATGTTAAGTTACTCTTAATAACAAGTTTAATATAGATCTTTCCACTAGTATCACATTTACAGAATGATCAAAAACATGAACCGCGTAATAGCAATCATATGCTTCGTCACCACAAAATACACCTATTAATATTAACATTGCAAAGTCTCTTGGTACTCAAAATATATATCTTTATATATTCATATTCATAATGTGTGGCCTAGTAATTAAAACCATAAACTATAAAACAAAAGGATGCTGGTTAATTGTATTTATTTATTTATATATTTTTTTATGTTTTTTATGCAAAATTTCATGCTACTTTTTATATAATTAGAGCAACCATAATATTATATACATAAAATGCTAATGTCTGTCCCATTTGTTGTGCAATTACTCACAAACTGATTGTGCTAGAAATTGGTTTTAATTGAAAGCTTATGACCTGATGTGTTCTGAAAGTTAAAAAGAATTCAGGTAGTGACAACCTGGTGGGCACGTTAGTGGTGGGTAGAAATGTTTAATATAATTAAAGCGCGGCCACTGCAAGCCCATCTATTGTTAATACCCCAGTACATGCAGTACATGTTCAGAATTCATAATCAAGTGTAAGTTCCTACATTTGCAAACAATTGCCAGAGAGTTTGCTGTTGTTTATATCTAGCCTTTTGAAGTGTGTTTATTTCAGGGTCAATAATAAATAATTGCATTAGTCTTTTAATTTGTATTGGATGAAACAAGTACATAGGTAAGACTGTCAAGTCAAGTCAAGTGGGGGAGCATGCACTAGTACAGTGCGTTACCACACCCACTACACAACCAACTCGGGATCCCGGTTTGCAACCCCCCAGGCAGACACGCAGTCCAGTCCCATCCCTCTGGAAATGACCCTCTATCTGCCACAGCCAGGTTCTACGTGGGCAACCCCTTGGCCTGGTCCAGCCACTCGGGTCAATGTCAATGTCAACTTTATTTATATAGCACATTTAAAACAACATAAGAATGCTGTGGCCAAAGTGCCTTACAATAATAGAATAAAAGAAAAACATACAATTAACATGAATAACATAAATAGAAATAAAATAAATGAACATAAATTAAATAATTAATAGAAGTAATGTTACATAATCACAATGAGGAAACCAACAGTATTACTGAAGGTCACAGAATGCAAGTGAATAGAAATGAGTCTTTAATCTTGTTTTGAACAGTTCAATTGTAGATGACTCCTTTATGTAATGAGGTAAAGAGTTCCATAGGTGAGGAGGAGCAGCAGCAAAAGCCCTGTCTCCCTTAGTTTTACAGTTGGTATGAGGGACAACAAGAGACAACTGACCAGAAGATCTAAGCACTCTGGATGGCTGGTGTAAAACACACAATTCGAATAAATAGGCAGGAGCAAGCCCATGTAAAGATTTAAAAACTAGCAACAAGATTTTAAAATCAATTCGAAAACTGACAGGCAGCCAGTGTAAAGAAGCTAATATTGGAGAAACAGAGTCATACTTTCTTGCCCCAACCAGAAAGCGAGCGGCAGCATTCTGGACCAACTGTAATCTGTGTATCAGGGATTTGTATCAGGTCACCAACAATGAGGATCTTACGAGCCGGATCACCTTCGCTGACGCTCCCTCACAATGCAGGTAATGTGCCTCCGCTCATTTGACACAAAGTCAAACCAACCGTACCCAAGGATTTTCCAGAGAGACAAAGGAGTCCAGTCTTCGTCTCAGGTCACTGGATAGCGTCCATGTCTCGCAACCATATAGCAAGACAGGAAGCACCAGGACTCTGAAGACTTGGACCTTCGTCCTTTTGCATAGATATCGGGAGCGCCACACACCCCTTGCACCCCTTGACCCCCCATGCTCTCCCAATCCGTTTACTGACTTCATAGGAAAAGTCACCAGAGACATGAATGTCACTGCCAAGGTAAGTAAACCTCTCAACAAGGTTGACACTCTCTCCACAAACAGACACACTGCTGATGGCTGTGCCCAAGAGATCATTAAAGGCCTGGATCTTGGTTTTTATCCAGGACACTCGCAAGCCCAGACATTCAGACTTGCTCAGTCTCTCGAGCTCCCCGATCAGAGCCTCCATTGACTCTGCAAAGATCACAGCATCATCAGCAAAGTCAAGGTCTGTGAACCTTTCTTCAGCAACAGATGCCCCACAAACGCTGGACCCCACACACCCCTGATGAACCCCAGAATCAACTGCATAGCACTCACAGTACCAGTGTACAGGCCAGCCATGATATCCAGCAACCTTGAGGGGCTGGAGGCTCTTGCAAAACTGCAGGATCTACAGAAGTGCCCAGTTTGTGAATTCTGCCAACAGACTTGATGTCGCTATTCTTTAGATCCAGCTTAGGTCCAGTAGGTTACCACCTACTACGAACATGAGCCTGGACTTGAACAGACTCCAAGACCAGGCTGTTTCTAATGAGTTTGCATACCGTTTGTGTGAGGAACTTTCAGATTTGGGTACGACTGCCGATCCTAATGTGATGTGGGAGACCTTCCATGACAAGACCCTGAAGGTTGCTGAGGGTTGTTTTGGTGTTACCGGTATTCCCAGAAGGAGGTGTTTCATCTTGCAGGGCACCCTGGATATCATTGAGAGGAGTCGCAGCGCACGGCTCAATGGCAATTCTGGTCTGTACCGGGAACTGAGAAGGACGGCTACGAGCAAGTGACACACCATCTGTGGTCTAGCGACCCACGTCCTGCTTACAGAGGAATCAAAGCATTATGCACATCTGAATCTGTTCCTTGGAGAGTAGCAGTCAGGGCAGCTGATGGAACGGTCCTTACAGATGACACTGCAGTTGAAACCCGCTGGGCTGGCTACTTTGAGCACTTGTTCAAAGCTGATCCTCTGGCTAGGACGTTGGATATCTCTGGGTCCACGGTTCTTAAGGCTGATCCTCCAATTAGCTGTGAACCACCCAATCTCTCTGAGATTGCACAGGCGGTGAACCAGCTGAGGGGGGGGGGGAGCTGCAGGGATCTGTGGTATCCGGGGTGAACTTCTCCAGGCTGGTGGTAAGACTGTGATAAAT
>JANRMT010062821.1:33154401-33261068 GCA_026402145.1 Polypterus bichir lapradei | reverse complement strand
ATATATGATATATATAAATATATATATATATTTATATATATATATTGTAATAAGTAGACAGACTACTCAAGAAGTTTTGGGGTGTTAGCCCATTATAATGTCAAGCAGACAACAAAAAAAGAGTTTAGATGTTTGTCTAAATGATCAAAAAACATTTAGTAACTTTGGAGATTACATCGTGGATATTTATAGGGAAACAAAGATGGCAGTGTTGATTGAAGTGGAAATGACGTCACCAACGGGGTGGAATCAAGTGATGCCTTCAGCGGAGAGTGGAGACTGACGTCTTCGTTGTGAACCCTGATGTGGAATAGCCATTTTGGAAGCCTGGATACGGAGGAGGTAAGTGAGTTGGTTTATTATTTGTCTTCCTTGGATCTGGAGATAGAGAGAGAGACACATTAGAACCCTATACAAACTCTTTGTCTTGCGGGATTTCACTCACCTCTAGGTTTGTTGACTGTTAATAGGTCTATCTCTCCCAGCTGGACTTCTCCTTCTTTCGCCTTTACTCCTCTCCTCCCAAGCTTTGTCTTCTTCCACCCGACTCTGGCTCTCTGACTGGTGGGAGGCGGCCCCATTTATAATCACCCAGATATGCTTCAGGTGCTCTGTGACGATCTTCCGACAGCACTTCCGGGTGTGGTGGAAGTGCTGACATCCAGGGCTTCACAATCCTCTGGACCCTCCCCCCGTGGTGGCTACGGGCCCCAATAGGGTTGAGCTTCCATGCTTGGTTCCTGTGGCCCCCATACAGACCAGGACGGCTGCCCTCTAATGGTCATTTGGAGGTATAGTCCCTCTCCCGGTCCTTTCAGGTGTCCCGGCTGGGCACATATATATCAAGCAATGTATTTATCTGAAGAGATGTATTCAAACCATTGTATTTTAACTGATATATATGTATATCTGAACTAATTTGTATATTTACAAGCCAATCCTTTTTCTCTGAAGGATACCACATAGTATTATACATATATAATATATACATATGAACAATGTGGAAGATCCATATATAATCCCTGGTTAACTCACTGACTGATTAAATAACTAAAAATATAAAATATCAAAAAGAAAAACGTATAAATTGAGAACTGCCTAGTTTAAATTACAGGCAAAGGGTATAACTTTGACAGTTCTAACACATCAAAATAACCTACAGAAACTCTTGGCTACAGGTTTCTGTCTTGGTATGTTTGTAACACGTCTTAGCCTGCATTTTCCCAAGTCGTATATCTGCAGCTGAGCAAACTAAGGAGTGGTGTAACATAATATTTGAAATGCAATGATAAGTAAAGAATTAGACTGTTGATAAAGCACTACTATTTTAGTTAATTGAGATGTTTTCTGTACCAATTATCTATTATGCATACAGCATGAATGAATACTGAAAGGCTTTCTAAGGTCACAGAAATACTATTAAGGATTATTAATAATGTGAAGCCGCTATTGTGAAGAGAAAAAAATATGTTGTCATAGTGCAAGAAAAATGCCACTTTACTAGTTTTCTTCAGGCATTCAGATGAGCCTAACAAATAACTGGCTCTTTCAATTAGTTACTTTTTTTTGGAAAATATGGATGAGGTCACACTTAACACCACCAATAAGTCATTATTTTTAAAGAGTTAAAAATGACCTACTTTAGCAGGCAGGTAAAACATAGTTAATGTAAATATTGCAAAAAAAAAAAAAATATTAATATATAAAAGTCATTTTCAATCTACGGTGTTTGTCATGGGCAGGGTTGGAAAGGCACCAGCAGGGCAGACTAGAATTCCATGTCCATGGCACCAATATCTAGAACATCTTTGTGAATTCCTAGTTGCTCCCAGGGTAGCTGGGATGTATAATCCCTCTTAAGTGGCGATTGTGACTAAAGGTTAGATAGAAGGCCTAAACTATTATAACCCTCCAGTAACTAATTATAGAAAAAAGTAAATGAAAAAGGAAAATAAGCAACAAAAAAGGAACAGGGTGAAGGAAACAAGCTATGGTAAACATTAAAAAAACAGAAAATCATAGAAATAGGTAAACACAAGATTAAAAAGTTTTAAATCCAAAAGAAAAACAAGGACAATAAATACATTTTTGTCAAATTGCAAATTTTCAAAATAAATGTTGAATTCAAAAATACATTTTTAAAATAAATGTTGAATTCAAAAATACCAAATAACCAACCCCAAGGAGCAATGAAAACTTTAAAGTAGAACTGAGCCAAAGTCAAAACCAGAATAATCAAAACCTAACATAAATATGCTTAATGGGAAATCAAGGACCTACTGAGATAAAAAGCACATAAATGATGCATCACAGAGTCATTTATTTCCCTCCAGTAACTGTAGCTTTATCGGCTGAAACACCTGAGGGCTTTAGACCAATTAAATGTCCTACTATAATTGATTCCAAATATATTGAAAAAAAACTAACAGTAATAGGGGAAGGGAGCAAATTTTATCTGTAAAAAAAAAAAATGAAAAAGGGGCGGAGCCAGGAACTAACCCCAACTAGAAAATGACAGTTGCCAGGGTCTGCTACTGATGCCTTTCCACAAGGCTGTACATGCTACACTTAATGCAATATGCCACTTTGATGCATTTAGATGCATTTAGTAACATCATTCACACATACTATAGAGCAACTCCTTGAGCATGCTTCCTATATGTTACACCTTAAGCAAACAAATACCTATAAGAAACAATGAAATGACAGGAAAGCTGCAGTATAAAAGTGTCCTCTTCAACTTCCAGATTCAGAGCAGCATCCATTTAATGTATCCTGTTGTACAAATCTTTGTTCCACAACATCAGCACAAACTTTTTAAAATAGAGACTACTTGATTTATTCTGTCTTCCTTTCAATACTGAAGAGACACAAGGTAAGACCTTCTCAAAAAATAATCATCTCTGCAGGCTTGACAATGAATAGCTGCACAAACACCTAAATGATTGCAGCCACTGAATTTGATCCAATTCCACCAAATGCATTTTTACTGCCATTCACAAGAAGAGAACATCAATCTGGCTTACGAGGTTCTCAAAATGCTCTTCTGCGTTTCTGTTAGTGAAGTGGCATTCAACATCCCAAGAGCCAATTTTAATCTGTAAGGTCTAGTATTTCGGAATTATTCTCACTTATAATATGTTCATTACCCCATCTTTTGGCCCCATAATGGTTATACACACACCAGAGTGTGCATAATAAGAGATCCTTTAGAATACCATCTATTAGCTGTCAAACCTTGCTGGTGGGCCTTGCGCCAGAGTCAGTTCCTCAAGGCCTGTTATAGCCAAGGTCCTCACATATTTTGTTTGAGTTATAATGGAAGTCTACTTTCAAAATGCTCGTTGTACACTTCTTTTTGTTCAATAGCAACCTATACAGTAACAGAAAGATCACAACAAAATAAACTCTTGTCCCATTAAGCGTGTATTAAATTGGACTTATTCTGGCCCTATTTCCAACATTTATAAATTTGAGAAATTAAATTATTGTCATTCATCTCCTAAATTGTGGTCAGCCAAACTTTTCCTTCGAAAGTTTATGGCTGTAACGTCAGCTTGTATTCTGACCAATTTACTGAGATAATATAGCATATAGAGCAATATACAGCAGAAAGAAACAAGTTAAATATTTACTTTTGCTACACACCTAGATTGTAACAATGCCATTTCAGTTTGTGACAATGCAAATACAACTGAATGAGTGCAGAGAAGTTATAGTTGTAAATACAGTATGTGCAAGTACACAGTGCCTGATCTCAACAGAAAGTGCCTTAAAAGAACACTTCTAATTGCTGAATATTTATTTGGTATCACTGGATACAAAAGTATATTCTCTATTGATTTATTTTTATTTCTATGTACATATTTCATGTTTCTGTTTTCAATGGCCATAGTACAGAAACAGCACTAATGCGGGTTGTAAACGACATTCTGATATCCTCTGATGAAGGAAACTCCACTGTAATTATGTTGTTGGACTTAAATGCAGCATTTGACACCATTGACCACTCTATTTTACTGCACAGGCTAGAAAATGATGTTGGGCTTACAGGCACCGTGCTCACTTGGTTTAGTTCTTATTTATCAAATCGATTCCAATATGTACAGAAATGTGCTGACAGTACCCCATCATTATACAGAGAAGTTCAATATGGTGTCCCACAGGGCTCAGTACTGGGATCTTTACTGTTTTCACTTTACATGCTTCCACTGGGATCTCTCATTAGGAAACATAATGTTAATTTTCACTCGTATGCAGATGACACCCAGTTATACCTTTCATTTAGATCAAATGAAGTTTCTCCGATGTTGTCTTTAATTAGTTGTGTTAGTGAATTAAAGGAGTGGATGGATGAGAACTACTTGTCTTTAAACACAGATAAAACAGAGATGTTAATTGTTGGAGGGAATGACGCTGATCATCATTTAACTCAGTTGGAATCCCCATTAATTTCACTGAATCAGCCCGCAATCTCTGAGTTCTCTTTGACTCTAGCATGTCATTTAAAGTGTATATTACAAAGTTGTACAAATCAAGTTTTTTCCATCTTAAAAATGTTAGGAAATTAAGGTGCTTTCTAAATAAACAGGATTCTGAGAAATTAATTCATGCATTTATTTCTAGTAGGATTGATTACTGTAATGCGGTGTTCACTGGTTGTTCAAACTGTTCTCTATACAGCCTCCAGTTAATCCAAAATGCAGCTGCAAGAATTATTACAAGAACAAGAAAATACAAACACATAACTCCAGTTCTTAAATCCTTACACTGGCTCACGGTTAAGTTTAGGGCAGATTTCAAAATCCTCCTTTTAACATATAAAGCCTTAAATGGCCATGGTCCGGCTTACTTGTCTGAACTTATCATGACTTACAAACCAGAGCGCACATTAAGATCTCAAGATGCCGGTCTGCTTATGATTCCAGGGATTAATAAAATAACAGTGGGAGGTCGAGCTTTTAGTTACAGGGCCCCGAAACTGTGGAATGGTCTGCCTGCTACTATAAGAGATGCCCCTTCGGTCTCAGCTTTTAAATCCTGGCTGAAGACTCACTACTTCAGTTTAGCATATCCTGACTAGAGCTGCTAATTAACTGTGCATACTGCATCTCTGTTGTCAGTCATTAGCACTAAAACATAAGTAACATGATAGTTATAATTGGATACTAACCCTCACCTATTCTGTTTCACTTCTCGGTACTCAAATGTGGCACATGGTGCCACGGCCCCCCTGCCAAGTTGTTTTGCCTGCCTAAGGTAAAGTCATTACTGATGGAAGATCGCAGGAATCGTGGGAAAGAGGGGTCCTTTCATCGGATTGGCTGGCCCAGCGCTGTTTCAGCCATAGAATGGCCAAATGGGGGAGGCAGCTTGATGGATGAGGTCTCCAGGACTCTAAACATATCCAAATCATATTATGGGATATCATCTACTGTTAAATTCTGCTACGTACGTCTAAAATTTTTATTTTATACTGTATTGAGGATTTGTTCTGTTCTGTGTATTGTATTGTATTGACCCCCTTCTTTTTGACACCCACTGCATGCCCAACCTACCTGGAAAGGGGTCTCTCTTTGAACTGCTTTTCTCAAGGTTTCATCCATTTTTTCTCTACAAGGTTTTTTTTTTGGGAGTTTTTCCTTGTCTTCTTAGAGAGTCAAGGCTGGGGGGATGTCAAGAGGCAGGGGCTGTTAAAGCCCATTGCTGCACTTGTATAATTTTGGGCTATACAAAAATAAATTGTATTGTATTGTATTGTAATACGTTCTCAGTGCAAGAAAAGTAACTTTTAATCAGTTTATATCATTGATAATTTGGCTTCACTTATTGAACCATTTGGTACATTGTACCTTGTTAAAACAAAATACTATAAACACCTGTTTTACACTGACAAAGTTACGTTAAAAGTTCAAGCAATTCGATAAAATTCAACTGCAGCAAAAATAGGAGTTTAAATGCTGTAAATCTGTAGGTTTACTTGGCCATCCCTGACAATAGCAATACACTCTTCATGTGCTTTACACACAAAAAAAACATTGGCTATATAATTTGTCATCTTTGATAAAGAAACTAAAAGTGACAAGTTGTAGGAGTCAAAATACACCTGGCGACACTCAGTGTTCTTTTCAGGAGATCTAGTGTAGTGTAGGTCATTCAAAAAAGGAAATTAATTTTAACATAATTTTTAAAAGGAGACCATATGAGAGCAGCAAGAAGTGGTCAGAAGAGAATGCTATTCGGTTTTCTTAGTCATTATAAAAAGAAGCATTGCATCAAAAATACTGGCAAGCTCACAATATTTCCTCTTTAAGTTTACTATTAATGAAAAAACAACATTTTTTCAATGAACTTGTAAGACACTCTGAAATAAAATCTGAGGGCTGTTAACTATGCATGGATACAACTCGTTGTTATCGCAACCACTTTTGAGGTTATCGATATTGCCTATGTGACCTACTGATGAGCTAGACTAAGGGTCGGTATCCTTTCAGTGGTGTCGTGCCGAACCTATATAACAATGTTATTCCACGTGCCAACATAATTATAGCAATTTCGTTATATATAGTGTCAAAATTGGTCCGGTTATAATGGGCTTCAAAAGTATATACGAGAAAGATCTTGTAAAAGGGTTAGCTTTGACTGGAAAGTACAGCAGACATGACAGATTTTTTATCAAAGCCATGTGCTAACTTAGAAGCAAATGTGTAAGGTTAATAAAGCTTCTCACTTAAGTAGATGACTTACCACAGCTTTCTTTTGAGGTCTTTATGATGATTAATACTGCAGGATTTGCTTTTATATGAACTTCAAAAAGTTTCTAATTGGTGTCTTTGTTTTAATGCATAATGCAATGTGTACATTAGTTTCTTCGTTGTATTTTATTTGTTTAAGATTTTGAGTTTTTGTATTGCATTTTTAATTGATGACCAATTAAAAGTGCTGGCTGCTAAATTGTTTTCATTTGTACATATATGTGTTTATCTTAATGAGGAACCTGAAATGCTATTTTTAAAAAGACAGAAATAGATGAAGGGTTTGAGTGGTTTAGAAAACATTTTTGATTTTGTTACACATTATATACAGTACGTATGAGTGGGAATTTATGAAAAATTAAAACAGAAATAGATAATGGCAAGAATTTATATTATATGTGCATATAATGTCGTAACACCCCATGGTGCTGTGAAGGACATGTATTCTGCCTAAATCCTACTGTGGGGCTCAGGAGATGTGAAGTACTTGAACCTTGGGGAAAATTAGGCTTTTTACAGAAGTTCTTTAAATAGAACCCAACACAAATAGACAACAGAGACAAGTTTTTCACAAAGTACACATTTATTCTCGAGAAGAAATGCTTCTCTGTCATTCCCCTCAATAGCACAGTACAATGAAGCAGTTAGGCAAATATCACAGTACTTTTCTTCTTTCTCTTTTCTCTCTCTCTCTCTCACTCTCTTGAGGCAGGCAGCTCCTTTTATGTAATCCCTTCCCTGTAATGCTGGAACACCACAGAGTAGGGCTCTCTAGTCCCCGCAACACCCATGGAACCCAACAGGGCTGAGCTAAATAACTCCACTTCCCACAATGCCTGTGGGAATTGTCACGCTTGGGTTACAGATTTGCACAGAAACACAGGAGGTTGTAGAGACAGAAACTTTATTTAAACACTGCAAACAAACATGTCTCTTTTTCAAAAGTTTAAATGTGCTCCTTGACAAGACGGAGATGACAGTTCCATCTCACAATTAAAAGAATGCAAACATATCTTCCTCTTCAAAGGAATGCGCGTCAGGAGCAGGGAAGGTCAGAGAGAGAGAAAAGCAAACAATCAATCAAAAACTGACAGGTGCTGTTCGGACTTTTAAGTCTGCGAAGTACCATGATCTCGCAATAGATCAGCCGCAAGTAAGCCCAGTAAGCAAGGGAGCAATGTGAAGATAGTCTTTCAGTGTTTTATTTAACCTATAGGGGTGTGAACAGCCCCCCAGCGGACACCCCCTCTCTCAGCTTTATTCACTTCTTCGTGAATCAAGCGACATTCCAAACCAGGCTCATACAAGCGTAACAGGACATCAGCATTAATATGTTCAGAGCCAGGTCGATGCCTCACTGTAAGACTGTAAGGTTGCAAACCCAAAAACCATCTCATGAGAGGAGAGTTTGTTTCTTTCTGATTGTATAACCACTGAAGTGGAGCGTGATCTGTCACTAATGTGAAATTGCGTCTCCATAAATAATAATGAAGTGCTTCCACAGCCCATTTTAATGCCAAGCATTCTTTTTCAATAGTCAAATAATTACGCTCCCTAGGAAGCAATTTCCTACTCACAAATGTGATAGAGTGCTGTTCCCCTCAAAAACCCAAGACAGGACGGTGCCTACACCAAATGCACTTGCATCCGTCTGTAGAACAAAATCCTTGGAGAAGTCAGGATTGCGCAGAACTGGATAAGAAGACAAAGCAGTTTTCAAATCACAAAAGGTATGTTCACAAACGTCTGTCCATACAACAGGGCAGTTTTTTCTGCCTCTAGTAAGATCTGAAAGAGGAGCAACCCTATTTGCAAAATCAGGGATGAATCTTCTGTAATAACCTGCAAGCCCCAGAAAGACATGTACTTGTTTCTGTGTTTCTGGGCGTGGATAAGCAAGCATCTCTTCTACTTTTCTGAATGAACATGCCCATAGAGTAGCCCAGATAAAGAGTCTCAGACATACCCAATTTACACTTCTTGGGGTTAGCTGTCAAACCAGCCTGTCTTAGGCTCTCAAGGACAGCCCGGAGACATTCCAAATGTGTTTGCCGATCATTACTGAAAATCACGACATCATCGAGATATGCCCCGGAATACTCGGAATGAGGATGCAAGATCTAGTCCATCATACGCTGGAAAATTAGAGGTGCGCCATGAAGACCAAATGGGAGTCTAGTAAATTCATAAAGTCCATCAGGAGTTGCAAATGCTGTTTTTTCGCAACTGTCAGCCTCAAAAGACACCTGCCAGTAACCTTTCGTGAGATCTAGTGTGAAGATATAGGACGCCTGACCCAATTTTTCCAACAGTTTGTCAACACAGGTCATTGGATAAGCATCAAATTTTGAGACTTTATTCAAGCGCCTGAAATCGATACAGAAGCGAACCGAGCCATCTCGTTTTAGGACTAATATGACCGGACTACACCAGTCACTTTTACTTTCGTGTATTACACCCACTGCCAGCATCTTTCTGAATTCTTCGCAATACAATATTCCACTGTGCTTCCGGAATCCGATATGGGCGCATCTGCACCCTAACACCGGGTTCAGTAGTGATTTTATGTTCTGCCAGATTAGTCACGCCAGGTAAGTCTAAAAAAAATCAGTGTTTCTGTTCAATCAAAGATAACAACTCTGTCTTTTGTGAGTCAGTCAAATCGTCAGCAATGGCAACATCAGTGTGAGAGACAGCAGCCAAAGAAGTGCTCCCCTCCCGTGGGTCATGCCATTCCTTCAAGAGATAAACATAAAATCTGGAATGGTTTGCGCCGGCCCGGCATTCTAACCTTGTAATTTACCGGTCAAATACGTTCCTCGATAATGGCAGGGCCCTGCCATTTCGCTAGGAATTTGTGTGGATCTTTTGGAATCAGTACCAGAACACGATCGCCAGGTTTGAATTCACAGAGCTTGCAGCGTCTATCATAAAGAGGTTTCTGAGTTTCTTGCTCACGTTGCTGATGCTCTACAGCAATAGAAGAAAGTTTAGAAATTCTTTCTTGCAACGAAATTACCCGATCTGCAAAGCTCGGTTCTTGAGCTGTTGTCCCGAATCCTGTCCATTCCTCTCGTACAACATCCAAGATGCCTCGCGGACGCCTGCCAAACAACAACTCAAATGGACTCAAGCCAGTGGACGCCTGCGGTGATTCCCGCACCACAAACATTACAAAAGGCAGGACAGAGTCCCAAGATGTCACATCATCATGAGCGACTCGCCTGATCATCTGTTTTAAAGTTTTGTTAAATCGTTCAGTCAAACCATTAGTCTCTGGATGGTAAACAGTGGTACTCAATTTAATAGTAAAGCTGTCATACAATTGTTTTATCACATGAGAAGTAAAAGGTGTGCCCTGATAAGTTAAAATTTCTCAAGGGATGCCAATATGAGTAAAAATCTTGCGCAAAGCTTTGGCTACAGTGGAAGAATTGCCTTTTTTCAAAGCAGCCACTTCCAGATATTGCATTGCATAGTCAACCAACACAAGCATATATTGATACCGACTTTTAGTCTTAGGTAGAGGACCTACTATATCTAATCCCACCATAGGAGAAAGGAGAGCCCAAGGAGGTTTATAAGCAGAGACAATTTGACAATCAGGACAAGAAGTACAGAACCGCTTCACATCTTTCCCCATATTCAGCCAATAAAATCGTTTTGATAAACATTCTCTAGTCTTATCAGTCCCCAGGTGCCCACCCAAGATGTGAGAGTGAGTTAATTGCAAAAGAATGTCCCTATGTACTTCAGGTACAACTAACTGTTCAATAAATTCCCCGACTAAATGATCTGATATCACTCTAAAAAGGCAGCCGTCTTTCTCAAGGAAGTGCGGGGTTTTTAAGCCCCCAGATGCACGCTCTTGGTAATAAGAGTCACTAGCAAAGCGAGCCTGTTTAAATGCATATTCTAATGAGCTATCAGCATGCTGCAAGCACACAAAATCGGCCTTCTCGCCAGTGCTCAGTTCTTGTTTGGTGGCACCCTCGGTAACGCTGGAGCCAACAGCCACTTCGGGTTCAATATTTAAACAGGGCTCGAGATCTTTCCCAACAGCCAGTTCATCCTCTTCCCCCCCGCTAAGCTTGACACGGGGCTCACTGACTGGCATCCGACATTCAGCCATGAGTCTAGGAAAAAGGGCATTCCTCCTGCTGATCAGTAAGGGCCAGGGACAGGAGTCCGAAACGGTATACGAAACTTTAAAATGTCGACCTTTATATGTTAACGGAAGAAGCAATGTCTGATAGTCTTTAACATCTCCATGTACACAACATATGTTTACAATTTCAGTGTTGCACAGATACCAGTCCCATCTGACAATACAAAGGCCACTTCCTGAGTCGAATAATGCCGAGATCTCGCGGCCCCCCAACTTCGCCGAGACCATTAAGCCATCCTTTTTATCTGAAGAATAAGGAACCCGGGAGCAACAAACCTCGGCGAGACCAATTCCATCAATTGAGCAGGGGATAGGCGACATCCCCTCGCCAAGTGGCCGGGTTGATCACACCGCAAGCATCTTTGTTAAACTCCTCTGCCGAAATACCCACAACAATGTCCACGGCCTCATGCCTCCTCAGTTATGGGCGCTACATTAACAGCCAGATCCCCTGGTGGTCTTCCTGAGGAAACCCGATTTTCAGGGTTAACAGCATGTAGATGCTCTAACCTCCGTTCAAAGCAACGAGCATTCCCTGGGCGATCTCTCAGAGGCTGCAGAACAGCATAACGAGCAACAAAATCCACCGCTTTTTCTCCAAGCGGTTTGAGAACCCTCCAACGATTCAACATCATGACGAAGGAATCCATCTCGGAGAACCACAGGTATCCCTGCCAGCAGTATATTCATGGCAACCTTTTTCACAACTCGCTCCATCTCGTTTCCCTCAAACCAGCAGTGAACTTTATGAATCAAATCTTGAATTTTCGCACTAATGGGTCTGTCTACATTCAGTTTACAATCATGAAGTGCAAAACCTTTAGACAAAAAGCTTGTAGTTTTTCGTAAAACAACCTGCCGGTTCAAGAAATCATAATCACCGAGTTTATCGTGAGGCAGATTCCGTAAAGCATTTAAAGCATCCCCAGACAAAAAAGGGGTGACGATGACAGCCCAGTTTAGTTTGTCCCATCCCAGCAAAGTCGCCACATGTTCAAAAGCCAAAAGAAACATCTCTGGGTCATCGGAAGGCCCCATCTTCGTCAGCACATCCTTAGAATTAGCAGGTAGACCAGGAACCGGATCATCCTCTTGGTTGGGAGGAACCTGGAAATTTTGAGCAATCTGAAACAATTCCTCGGTGTTCATCTGTGCAACCACTTCTGGTACCACTTGTCACGCTTGTGTCACAGATTTACACAGAAACACAGGAGGTTGTAGAGACAGGAACTTTATTCAAACACTGCAAACAAACATGTCTCTTTTTCAAAAGTTTAAACATGCTCCTTGACAAGATGGAGATGACAATTCCGTCTCACAATTAAAAGAATGCAAACATACCTTCCTCTTCAAAGGAATGCGCGTCAGGAGCAGGGAAGGTCAGAGAGAGAGAAAAGCAAACAATCAATCAAAAACTGACAGGTGCTGTTCAGACTTTTAAATCTGTGAAGTACCATGCGGCTCTCGCAATAGTTCAGCCGCAAGTAAGCCCAGCAAGCAAGGGAGCAATGTGAAGGTAGTCTTTCAGCGTCTTCTTTAACCTGTAGGGGTGAAAACAGCCCCCCAGCTCACAGAATCTGGGGTGCTGCAGAAATCCAGGGGGACTGTCATCTAGCAATCCATGGGAGACAATGCCCTATGCAGGCTGTCTGCCCCCTGTCCTTCCACATTGAGGAGGTCCTAAGTTTCCTGGCCATCCCTCACAATACACATACACAATATGGTCTGAACATACATCAGAATGACTAAAAAGCAAAAAATGAAAAAAGAAAACTCCTGACTTGGCTGTCACAGTGAGTCATTATGCTGATATACTGCTGTAGGTATAAAGGATTTCCGGTAGCATTAGCTGACACACTTTTGCTAAATAATTCATTGGCTATAAGTACTCAGTGTTAGTGTGTCAGAGAGAGGATGTGCAGCATTGTTCATAATGGCACTCAGTTTTGTTTTAATTTTCCCCTTTGCTACTACCTCCTGGTGATCCAGAGTGCATCCTACAACTGACCTTGTCCCTTAATTTAGCTTGTTGAGACAGTGGGCCTCCCTTGAAGTGATGCTACTGGCTCAGCACAACACAGTGCAGAATATTGCACTGGCCATCACAGAGTTGAAGAAGATGTGAAGGATGTCACTTCTCACATTAAAGGAACGCAGTCTCCTAAGGAAAAAGAGCCTGCTCTGCCCCTTCTTCTGCCTCTGTGTTCCAAAACCAATCTAACCTGTCTTTAATGTGCAACCCCAAGTATTTGTAGGAGTGGACTACTTATACATTCACTCCCTGAATAGTGACCGGACATGGAGGCTCTTCAGGACAGACTGAGCAGGTGAAAGAGGACACCACGAAGTTGGTCAGCAAAGGCCTTAAGAACTTGGGGGACTGACTCCATCTGGTACTGTAACTTTTTTGGTGTGTAGGTTCCTCAGTTGTCTGCTTATTTGGTGTTCAGTTTTGGACAACCCATTCTGATGGTCAGAGGTGAACTTGTCACTGGCCATTCCAGTTGATGTGGTAGGAGTTGTTGATGTAGTAGGTATGGTGTGGGGAGACTTGTCATTGGAGGAAGGTGGCAGTGGTTGGGAAAATCTATTGAAAAATTAAGGTGGTCCTTCTCAAATGGCCCCAATTCCATCCCTTTACAGATTCTCACCTGCATATTTACTCACGGATCAGCATTGCTACAGTATATTACATGTATATATAATTTAAAGTGTACATTTCACTGTAAACTGCATCTCTTACTCTAAAAATAGATTTGGTTAAAGGTCAAACACAAATGAAAATTATGACCCAAGAGGTACATTATTCATGTTGTAAGTCTAAGCATACAGCTCATTAACCACTTTATTACAGTATGTGCTGAGCATGTGCTTAGCAAATATAATAGATTCCTTCTCCACTTAGCTGATCATGGTATTATGCAAGCAAGTTTGACAGATTTTGTTATTTTTTTAACCAAACATTATATTGGAAAAGACAAGTGATCAACATGACTCTCAAAAACAGCTCAAATACTAGGATTTTAATATACTACATTCTCAAGAGTTCATAGGCAATGATGCACAAAAATGGCATTGCATAGGCAATGATGCAATAAACAAAAAACAAAAAAACATCTAGTAAGTGCCTGTTCTGTAGGTGAAAATGCCTTGTAAATCAAACATTTCAGACATGAATAGCCAGAGTATTTTAAGATAACAGAAAGGCCACAAATACTCCAATAAAATCTACTTGCAGGAGTGGTATATAGAAGTACATTTCTGAATGCACAATACATTGGACTTTGAAATAGATAGACTCTGTGGCACAGGACTTCACTGGGTCCACTCCCATCATTGAAGAACTGGCTACAGTTTGCAAGTGATTACCAAAACCATATGACTGATAGAAAAATCTGGATTTCTGCTGTGACAAGCAGATAGTAGGATCTAAATTTGGACTAAACAGCATGACCCATTAATGTATTCTTCTTTGTATCAATGGTACACACAGTGTTGGCACCTTAATTATATGGAGAATGTTTTTTGGCACATGCAACACAGGTTATCTAAGCATTGCTGCTGACCATGGCCACAGTGCACACTTTGTCAAATGGATTCATTGATACATCAAGTAGGATAATATACGGTATCATATCCCAAAGCTCAACTCTCTCGCTGGATCAAAAAACATGGAAGTAACTTCCCTTTTCGGCAGTGCCCTGCACAGTCCTTAGATCTCAGTCCAATAAAGCTCTTTCAGAAAGTGGTAAAATAACCCACAGAAACTGCACAATGCTATTGAGTCAGCATGGACCAGTACATTGTTGAATCCATGCTTTGAAAATTTTCAGGCTATTCTGGAGGCAAGATGGGGTGTCACTAAGCAGGTGTATCTTCTAAAGTGGTCACTAAGTACTTAGGTAGGTTTGTAATCAGAGAACATCAGACATTTGACAAATGAGAGGAGACCATTCAGTCCATCTGGCTCATTTATTTACCTAATTACCTAATAGCTTAGCTGTCCCAATATCTTATCCAGATACTTCTTAAAGGTTGTCAGCGTTTCTGCTTCAGCTACATGTCTCAGTAGTTTGTTCTAGATTCCCAAAACTCTTTCGGTAAAGAAGTGTTAAATGCAATTCCCCTAATTTCCACTGGTGACCTGAAGCAAATGATTCACTCTTAGGTTGAAAGAATTTTGTTGCATCTATTTTACGACTGCCTTTGAGAATTTTGAAGACCTGGATTAAGTCCTCACACAGTCTCCTTTGCTTGAGGCTAAACAGGTTTAATTCTCTGAGTCTCAAAGAGTACAAGATATCCATAACTCCTCTGCTCAGCTTCAAGCATATTGACCAGAAATGCATACAATACTCCAGATGCAGCCTCACTAGTGCATTATACAGTCTGTATATAACATCTTTTCATTTGTATTCCACAGTTTTTACAATATAACCAAACGTTTTATTTGCTTTTTTACTAGCTTCTGAGCATTGCTTAGATGATTGCAAAAGTGAAAACACTATATAGAGTTTAAAGGGTTATTATAAAAATAAATAAATATATCCTATTTATCTAAATGGTTTTTAAGCAATTAATAAAGCATGTGGCTTTCTTCCTTTTTGTTGATTCTAATTGTCCAAGCTAATTAAAACAATTTTTCTTGGATATACTCCTCTTTATCTAAACACCTTTGTGCAGGAAGATTGCATTTTGGAAACTTTGGTGATGGCAGCACGGTGGTGCAGTGGTTGCGCTGCTGCCTCGCAGTTAGGAGACCCGGGTTCACTTCCTGGGTCCTCCCTGCGTGGAGTTTGCATGTTCTCCCACAGTGGTTTCCTCCCACAGTCCAAAGAAATGCAGGTTAGGTGGATTGGCGATTCTAAATTGGCCCTAGTGTGTGCTTGGTGCATGGGTGTGTTTGTGTGTGTCCTTATGTGGGTTGGCACCCTGCCCGGGATTGGTTCCTGCCTTGTGCCCTGTGTTGGCTGGGATTGGCTCCAGCAGACCCCCGTGACCCTGTGTTCGGATTCAGCGGGTTGGAGGATGGATGGATGGAAATTTTGGTGATGCCTAACAATTGTGAACATCTGTGCTGTCCTAATAAAACTGTTTAATCACAGCACCATGTTTCTTCAATTGATCACTT
Organism: Polypterus bichir lapradei; assembly: GCA_026402145.1. Lineage (NCBI taxonomy): Eukaryota > Metazoa > Chordata > Cladistia > Polypteriformes > Polypteridae > Polypterus > Polypterus bichir. The sequence continues at coordinate 33,245,014 of JANRMT010062821.1, read as the reverse complement.
GAGCAGTTATTTGCTACAACAGATGCTGCCTTTGTTTATGTAGTTTTCCAGCTACTTTCATGTCCCTCCAACTAAGAAAATAAGTACTAATCCTAATTGGTTCTAATTACTAATTATATGGAAGAAAAACTGTACATGCTTATGTGAAGTTTGCATTTTTATTGAATAGACATGAAATGGGCTGAATTGTGGTTTAGGACCAAATTCACTTTTTCCCATATCCCAATAGTTCATTGCTATATTTGGGCTTTGCTTGCCATTGTAATGTCTCTGTGCTACATCTATCAACATCAGTAAATATGCTATGGTATATATATTGTTCAGACATGCAAAAAAGAGAACCATGGATGCACTGAAAGATACATTTGAAAGGGTTTCATGATGGAACTATAGTGATAAATTCTAATGTTCTGAAATGGCATTTACATTTCATTTGGCTGATGCCTTTATCAAAGGCGACTTAGAACATTTATGATACAATTTGTTGAATTTCTGTTGGTTTTCCAATTGGAGCACAGGCAGGACAAGTGACTTGCTCATGATCCCACAGCCTTAGGGTCTGAGGTCCAAATACTTAACCACTGCACCACATTGCCTTGAAATTTAATGTTGATTCAGAGCCATAGCATATTATATTATAAAATTAAGAATTTAGTATATGAAAACATAAGTAAAAGTACAACAAAAAATGTTTTTTATTTATATTAGCATGACTCCAATAAGAAATCAAAAAATACCCAGTTACAGTGTTTTTATCTGTCTTTAAGCAGATTTAATGCAGATTCATTCTTAGCCACTAGATGGCATTGTGTGAAAAACTCCCAAACTGACAATTTTTTTGAACATTTAGATTATGTTCTTTGATTTATTTTTATTATGTTAGCTTTATTTTATTAAGGTTTTATTTTGGATTTGGAAATATAAATTCATATACTAATGAGACAGATGTTTTAATAGAAAGGTATTGAAATGTATGGAAATAAGCCAAGGTCATTAATATTTCTTTCTGCAATGGCTCTTTTCCAAACTAAAAGTTTCCTTGAGCATAAAGGAATACTCCACCCATAAGATATATTTTTATATGATACTTACCCCATGTACTTGGTAATGATGGCTGAGAAAAAAAAATGATGTAATTTTTTATGCAGAATGGAGAGAAAAATGTTTCTGACATAATAGAAGGCAACAGTGACCAATGCTGCATGACATCAAATGATGTGAAAAACATCCTTTGAAAAAAAAAAAAAACAACTTACATTACTTGTATTGCATAATCCACTTTTCCAGTTGTATGCTCCAAATGTGTAAAACACATGCTTTTCTGGTAAAATATTGCTAAATTTATACTTCTGGAAAAATCAGTGCCCATCATAAACAGGAAACTAAAGCCTCATGGGATTACCTTTTTGAATTGAAGATCTGCGCCTGCGTCAAATTAAAAATACAGGAAATTCCTTTCTACAATGGTAATGTACGTAAGAGTCAGTATATAATGTTGCATTGTTTTGGATTGACTAAAAACCAAGCTGAAGTAAGCGTTTTTAATACATTTAATACAGACTTTCCAACACTTATCGTACAAATCAGTTATTAAAAAGCTGACAAACAGTAAGTACTATAATTTCATTGTAGTTTTCTTCTTTCAAAATTGTAAATAATATCAGTGGTCAATGGTGAACTAAAGATTTTCATCCAAAAGTAATCAACTTATTTTTCAGTTTTACAGAGGAGGGATCTACTTAACTTGTTCAAGGTTACAGCATAAGTTGTGATTTAGAGTTCCAAACTTAGTTAAAGGGGAATGAGGCCTTCTAAAATGACCGTAAAGGTAGGCCCTAAATCTAACCAGCCTGCCCTGGGGGACTCAACCCAAATCCAGCTAGTCTTGAAATTGCTAACTACAGGCATCCAGCTTAGCAGACCCCAAACATGGTAAAATTTAAAAAAATAAGAAAGCTCCTCAGAAATATCAAAGGCCCCACAAAAAAAAGGTGACCAGTCCCTCGGGCTGTGCACAGAAGGTTAACACATAATCTTTATATATAAAAGAGTTTAATAGAAAAAAAAAAAGAAAAATGCAAGGAAAATGTTCAAAAGAGCAAAACAGATCAAACACAGGTCGCCTAAAGGGCAATCCTAAGTGAACAAGTCCAATTCACAATCCTAAATACAAAATCCTTAAATAGAAACAAGAAAGTCACAAAAAACAGAAAATCCAAAGAAATTAGAAATACTTACAAACTCACAATGAATCTCTGATTTGCGCTTACTCAGTTCTTGCCTTAAATAGCCAGAGTGACAGAAGGAGGGCTGCCAGTGTGGCCCCACATCTTGGAGCTCAACGCACAAGGGACATAAGGACATTTATAGAAATGATGCATACTTACTACCATCATTGAAAATACATAAAAATATTAAAAATAATAATTCAAAAATAATAAAATACATAAATCCAATACACATGTTATACTTATTGGATAATAATAAAAATGGATGCAGGCCTCAAAAAACCTAAAAGCCAGGCCTGCAATCAAACACAACATATGGCTCAGAAGGGAAGGCCTCATGACCAGGCCTTGTCCGAAACTTAAATGGCAGGCTTTCTATCTGTACAGTTCCAAAATTGTGGCCAAAGCTAAAAGTCATAAAAATCTAATGAAAAACCATAAAAACCTCTGACTCAAGAGAACTAAAGAAAATTATTTTAATATTTATTGAAATAATTCAAGAGGGATGACATGAAAAAACAGGGCAAGTCAGAAAAGTAGCAAAAAGACTGTGTTTGCAAAAGGGCAAACCTAAAAGCAAACAAATCTAAGGACTGAAAATCAAAAACAGTAACTTAATTCAAGAGCAGATGGTCTAAATCAGGTGATCCACAATCAGAACAAAATATAATTCAAAAAGACAGGAAAAAAACGTAATACTGTCGGGGAGTACCTCACCCTCTGCCCAGAATATATATGCAGAGGGTGGTCCTCTAGCTGATATGAAATGACGTCCCTACCTCTAGCACATAAATACGTACATTATTACATAAATAAACATAATGCATATTTTAAAAATAATAAACAAAACAATATTCAGAACTAGGCATAAAGGAAGTCCAAAACCATAATAAACAATGTAAGAATTACAATACTGACAGTATTGCCCACACATTTTTGCTAGCATTTACGATTTAGTAGGAAGTGAATCAGCAAGGCTCTTTCAGCCAACGGAGGTAGGGGATTCTGAAGTATCACTTTAGTTTTTCTTGATGCACCACAACCTTTGTTGTTTTGAGTTTATTGCTATGAATAAGTGTCCCTGATTTTGCCCATGCAGTGATATACTGATTTATTCCTCTCTCAGACCCCACACAGCAACATAAGCCTTGAATATCATTTGAAATACTTCTGGGGAGGAAAACTTGCATGCATGCATTTATCTGGTATAATTGCATGTATGCGTACTTTCCTTAGTGGGAATATTCAAAAACCTGCTTACTGCATGCATTTAGCATTAAGGTGCACATAACACTGCACAACAAAGTTTTTGCTTCTTGAACACTGTTGGGTGTTTCTTATAGATTTTTTGGTGCTGAATCACGAATATCACTTCAAAATTTACTCATTTTGTTGTCATGATTTTTTCTCATATTTGTATCCAAACATTTTTGCTCCCGTAAGTGACTTATCAACAACAGTTTGTGCAGCCTGGGCATGTCCAGGCATGGAATCAGGCCAGGTTGGAAGTTGACATCCTGGGAATGCCTGAGCAGGTCTGAATGAGCTTGACGCTTACTCAGCATGCTATAAAGGTGACTTGCATACACCGATCCTGCTCATTTGGTTTATATAGATAGTCAGTGTGTATAGCATCAGTATAGTAAAGTATAGTATCTGTAGCAATATAACTGTAAGTAAGCTTGATGCTATAGACGTTTTGGTGTCGGGCGATATTTCTCATCAATGTCATAACAGCTGTGATACATTCTGCTATATCTGTGGCGAATATACAATTGCGCCTCAGAGACAATCGATGACTGCTCTTGTGAAGAAAGCTTATCATCTGTATTTTGGCTGCAAAATTGGTGATCAAGACACAGAATGGGCGCCTCACATTTGCTGTGCGACATGTGCTGGCAGTCTGAGAGCCTGCTTCAGAGGCACTCGAAAGACGATGCCGTTTGCTGTTCCAATGATATGGCGAGAACAGAAAGACCCTGTGACGGACTGTTACTTCTGTTTGACAAAAATGTCTGGTTTCTCTGCCAAAAACAAGAAATCAATTGAATATCCTAATCTACCTTCAGCAATGAGACCCATCCCACATGACAACAGTCTTCCAATTCCGAAACCACCAGAGAATTGGACCTTAGACAAACCAGATGAAGAAACTGCAATGCAGGGTACTGACAGTGACATTGACCCGGATTTTGAACCGTACTCATCAGGCGATCCACATCTGATAACACAGTCCGAATTGAACGATTTGGTCAGAGATGTGGGTCTGTCAAAAGCAAAATAAATGCCTGGAAAGCTTTCAAAGACATTGTTGACAATTTTCTGGGCAATTACAGCGCCCCAAACTACATTCAGCTGGTAGACAAAATTCTCAGAGCATACAAGACAATGAAGTGCAACATGTCACTCAAGATTTATTTCCTCCACTTACACTTGGACTTCTTCCCTGCAAATCTCGGTGCTGTCAGTGGCGAACACGGTGAAAGATTTCACTAGGACATTGCTACGATGGAGAAACGATACCAGAGCAACTTGAATCCGTCAATGCTTGCTGACTACTTTTGGACACTGCAATATGATGCACCAGACATTGAATACAAAAGAAAATCATGAGCAAAACACTTTTAATTCTGTTGAATTTAATAGCTGATGCGAAACATAAACGTGACTAAATACGTTATTTCCAATGTTTTAAGAAAGGTCTAACTTTTGCTATAATTCTAAAGTAAAAAATGCTGTCCTAGTAATCTGATCAATATGTGATTTAAAATTCAGTCAGTTTTTCCAAATGTTGATATAACACTCCGGATATTTATGAGGGCAGCATGGTGGGTAGTACTTCTGTTTCGCAGTTGGGAGACCAAGATTCGCTTCCCGGGTCCTCCCTGCGTGGAGTTTGCATGTTCTCCCCGTGTCTGCGTGGGTTTCCTCCGGGTGCTCCGGTTTCCTCCCACAGTCCTAAGACATGCAGGTTAGGTGCATTGGAAATCCTAAATTGTCCCTAGTGTGCGCTTGGTGTGTGGGTGTGTGTGTGCCCTGCAGGGGACTGGCGCCATGCCTGGGGTTTGTTTCCTGCCTTACACCCTGTTGGCTGGGATTGGCTCCAGCAGACCCCCGTGACCCTGTGGATAGGATATAGCAGGTTGGATAATGGATGGATGGATGGATATTTATAACTTTGCCTGTAATGAATGCTAGCATGGAGCATTCATTTTCAAAACTGGGACTAGTGGAAAACAGACTGAGATCCACCATGGGCAAAAACAGACTGAATCACCTGTGTCTGATGTCCACTGAAAGTGATTTTTTTGCGCAAACTGGATTTTACCAGCCTCATCAAGGACTTCTCTTTCAGGAAAACAAGGAAGAAAATCTTCTAAAGGTAGGAAAATGTATATTTGCTGTATGATTGTGATGCTGTTGTGTTATTACTTTGTGTTACTGTATTGTATTTTTATGGGTCTTATTTTATTTGATATGTGTGATTTTGCCTCAGAAATATAGTGTGGCCTGTAAACTACTGCCATTATTGCACCTGTTGGTTTAGAAAGCTAAAAGCGGTTATTAACTTGCAGATCCACTGTTAATGCCTTTTATATGTGGAGCTGCTATTTATAATAAAAGCTGTCAAGGTATTTTTGCAGATGTTTGTTTATGCTAGTGCACCCCGAGTGGGTGCATTTTGGCCTTGTAATATTTCTAGCATGCTATTACACGTGGCATTATTTTTTTTTTCTGGTAAAGCATTATGAGTAAATGGGACTGTCTATATCCTCTGCAGCAGGGGGCCCACACAAAGAGTAGCCTAGGGGCCCATGACCACCTTAATCTGCCTCTGCCCACAAGTCATTTACTACTTTAATGAATGCAGTTTCTGTACTGTGATTTGTTCTAAAATCCAACTGAAACTTATCAAGAATAGCATGTTTATTGAGGTGGTGATTTAGCTGCATAATGACTGCCTTCTCTAGGATTTTACTTAAGAAAGGCAGGTTAGAAATAGGTCTAACATTTTCAAAAGCACAGGAATTGAGATTATTTCTCTTGAGCAGGGGTTTAACTACAGCAGTCTTAAGACAGTCTGGGAAGACCCCCGTATCTAATGACGAGTTTACTAAGTCAAGAACACTATCAATTAGCACGCCCTATACTTCTTTGAAAAATCTTGTTGGTATTGGATCAAGGACGCAGGGGGAGGGTCTCAGTTGAGAAATTATTTTATATAAATCAGGTAAATCTATCCTGGTGAAGGAATTTAATTTGTTTAAAATGGAGTACCAGGGTTTAATAGGATCAGTACTGGGGGATGTACTATACTATTTCTAATCTCATTAATTTTGTGATTAAAAAATACAGCAAAAGCCTCACAAGTTTCACTGGAAGTTTTTTGGAGGGATTCCATTGAGTGACCTGGGTTTAGCAGACAATCAATTGTAGAGAATAAGACTCTGGGATTACTAGCATTGTTATTTATAATTTTAGAGAAATAACACTGCCTCTCAAGACGGATTATGTTGTATTCTGTTATTTTAGCCTTCAATATCTCATAGTGGATAATCAGTTTAGTTTTTCTCCATTTATGCTCCGCTCTCCAGCATGTTCTCTTTAGATCAGACACTCTTTGAGTCTTCCATGGTATAATACTGCTAGAAGATTTTTTAACTGTCTTTTCAGGAGCGACTATGTCAGCAGCAGCTCTCAATTTGCTATTAAAATTTTCCACCTTACTATTTACATTATCCTTGCTGTTAAAAGCATAACATTATTAAAATGATACTGACTTTTCAAGCAATCATTCTTAATAGCAAATCATTAGACATTTAACTGTGTAAGTGTAATATTCCACACCATAACTAACTTTCATAGCAATCCTTATCAAGCGTTTTGTTATAAGTTAGCATATTTAAAGTTTTTAACACTGTCCTCAATTTCTATACAGATTAAAAGGAAGAAAACAGTAACAAGGAAATTCAGAAGTCATATTTTATAAAGGAACAATTGTCATTTATACTTATTTATGGAAAATGCAGTAATTACTTGCATACTTTTCTTATTACTTAAATAAATATGTGTGACAATGGTGGACACCTACTCTTATCCTTTGGATCAAATGTAATGTCATCAACCTAAATGTTAGGTTAAACATCCTAAGGATGTGAGGTGGAAAGGAAGATTAAGGAAAAGATACAGAGAGAATACACAGACCTCACAGAAGCAGTAATCTGGCTGAGAACAGAACACATGTAATAGTGTATAATTTAAAATACAGCACATTTTCAACAGAAAAGAAAAATACACACACAAATAAAGTTTGGATAAATATGTACTGGTGTAAGTAAGTTTCTTAATCTTTGGCAAAGATAAATACTGTTTACTGTAAGCAACTCTCCTGGGCAAGAAGTATTTTAAGTGGTGTATGTCCATTTTAATTTTGCAGGGGTGGTTAATTTATAATGTTATTCAAATTATAAATAAAGTAAACCAACCAATATTTTAGGCATCCAACAATTTTAGGAGCAGTTTTATACAATGCTAAATCACAGGAAAAGAGTTTTTCAGTTTGAATTTATTGATTTTCATCCAATGTTATATTTTCTGAAGGACATAATGTGGGGGTGACCAGCTGCAAAGAAATTCAGCAAATTCATCAGAAGAAAAACAAATCTGGAAATCTGTCAAATATTAAAACTTTACACTTATCATTCACACAAAGGCTGCAGATGACACAAATTGTCTTTAAAACTTACTTTCATCCCGGAAACGTACCATGAGTTGTCACAGTCTGATATACTTTTCTGATATGTCTTGATTTCTTTTTTTACTTGTTTTAAATTTAATAATGGGAGGCTGCGATGAAAATTATGGAACATAATTTATGGAGGCTTGGTTCTAGAAGGCTGTGTTGTGCTGTGCCCAGTCCTGACCATGTTGCTGAAAGTATCTTGTATATATGCCTGACAGGCTACAATTGAACAGGGTCATATCACAAATGCATTGTAGCTTTCTTCATAAAGACATGGTTGCTGAACGTAGGTGAAATCCAGAAAGAAAAAAGATTTCAGACTATCTTTTTTTTGTTTCTTCCTTAGGGATATCCTTGGACTGGATGCTTCCCCTGTGTTAAGAGCACCTGAAAAACCATAAAAATCATCAATTTGATAATGTGAGGAAGGACAAATAAGTTATAACTTTCAGAGAAATGATAAAAAAGAAAAAAACATTATAAAGATGGATCATCATAAAGTCTTCCAAAATTCAGACCCAAATCTAACCTCATTTCTGGAAAATCTATTTTTAAACAAGATCTGGACACAAGAAATGAAGTATAATTAGAATGTTGAGAGTTACCCTGTCAATTCATGTAAGTATAAATCTGGAATGATCCACTGTACTTATCAGTAATAGAACAGTTTCACTTATCTTGGTGAGTAGTAAAAATTATTTTAACATGTCATAGTATTATTAGTGGGCTGATCAACTTCTGTATAAGGCTTTTTAATAACTTTATCAATTATTTTAATTGCAAATAGTTTTTGCTAAATCATTTTTTCTCGGTGTCTAGAGTTACCATTTGATGTACCTTGAGGTGAATGTACAGACGCCAGTGATGAATCCACTTTCAGACTCTAGTAGTATTCTATGGAATTTTTAATTTTACATCATGATGCATTATGAATTAAAATTATTGATATACTGTTAAAAAAGTGTAGAAATGGGAAACATGGTCAATAAACATAATTAAACATGGATTTGTTGGTCATATACAGGACTGCAGAATATACTGAAATACCGAATCAGATTGATTATTCTAAACTCTTTTTAATAATAATACTTCGTTCACCAACCCCCACCCACCTTGCTCGCTTCGCTCAAAAACCCTAACCGTCCTGCCCCCCTCCCCCCCACCGGCCAGTGCTACACACCAGCCACTTCGTGTCTCTGCTGCTCGCGTTGTGAAGAGGGGGGCTGAACACACCCCAAGGAGACGAGGTCGCTCCTCTGAAACCCCATCTTAAATGATGATACAATGGGAAACATTTTTTTTTTAACCTCCTCTTTGCTCAATCAGCTGCTGGCTTGCTGCTGCTGCCGTGCTGCATGATCTGCATCTCTTGCAGCGCTTCGAACATTTAAAAGCCTATACAGCCGCTGTCCTTTTGTCTCATGGCCTTGTCTCTCTTCTGCTCCAGACATCCTTTGCTCCTTTTGGGGATCTTGCTCCCGAGGCACGTACCTATGAAGAGAAAGATTTTCTATTCTTTTAATTGAGACATGGAACTGTCCCCTCCTGGCAACACGAATTAGGCAATCTATAAGTCTCCGACTTAAAGTTTAAATCAGATCAATATATTCAATCTCTTTTCACTGTTCTTTTATTTCACAGAGTAATAATTTGCATTTGTTTGCACTAATGTGATCTTTACTATCATTTTTTTGAGACTTTCGAATTTTTGTACTTCCATTATCTCTAACCTGCTCTGAATGTGTATCACGTCAACGTTTTTGAATTCTTTATGACGTTTTACTTTTTCATCTACTCTTTGTCTTTTTCCGGCCCCTGGTGTGGTTAAATCTCTTGGCATAAAGTCTCGTCTCGCGGGACATGAAAGTGTCTTTCTGAGAAAGTCACGTCTCGTCTCTCTGAACAGGTCTCGTCTCGTCCCAAGTTTTTTTTTTTATATAACTAGGGGGCTATGCCCCCTGCTCGCTTCGTTCACCATCCCTCTGTGTTTGGTTTACCGGATATACAATTTAAAGAGATTGTTATTTTCATGGGAATTGTTACATATACATTATTTTCACTTTTACTCTAAAAACTTTTGTAAAAACAATACTTGTCCTTTATTTCCGGCCCCAGGCGTGGTTACATCTCTTTCTCGCAGGACGTATAACGCTGCTCGCATTGTGAAAGGGGGATGGCTGAACGCACGCTAAGGAGATGCTGTCGGATCATCTGCTTCCTTTCTGCTGCTGGCAATCTGCCTGTTCTGCTTGTCGCATGTCGTTGTTTTACGGTCTGAGAGCACATGATGTGTGTCTGCCAAAAGAAATCCAACAACTGCTAGGTTAGATGTCCGTGGACTTGTTTTAAATGATGGCTCACTGCCTTGTCTCGCGTGATGTTGTAAAAACAATATTTGTCCTTTTTTTCTGTCCCCGGGTGTGGTTAAATCTTTTTATCGCAGGATTTATAACACTGCTTGCGATTTGAAGGGGGGGCAGCTGCTGTCGCACTGCCTGTTGATCATTTTAAAGCCTGTACAGCCGCTGTCCTTTTTGCCACTTCGTGTCTCTGCTGCTCGCGTTGTGAAGGGGGGGGGTTAGGGCAGCTGAACTCACGCAAGGAGAAGTGGTCGAATCATCTGCTGCAAGCTGCATGTTTTGCTTGTTGCTTGTTATTATTTTAAGAGCTGGGAGCAAGTTTAGGTGTCTCTCGCGGGTAATCAGATATACAATTTTAAAAGCTTTTTTTTTTCTTTGGAATTGTTTCAGTTTCATTATTTGTACTTTTACTTTAAAGCTTCATTAAAAACAATATTTGGAATTACCTTTTCTTCAAGATCGCACTGAATTTTGATTCCGTTTTTGGAGACACATTGTGACAACGCAACGTATAACTGCCCGTGAGTGAATATTGTTTCTGTTTCTCTAATAAATAGTCCAACTTTTTTCTAATGTTTGTCTCTGTGATTTGTTAATTGTCATTGCAAAAGCTAATCTCATGGGAAACTGTAAACATTTTAATACGAATGGCATATCAAGATCTCCTTTGGTGTCTAATGTTATTCGCGGAATATATACTACATTACCTTTCTTTTCACCTGTTAAAATTTGCATCACTTCTCTGTAATCATAAATATACACCTGACCGAATTGTGCTTTCTTTGAAATTAAACTTGTCATTGTTTTAACTGTTGTGGTACCACAGATTCTCATAGCGTATGGTCTATTATTGTGTAAATCTATGTTTTGTGCATTGAATGATACAAAGGTGAAAAGACTTTGTTTTCTGCTCTTTGCCTTTTATTTCTGACCTCGCTTTGTCCTGCTATTTTTTCAATTACACCTGGTCCTGATAATTAATTTCCTTTTGTTTGCGCTAATGCAATCTTTACTATCTTTTTTTTGATACTGTAATGACTGACGTAATAAAGTGTCACAAAAGTTTTACTTGAACAATCGCCAACTTCGTAACCCCAAACACAACTTTCAAGCACCCTCTTCAACCCCTCATCCCCAGGGTCTCACCCCCCCACCACATCAATTAATACCCCGCTATCAGTCTTCCGTGCTGTACTCCACCCTCCCTCAATTGGACCTAACAGTCACTTAAAACAAAAAAGGCTTCAACCTGGCTTGGACACTACAATACTTTCAAATTTTACTACTTTCATATTCTGTACCTTTCTCTGAATGTGTATCGCTCCATTGTTTGTTTAAGCCTTTCGAATTCCACTGCATTCATAATCTCTTATCTGCCTTTTTTTCTCTCCAACGCTTTTGGGTCTCTTTTCTCCCCGCTACTCTTTCTTCTTTGGTTAGTCGTTGATGTTTCATCTAGAACGTATTGTCCTTATACACTTTATATGTGCTGAAAGCACAGGATCTGTGTGTGCTATGTGCCTTTACACGACTGAGTGTTTTGCTGGCCGTGCTCTTATTTGATATTGTCTGCGTCTCATGGGTCTTTTAAGTGTCTTCCAAGAACTTCCAAGAAGATCACGTCTCGTCGCCCTGCTTTTCCTTTCCAGGATTTTTTTTATAATAGAGAGATAGAGAGGTAATAATAATAATATGAGAGATGTTTAAAAAGTCTCTGCACTATTATATTTTTGTTGGAAAAAGTAAAGGCGGGATGGAGTAGTAATTGGGCATTAAAAACCTGGTATGACACTGGGAAAATTACATTGCAAACGAAGGTGACTATGTAGAAAAGTGATGTAATTTGCTTTTGAAATTCTTGATAAATAGAGTTAAAAAAAGTGCAGAAACTTTCTGAACATTCCTCGTAATAATAATATTAATAATGGTTATCAAATGTTGATGAGACCCCAACTATTTTTGTGAAAGTGGTACTACGACAGAGAAAATCAAAGGTACAGAAGGAAAGTGAAACCAGATAAGTTAAAAGGTCCCATATGAGTGAGAAGATACTAAGAATATATAGAAAGAAGTCTGAATACAATTCAGCATGAACCTGAATAAGAAAATTTTGAAACAACTTGACAAAATATTGCGGAATCAGTGAAGAATGTTGCAAAATGAGAAAGTCATCAAAGTAAAGACAAAAGAAGGAGAGAGTACTGGTTTGATTATGAGTGTTTGAAACCAAATGCTAAAAAGAGACAAGGAAAAGTAGTGAGAGATATCAACAATTAGTGGAAGAGAAGTTAACAGACTGAATACTCAGAAAAAGGAAAGAATTGATAAAAAAAAGGAAAGAATAAATTGAAAGATTCACTAGAAAACTGAAAGTTGATGGTTTTATAAATTGATTGACTGGTTTAGAAAAAGGATTGTAACCCAAGCTAAAACATTGCTAAGTGTTATTGAAAGTTGGGAAGCAAATAATAAAGAAGAACAAAACTTAGTATACTAAAATATAGAGCCTTTACTCTGTTGAGATGAAAAAGTGCCAAACAAAGATGGACTGATGTGCGAATTTGTTAGGAATGGAGCATAGAAACTGAAGAATGAAATTTGTAAGCGGATGTTAGATGTGGTAAAAGGAAAGAATGCCAGAGGAATGGAAAATTGGTCTGACACATCCTGTAAAAGGTGGCATATTAAAGTGGAATAATTATAATGGAATAACATTGCTAGATATTCTATAGAAAATACTTTCATTAGTTTTCTTCAAACTCAATTCTTATAGTGAAAAATATGTAGGGAAATAATAAAATAGTTTTTTGTCATAATCGAAGCACAACAGAATGAATATTTACAATATGACAAACTATAGAAAAAATAATATAAATATAAAACAGATTTCTATATTATATTTTTTAGACTTCAGATAGACATTGGATAATATTAAAAGAGAGGAACTGCTAAGCTTTATGAAACTTAAGAGTACAAGAGAAATAAAATTAATTGGTAAGACTTACTTTCACAGATATACAAGAGTGGTAATCGGGACCACAAGATTATGAAGAGGAGTGAGATAAAGGAGACATACTATCAGCAACTTTACATTGCATTAGAAGATCTCTTTGATTAGCATTACATTATTAAAAGTAATCATAAAGCTAGATTAGAAAGGGTCACATAATTATAATTATAAGCAAATTTGTACGTATGCTGATGATGTACTATTACTATCTAGAAACATGATGGGTCAGAGAGAAATGATAATCATGCTGGAGATGCCTGGAAAAAGAACTGGATTGATAACATTGAAAGATAAAAAAAAAACTGAACATGACTCTTGTAAAACTTTAGCATTGGTAACTAAAATGGTTTAAAGCAGTGTATTTAGAAGCAACTCTGAATAAAGAATACAAGGTTTTGGAAGAGATACAATGAAGAATAATGGATGGAAACTGTACCTACTTGGCAAATCTATACTTACTAAGGTGAAACATTCAGTCTGTATCTTCTAAAATGAAACTACATTATATAAACCAATGTTTCATTAGCATTGTACAGATCATAAACACTGAGCATACGAGGTCTAGTATATATCAGAAAGGAAAACTGAAGAACATATTTGTGGATCTGTCAAGGATTTACAAACATTGAGTATATGTCAAAAAGCAAGAGATTATAGAGCTGTTAGACAAAACAGACATGTAATATTTGTGAAGGATTGAAAAATGGGTAGAGAAAGAAGGAGCAAATAATCCCCCAAAAACTAATGGCAAAATGAACTTGAGCACGATCTTAGGAAAAAAAATGGATAGTTTGAAACTATAGACCATGTCATATGGGAAAATGCCATTAGGGAGGCTAAGGCTCACCCAGAACTGTATTGCAGGAGAAGAAAAATAAATGTTTCCTAATGTTACTGGTTGCAAGTGCAAAAAAATAATTTTGTGATCTTTCTGACATACATTAAGAAAGGAACTAAGCTAAACATAATGCAATTAAGAAAAGCAAAGAGTGGGAAACAGAAGCATATTAAAATAACATAAGAAAGAGACTATTAGTGATCTCCTTGTGCTCCTAATTCACAGTGCATGGAAGCAGATGATAATATTTACTTAAAAAAAAAAAGAAAAAAGCACACAATACCAAAGCACCAACATTTGCAGAAACACATTACACAACCATTATTGTAAGTTGCAGCCCATTATGAACCTTAAGTTTTATTCTATAGTGTAAAAGGTACTAAATCTTTTTGAAGACAGATTGTCATTAAACTGTAGTATCATCCATTATGGCCACTCTAATATTCACGTTTTAAACAATTTGGGGCAAAACTTTGCATGACTAGTTAGGGGATAAAACTGTTAAGGACAAACATCTCAGTTTCAGGTGTTATAGTATTTCTTCTCCAGGAAAAGGTGTGAGAAATCATGTATTGTTAAGGAACTGGGCAACATGTAGCATATCATTGTTAAAGCAATTTGGAATATAGATAATGCCAATAAACACAGCTTACATGAAACAGGTGGAATAGAAAGAAAGCTTCATTGCCAGTGTGTTTGATAATGAGATGATAGTTGTAAAGAATGCCGGGAAAACCTAACTGACAAGAAAGATGTACAACTAGATAATAAATAATATTTAAGGATAAAAGGTAAGTTGTGTTTCATTTTTGTTAAACCAATACAAGGGGGTTGTTTGCATTCCTGCAAGGTGAACTGTATTGTGCCTTTTTTGTTTTGTTTCATGCTCTTTTATTGACACTTTTATAAATATATTTAGGAGGCTTGTGCTACTTATAAGGAAAACCTCTCACCACAACATTTCAAAAATTTATTTTTAAAGCACAGAAACTATTATGTTCTCCTGTTCTCATGTTGTCAACAGAAAGAATACAGTAAAGAAAAACATACTCTATTTACATATACAGTATATAAAGTGGACAAATGCATTGTTGGATGAAGTTCAGAATTAAGCTTTTCAGGAGAAATAAAATCTCGCCTTCTAAAGACTTGCTGGAGCCTACACAAGATAAATTACTCTGAAAATTCCTGAACTGCCTTTTTTATTTATGAAATTATTGTTTATGCTAGCACAAAAAACCAGTAGTTACACGATTCAGTTTGTTTAGTATAGCATGTAATTACCAGAATGTTAGAGGTGCTAACAGTTTTATTTTGCAATTATTATGAGAAAAGAACAGTACAAAATTACTCACTTTGAGAATCACTTCTGTGTGCAATTCCTTGATTTCAATTTTAATTATCACTGTGACTACTAACACATATAATTTTTGAACATTATTTATTGACTAGACTTAAAATATTCTTTACTGTATCCTAGTATCACATTTCTGTATATATAGTGCAAGATAGGGGCATCACTGCACTCCAAACCCTGGGCACAACTAACACAGGCACAGTCACAGGTTCAAATTCAGTGTTTTCATTCTTTCCAATACCTTTACAGGCCCTTCTGTGTCAAGTGGCTTCTTTTACCTCTGACCTGGGAACACTTCTGGTGCTAGGGTGTAGTACTACCAGGTAAAACAGAAGTCTCTGAAAGTAGGGCTTACTAATCCTGGCAGCTCCCCGTGGCACCCCCACAGTGCACAACAGGTCTGCCCCATGGGATTGCAGGTCCTAGCATTCCCTGCAGGTGTCCATGTGGGAATTCTAACCAAGGAATGCTGCCATCTAGTGAATTGGGGAAAAAAGGATACAAAAATCGTTGTCTCCTCCAGTCTTTCTATTATATTGACTAGTAAGGGTTCCTGTTCCAGTCCGGCTGCAAAGCCTGTCTGTCTATTTTCCTTTATTAGGCATCCCTACCACCTGTTAATTCATAATGGCACTCATATGGTACTCAACAGTTGGTTTCCATCTTATTTTTCTGGGATGGGATGCCACTTGCTTTAAACACTTAACATACAGACTGCATTCAGAAAATGGACTGAAGAATTGAATTGACTTTTTATCCACACATGTTTTGTTCTTTTCACCCAGTGCTGCACCTTCTGATTAAAAAAAAATGAAATGGACCCTTCAGAAAATAGTTGAAACAACAGATGGATGAATTTCTAACATATTTATTTAAAAAAAGAAATTATCAGTTAATGTAGTGAAAGTGGAGGTTCATTTTTTTCTTTGCACTTCTGTATATACCTTTCTTAACCTTTGTCTTAAACAAATACATTTTGAGAAATTAATCTTTAAAGTTTTTTCATTTTTGAAACTTTTGCAGTTGGCTATAAATTTGAAAGAGATTTTGCTATTAATGCTTTATTCTCAAAATGTAAATAATGTTTAAAAAACATATTCTTCAAATTTTATGACGAGTTATGAGCAACATATATTTGTAAATAACATCCATCCATCCATTTTCCAACCCGTTGAATCCGAACACAGGGTCACAGGGGTCTGCTGGAGCCAATGCCAGCCAACACAGGGCGCAAGGCAGGAACCAATCCCAGGCAGGGTGCCAACCCACTGCAGGACACACACCCACACACCAAGCACACACTAGGGACAATTTAGAATCACCAATCCACCTAATCTGCATGTCTTTGGACTGTGGGAGGAAACCGGAGTACCTGGACAAAACCCACGCAGACACGGGGTGAACATGCAAACTCCACGCAGGGAGGACCCGGGAAGCAAACCCGGGTCTCCTAACTGCGAGGCAGCAGCACTACCACTGCGCCACCGTGCCACCCTGTAAATAACATAGTTCTTTAAATTGTCTTAACCACTGTGAATAAATACTGTGTAGGTGAACGGCCAGTTATGATTATTTAATTACACTGATACTTTCCGACAGCTCAATTCCAAATGTGCCAAAAAATAATTGACTCCTTTCCAATGGAATGACTGAGGGAAAGGGAGCGAGCTGCAAGCTGCACCCGCTTTTTTAATTACACAACTTGCATCTAGTTGCTTTGAAAGATCTCGCAGAACAGGTTGCATATTCCTAGTAAATCAGATCTAAAGCTGCTAGTGGTTGGAATCAAATTCCTTTTGTCTGCCCACAGGCTCAGTTGCCTAATAACAAAGGTCTTTGCCTTTAAAAAGTCAGCTGTACAGGCAGGCATTCAGTTGATTCTGCAGAAGGGAGATGATAAGCCACAGAGCCTTTGCGTTTCTCTTACTATTAGGTGAGTATTTCTTTTCATCTTTTTTGGCATAGCTGCACTTTAGAGAAATTAATTATCTCTAAGTACTATTTAAGATTAATGCCCAATTTGTTAAGTAAATGAACAGATGAAGTGTTCATATTAGGCTGCACTTAACTTCATCAAACAATTCAACAAGGTTCAAACACCACTATATAATTAGAAATGCCTAGATATTGTGACTTTCCTAATATTACATGTATCAATGCTTCATTATTAATAAAATTACAATAATTTTTGCTTTACAAAAATTGTTTTTTCCTTGCCCGAGTATTATATTTTAATACTCAGCATATAAGAGAATGTCTTGTCTATGCAAGACTAATTTTTTTTTAACTTACCGAGTAACATTTTTAAGTTTTGTGAATATGCACTAGCGCTAATGCCACCACGTGACTTGTACTACCTTTGATCTTTTATTCTATCAGTATTAAAAAAAAATCATTTCAAAAGTTGTCACTTTTGGGTATTGCTATTTATTTTTGTAGAATAAATGTGTGTAGAACTACAAAAATAACTGTTGAAAGGCAAAATCTTTATTTGTTCAGAACCTATTTTTTCTCTCTTAAAAGCTCTTAAAACATTCCTTTTTATAACTAATCCTTACATAACATGTTTTTCTGTCATAAAAGTTAAAGATCAACGACTCCTACAATTTCACCTAAGAAATGAAATTACTCACTTTGAGATATCCCTTACAACTATATTTATTCACTAAGTGGAACTGCAAAGTAGCATGTTTAATTGTATTTTTAATAAATAACAATGAAACATATTCATTTTGTTCATTCTCAAAATTTTACCTTCAAGCTCATATGAGTACAAACTTGTAAAATTATGTCTGGCATCACAAAATAAAGCAGATCCGTGTTGATTTGAAAATACAAACACAAAACCTTTGTTTGTTGTGTAAATACAGTTATCTCTGTTTCTGTTCCTAAGGAGTATGCTAAACAAGATAAACAATATGAGATTAAAGAGTGTTTTAAGTCATACCAGAATTCCGCTATTGAAAAAGTCGGATATGTATTAAAAGTTGGAAACTTGAAATTGCAGATGTTTAAAGAAACAAAGAATGGTTATCGAGTTTAGTTTGTTTCATTATAATGGAGAAAAAAAGTAATTACTATTTTTGTTAATGTAGAATAAAATACGCAAACTGAAATCTGCTATCTAAAGAATAATAGGCAACTCTGTATAATAAAATCACCAGATCAGTCTTAATATTCCCATAAGTTTTTATTCAGTGCAGAAAAATATAATTATTTTTAATAAGCCTTAGTAAACACAAAACTCCTTTTATCACCATTGTATTGAGCTCAATTTGTGTATAGTATACACTGGAAATAGTTTTTACAACCCCATCACAATACTGACAATAATGTGAATAATTATTGATAATTGTTTCAAATGATTATTTCTTATATTCCTACTCCTACATATACATGCGAAGGAAAACTAAGAGCAAATAATAATATTAACCATACAACTGTTTTTCTCTGGGTGTGGCTTCCAACTCAGTCCACTAGAGTAATATAAAATCATTAACTCCCAGTTCTTGGATGCCCCTATGGCACCTGTAGTCACAGAACTCCACAACATTACAGGTAGTGACTTTTTGTTTAAATGAGGGTTTCTATTTAAGGTACTTCAAAGCCCTAGTCATAGCAGCAAATGGTTTACTTTCAATCATACTGGTTTGGACTATGGACAAAAACAAAGTTCATAGTATAATTTAATGCAAAATTAAAAAGAAAGCAACCGTGAGAAGAAAAGGCAGGCTGGTGCCAGCCTCAGTTAAGTCAGCAGCCATTTAATAGGGAGTAGCACCTGCAGTTTTATTGTAGACAGAGATTGGTAATGTAGATATAAATACAAATCATACAGGTCCTCAAGTCATATTTAAGTACTTTTAACACACTCTTTAAACTGTTTACATTACAACTTCCTTGTTTTATGAATGGACGTAATTTGTCAGAACAGAAGGCGTAGATTAAGAGAATTAATGCTGGTAGAGAAATTCATTTTGAAGCTGGAGTTTGCAAATATCATACATATTTTAAATACCTATTTCATGTTTTCTCCATTATCTGATTGCTTATGCTGTGAAGGTTCAAATTCTTTAACCTTTTCCCATAATTCATTTTTTATGAACACCATTCAAAAGAGACTGTTTGTTCAAACTTGTCATTTTGCGTGGACAAAGTATGACGGAGACATGGAGGTGGCAAAAGGAACTGGCTAATATGTAGTCTTTTAACAGGATGAGGTTGGAAAACTGTAAGAAGCAAGCCAAACTGATTATCAATGCCCAAAACAAAAAGCAAAAGTCAAAGTCAATAAAACAAACAAAAGGTTTTCACCCTTATTTTGGTTTCTTATCAATAAATATTACTAATGTTCTTTGTTTTTTCTTTTAATTTTAAAAACATATCCAATAATACAATAATGCACACCACCATTTTAAATAGGTTTATGCAATAATGTGACATCATCTGATGACATGCTAGCAACAACAAGGATATTGTCAGAATGTCAAAAACCATGGCAAAATTCTATTAATGATGGACCTGCGGTGACATCACTATTATAACAATAAACAAACAACAGCAAATACTTCCTGAAAATAAAATAAAAAGATCAGTGAATTAAAAAAGTGATGCATTTCCATTTATATGATTGTTTTCATTGCAACCTCATATTTTAAGTTGTTGCAAAAGTATTTTCTTCTTTGTTTCCTATATATTAAAATAAACTTGCATGCTGGCACCATGACTGCGCTGTTGCCTTCCATTACCAAAGACTAGGATTCATTTCCTGGCCAGTTTGCCATCTGTGAGAAGTGTCTAAGGAATCTCCCTCTCCATTTCTTTTGGTGTACTGGTTTCCTTGTTAATGTTAAACACATTCATGGTAGGTTGACTGATAACTCTTAAGTGTGTGGATATATAAGTGAATATACTACTGAAGACTGTAGTACTCCAGTCACACCTCAAAACACAAACATTCAAACTAAACAAATTGTTGTGCTTTAAATTAACTAAAGAGATCTTCATTTAGATCTTGATCTTTGTTTTTCCGTGAATTCCACGCATGTGTAGACCACCTTCCAGTTTAGTACGTTGTTGTTACTCATGGATGTCAACAATGTGCCGGAATAACGAAAGGGGTGGTGGACAGTGTTACACTGGTTAGCTCCTGAGGCCTGGTTAGTGAAAACGAGACAGACTGTGAACGGACAGAAGCAGAAATGCTCCTACACCACTACATAATTACTATTCGGACAGTGATTCCAAGTAGGCCGTTCCTATCGAATCAATGTCCAAGTGTTTTCTTTTGTAATTTTGTTTCCCTTACAAAAAATCATAATGCTGTGCGATGAAGGGCCCAATTCACGACTGGCAGCCGCGTTTAAACAGGGAGACAACTTTAACACGTGCAACGTAGTTGGGCGCACATGGCTAGTTTAGAATAATTTTATTGTGGTAAGAAAATCCTGCTGTTTTAGTTATCACACTGATAAAACTGCCTTATTTATGTTTTCAGAATATTTAAATATTATACTTATGCTAAATCAAGAGCAGTACATCATGTAGTTAACAAAATAGTGTGAGGCAAAGTATTTATAAATATATTCTATAAATTGTGGAACTATGAAAAGGTGAAATTCAAATAAAAGACAACACAAACTTTGTAGAGACTGTATGACAGAGGGTGATGGATGTGATACTCAATAGTAAGCCTATCAAAAAAGAGATATTAAACAGCTCCATTTGGACAAAAAAGAGACCACAGCACGAAGAGTTGCTCTGGAATGGAGGCCACTATAGTGATGGGGAGTAGTTGAATCATTAACAGGCACAATAAAAATTCACTATTGAAGCTAAGATTATGCAGGAATTATGGCTTAATGCTCTTGTCATAGGAACTAAACTCTTTATTGTGTAATAGTAAACATTCACATTTCCAGACTACAATGTGGAATGCATAAAACATTCAGGTATCTCTAAAAATGCAATATTTACTGTAAATGTCTGCCATTTAATAAAATAAACACTCTAGAAATGTTGTAAATCATCAGGAATCATTTTTCTCTTAATAACCTTGTTCTTATGCTCTAATCATTTGTCAAGGCATGGGCCTTGATGTGTGTCATATTTTCACTGAATACTGTATCAGAGTTTTGAGTTAATTATTATTAGAATTTTCATCCCACATTATGGAACATAAAATATAATTATTCTTACAAGAGCCATTGCTCAAACATAGGAACAAAGAAATTACTCTCCACAGAGCCACATAAACCTTCTCTTTCCCTGTTAGTCCAGTCGCATTAGGCTCACCTGTTGACCCAAAAAACCACACACATTGTATTATCTTGGATCTGTGGATCCACAAAAAAATGCTGTGGCATTAATGTTGCAAAACCTGTTACTCAAACCTTTTAAAGAGAATGGTTAGTTTGGACAGTAAAATGGGGTCCCCAAAGAAGAGATCAAATCATAAAATCATTGTTTTATCTTCCTGATCATCATAGCTACACAGTCATCAACCATACAGAATAATTCTTTATTCATTCATTTTGGGAGAGTTTGGTACTCTCAACCAAATGTAGTGTTTCCTAGTATATACAATACTTGTCTCAAATGCTAAGTAAAAAATTCCAAGGGAGGAATCTTTCACATCTGAGTGAACCCCCCACCTATAGTAGTATCTTGCCCTGGTTAAACTTTCAGTCCAGCATCAAATAAAGTGAGCCAAAAACCTTCCTGACCTTAAATCGTATGATCCTATTATTTCAGTGCAGCTCCAGTTGCCTGAAAGACCAGCCGGATAAATCCCAAAAGTCTGAGGTTCTGCTTCAGGTCTTTTTCAAATTTTAATCATTCTTCTCTTCAAAGTAACCTTCCCAAAAATCATTCTCTGCAATAGCCATTTATCTTAAATGCACACAAGATGGAACTTGTGGAAAAGGGAATGTTTCCAATAACTTTCATGATGAATTCCCTCTGTAATGCAAATTAATTTTCCTCACTAATAGTTTACACTATGTGGTTGTAGCAATGAACAGTATGATTGAGGCCTCCAGAATCTTTTTATTTGTCTTTTGTGTGTTGCACAAGCTATTTATTTGAGTAATAATAAATATTCGGTTGCGGGAAGCACAGTGGTCTGATGGGAATCATTGTCTGTAATACATTTGAATGAGGACCAAGTTGTCTCCTGCATGGAGGACTCCCTAGTGCTTATACAACTCAATTCAGCATACTTGGATTTGCATGATCGATTGACTCTCAATGTTAAATGCACCTCTTTTTACTGTTGTCCAGATGGATTATAACAGGGTCAGAAAACTAAATTAATGTTTATCCTGCATAGTCTCTATTACCAGTTTATACTCCACATAACTCTTTCAAACACAGATGGCCATTATTTGAGCTCTTGTCATTTAGGCTGCAAACTCATTCTTGCTATTAATTTTTTTAAGATCGACTTCCAGGTGACCAACTTATGATCCATTTTACGTTCATTTTCTGAACCTACTTTTCCCATTACAAAGTAGCCAGATGTGTTAGTAGACTGGAGTATCATGAGAAAAAAAAAAACCAAAACACTGAGATACATGGAGAATGCACAAATGAAACATAATTACCTAATGCAGTATTAAACAATACGTTTAGTATTTTGAAAATTATTTATTCACAAACATGGTATATATGCTTTTGACATGCAAAATTTTGTTCCAAAGTTAAGGGTTTTCTATAAATTAAAAAAAATATATATTTTCTGCACTGATACTTTACATTGCGGTCTAAGTGGAAAGTAAGAAAAGCTTAAAAGCTAATAAAATCCATGCCTTTTTCAAGCCAAGGCAGTTATTGAGTATGGATCCATGTCTTGCGATTACACAGACATTGTAAAATAGTATATACACTGTATATGTCATTTTTGGGCAGCATTTAGTTTTTCTATGCAACAACCTTTCACCCCACTAGGTGGTGGTTTCCTCCTGACAGATCAAATCAGAGTAAACTTTTCTTGCCACAGGGTTAGATTTACTTTTGTATTTATGTGAGAATTCTCACAAGCAAATAGAAAGTGTATCATTATCACGAGAAAAATGCTTGATAAGTGATAAAATGAGTATTTTGTTGTAGCAAACATGTGTCAAGAACATGAAAGGTGTGGATCAATATTCAACAGCTGTTTTGGCTTGAAATATTTTTGGGTTTGGTAAATTTTTAAGCTCTTCCTCTGTGCCCCATACCTTCATTTGCATTTGCACCAGAGTGGGCAACATATTTTTAAAAATGTTTAGAAAGCACTTATCTTTGGATCACAGTTTTGCATGACAGAAGCATACATACAGTGTTTGTAAAGAAATAACTTTGACTAGAAAAAAAAAAAGAACTTAATTAACCTTTAAGTCTTGATTATTGAGGTATAAGGTAATAGCGCTAACTACTGCTTTACCATACTGGTATAATGAAATTATTTTTGGAGGTGATTGTGCACTGCGATCAATTAATGACTGTCTGATGTTGGTGTCTACCTTGCATTTAATTCTGGCTCCTGGGACTGTATAGCAGAATAAAGTGGCTATGGAAATGAGAGGAAGGAATGATTGTTCAATTTGCAGAATCTAAACATTCATCTGCAAACACTCAATCACATAATGCACAAGGATATATAGGAACACAGCACCATAGACTAGTTTCCCAATCTGCATTCAATGAAGGTTTTCAATTTACATTATAATATTCTTTATTACTGTACTATAATTTATAATAAGATTGTGTAAGCATTCTTACAGAACTGATATAAACTCCTTGCTTTCCATAACAAAACCTACATAATATAGCAGCCATGAAGCAGTAATAAAAAAGTCAGGATCATGCACTCCCAACCACTCCCGCACTTCTTAAATCTTCCTTTCTCATGTATGGCATCTTTTAGGGTTTAAAAGGGGTAGAAATGCTTTGTTTACGACTTGTGAATGTCTGTTACTATGTCCTTACCTTCCACAATAAATTCAATAGCAACCCACTCGCAGGGACAATGTGCATATTCTAGAAAACACACCATTCCTTGGTTCTTTATTAGCTAACATTCCAAATTAACCACATAATAAACATCAGACATTTCCTATTAGTTTTGACTCAAGTAGTGGTAGTATTAGTAATAGTATTGACATGTTTACACAATGATGTGAAATTCTTTCTTGTTTATTCAACCAACATGCAATAACTGTGCCATTCTCTGCCCAATGAAAAACAAGAATGTATTAAAATGCAGAGATTTAATAAAGATTTAATAGAAAATACAACTCAACTTACCTGATGTACTCCTTACTCTATGAGAGTTCTAAATTATTTGAGAAATCCTTTTATTTATACTGTAAACATAGGTGTATAATATACACTGTACATAGAGATATAAATAAAATATAGCATTCTCAATGTTGGTTAATCCAATTTAGAGTTAAAGGGGGGCTGGAGTTCAATTCAAAACAATAGATACAAGGGATAAGAAGCATCATAGGACAAGTGCTATTCCATCATACACACCCACAGGACCAGTTTGGAATCCTCAGTTAACCTAGGATGAACATCGTATAGGGGTGTTCAAGGAAAACTGGAGTATCCATAAAAAAAAAAAATGCAGATATAGGAGGAACATGTAGATACCTCACAGGCAATGACAGTTCATGGGACAGGGTATTGGATCAATGAATCAGCAGACATACCTATTTACATATATAGAAAAGAGTAGTTCTAAAAAGACTAGTCTTAAACCAACAGAAAATAAAAACCCTGCTTTTTAAGAACCATGCAAATAAGAAAACCATTTTGTCTTACATTAACAGTTATTATATTCAGAATCAGTTAACAGTTTTTCAAACTTACATCAGTTATGTTTGAGAGCTCATTGATTGGAAAATGGTGTATTTAACATAGACTGCACAGATGCATGAAAAGAACACATTCAAAGAAAAAGGCACAGCCAGGTAGGTAGGACCAGGTAGGACGTCCTTCAGAAAATTTCCATTGCCTTCCAGATTCCTTTTAGACCTTAAGTTGGATGGACCAAGGCAGACACTCAGGTAGTCGCATTATGCAGTACAATGAGATAAGTAAAGCAAAGGAGGCTTGAAGGCTTAGGTTTTGTTATTAAGCACAGTAGGACAACTGAGGTTTAAAATTTTTATGTTTTTATGTTTAAGAAACTTTCTATCAAGACTATTGGTATGCATTAGTATTAGTAAAGAAAACTAAAGTAAAACATGCCAAAATTCATCATATGTAATGCTCAAAGCAACATACCTTGGGGCCTTAAAAAGAAGTATAAATACAGGTACATATATAATCTCAATGACCACTTTATTATCGTATATACTCGTGTATAAGTCGGGTCTTGAAACCCAAAAAATTGATCATAAAATCAGACCCCGACTTTTATGCCCATTCACAAATGCGACCCTTAATTAATTTTTTTTTTTGCATCTTTTTGCCTCCTCTAATCATGCACCAGTTTCTCAGACACATAGAATTTTGTTGCAGCAGCGCAGTTACCAATTTCTTTCGCCAGCTTCATATTTTCTTCTGTTTGAACACTCCATTGTAGATGAGCAGTGAACAGTGCAAACATCGCTTCGGAATAGTTTGGGTATTACCGTGTGGTCACGTAGGCGTAATACATAGAAAAAAAAGACAGTTTGCTCGATAGTTACTCTCTCAGGTGGGCATTAGCAAATCATAATCTCTTAGACCAATAGCATGAGTTTTCCGCATTCGACTTATACGACCAACATTATAAAATACCGGAATTTATATGGTAAAATTAAGCCCTGACTTATCCACAGGAGAACTTAAACTCGAATATATATGGTAGTTATTCCTGTCTTGCACTGGCAGGACCTATTTGTGCTCAAGAACAGCCTAAATTTTTTAAGGCATATACAGTATTCAACAAGTTGATGGAAACATTCCTTAAGGAATCTGGTCACTGTTAACTAAGAAAGCACTTTCTGGGAATACTTTCATAACATAAACATTTTATTCTCATCCTATAACATCTCTATTGGATTGAGTTCAGGGAATTGTGGAGGCCATTAGAGTAAACTAAAATGACCAAAATATTTGTGTAACCAGCTTAAGATGAGCACTTGGTGAAATGATACATCATCCTGCGTGAAGTATTCCTTTGAAAAATTGTTGGCCACAATTCCTTTGTATGTTGTGACATTCAAATTATATTCGTTTGGTATTAAGATGAAAGTCAAAGTAAGTGAAAGTCAAAGTGGTCTTCTACTAATGTAGTTCATTTGCTTCATCATTTGATGCATGAGGTGGCCATCTGCAGATGACCTTTGTAAAGAGCTATTATTGGAGTATTTGTGGCATAACTATTAGCTTGACTGAGCCTCCCGTGACCTTTCTTATTAAGAAGGTATTTTTGCTCAGATAATTCCTACTCACTGGATGTTTTTATGGCACCTTTATCTTTAAACTTCAGATCCTATGGTGTATGACAACCCCATGAGGGCATTTGTTACTGAAAAGCTGGAAGCACAATGCCTGGCACCAGTAATCATACAGTACCACTGATCAAAACTGCCCATTCTAATATTTGCTTAAACAACAGTTAAACTTCCTGACCATGTCTATATGCTAAATATCCTGAGTTGCAGCCATATAGAAAGAGCAAATGATTTGCTTAAAAAAACAAATGTACCTGATGAAGGGTCCACTCTGTGTAGGTAGTCTAAATAGGATATAAAATACACAAATATAGACAAGGTCTAGGCCTTATAAGAGGCCAGACTTTACAAGTAATGCAAAAAAAGACTAAATAGTGTTGCTGATTCCATGTGATGGTCGCATGCTTGTGTTATAACCTTTTTATTTTTACATCAGCATACAGGACTATAATTGTGAGGCTGTTGATTTGACTTATGACCAAATTCAGATTATTTCACTAACATTTCCTTATGTTCCTTATGCTTTTTTGTTTGGATATTTTGCTAACCAGGAATTTTTCGGCTTTTTTTCTAACACCCAGACAGGTATCTGTCCTTAAAGGGAATGGTTTACTTTAACTTTGTATTTCTTTGATCATATTTCTAATTTTTTCTGATTATGTAAAAATGATCAAATAATTAATTAATTTATTCTTAAAATGCCACTGCCATTGTCTAAGATAGGTACATTTACCTCAAATTAATAACTAATAAAGTAGTTTTTACATTTATGCTCACTAATAATTATATTATGTGACCCAGTAAAATTCCTCTGCAAGCACTTCAAAGGTTTTTTTTTTTAATTCTACACCCTCAATTCCTCCTATTAGAAAAATATGTACTCTTATCCCTAGTTAACAGCATGGGACTAACATAAAGAAAATAGAGCCTCATAAGTTATATGTACTGTTTTCATTATCTGTCAGTAGAATTCCTGGAGAAGCTTTCTGCCTGAAAACCACATGTAAATTGGCTTTGTCCTTTAATACCCTCTTTATACTTCTAGAAGTGCTGAAATTATAACTGGTGACAGCAAATTTAACTCGATTAAATTTAAGTTGTGTCACAGTTCCCCATTCATGGTTGGCACTAGTTATTGCTGTTTGGCTAAATCTGTGCTGGTGTTGTTCCAGTATCTTTTGCAGGGAGCAATATCACATCATCATCTCCAGACACCATATTGCCTTAAAAAAAAGCCAAGTCAGAACCTTACTAAATTGGGCTTCCAAAGATGTCACATGAAGGTCTGTTTCCAATGCACCGCACGACTCTCCATTTCTTCTTCATACTCCTACTGCCCCATATTTGTTCCAAGTAAGAGAATCCATTCTTTTGCTACCTATAACAATTTTTGTAGTTCCTGAGTGGAAGCACATATTTCTTTTGGTCTGGAATCAGGCTAGATATAAGCAACACTACTATCTGAAGCTGCCAATGATTTTTCAGTAACTACAAATAAATTGCTGTGTATCATCGGCCAGACACAACTTTATAGACACTTATAAAAAGTGTCTTACATATCAAAATTAATAAATATTGAAGCAATAAAACATAAAAATTTGATGAAGGAGAGGAGATCATTATGCCTATAAAGCTTGTTTATTTAGATAATAGCTAAGCTGTCCCAGTATCTTATCCAAGTTCGTCTTAAAGGTTGTCAGGGTTTCTGCTTCAACCACATAACTTTTAGTTTGTTCCAGGTTCCCACAAGTCTTTCTGTAAAGAAGTGCTTCCAGCCCTCATACCCAAATGCAGTTCCCCTTAAAGCACTGATACTTTCATCATTTTTTATATACAAAATTTGACAATGCCATTTCATCCATATATCCATTTTCTTGAGCTACTTGATCATTACATAAGGACATATGAAAGTTGAGGGCAGTGTATTTAGTCCATTAATATCATTTGTTTAACTAACAGTCAAATTGTTTCAATATCTCATCCTGATACCTTTTAACAATTGTCAAGCTTTCTGTCATAATTGCATGACCCAATAATTTGTTACAAATTTCCATAACTCTTTGTGTGAAGAAGAGCTTCCTGGTCTCAGTCTTAAATTTCTTTCCCCTTATTCTTTACCACTGTCCTCAATTATATGATTGACTTATTAATTGAAATTTTGATGGATCGAATTTATTGATACCTTTGATTATTTTGAAGAACAAAATTAGGTTCTCAAAGCAATCATCTCTGCTCAAGACTAAAGAGTTTTAATTAATTTAGCGTGTCTGAGAAGTAGGAGTTGCGCTCTTCTGCAGAGCTTCTAGTGCTGCTATGTCTTTTTTGGAATGTGTCGACCAGAACTGCACGTGGTGCATCAGATGCAGTCTTATTGGCACATTTTACAGTTTTTTTAGTTGATTGTCCATTGCCTATGCAATGAAAATGTTGCATCAATATAAATTCCCATATCATTTTTGGAGGTTGTTTTCTGTAGGTTAGTGTTTCTCATTTTGTATTTGTAATTATCTCTTTTAGCATATTGCATTTCACGAAAATTTGAAGCTTGTCCATGTCTTACTAAATTGTTTTTCAACACCTCCAATTTTAGTGTCATCTGCGAACTTAATATACCTAGTAACTACCAAATCTATGTCATTAATTTAAATTAGAAAAGGTAGTAGTCGACTGACAGACCCCTGAGTGACTTCAGTGATGGCTTCATGTGCAACAGGCTCCTCTTATCTGTACTCTTTGACCCTGTCCGATTAACCAACTTAAAAGAAATTACGTATGCTGCAATTCATTTCAATTGGGAAGTCAGAATTTCTGATTTCCTAGTCAGAATTTTCAACTGGAATAACCCCACAAGTTGGATTTTCTACTCGGAAACTAGGGGCTGGTCTATAAAGCCTGAGTTTGTCCGACTTTAGATCATGACGTCAATCCAAAATGGTGAAATACACCACAAACTTTAGAACTTTACTATTTGTTATCACTTCTTTTTATTTGTGTCGCATTAAATCAGTCATACACATGATGCTCTCCAACCACAAACTGTGGACATGTTGCTGTGGTGTTTGGATGTGAAAAAATACTATACAATGCATTGTTCTGTAGTTTTCTGAATTCCAAAAAAGCAACCAGAACAAAGATTTTCCTGGAGGCTTCCATATCTTTTTCCAAATGTTTTACAGGAACACAGTTTACTCATGTGTGGTGTCATTCCCAGCTCAGACATATGACTTCTAAGGTAAATTTAACGCAGCAGTAGTCAAGATGAGACACAGGGCACACTCACACACACAAACACACACACATACAGGCATACAGGGAATTTGTTTATAAATAAAAATTAACATAAATAATTGTTTAGGATGGTAAGTTACAACTGAAACTACAACTGTTTGCCTACAGAAACCAAAGTGGACCCAGATGGACCTGAGAAGAACTTGCAAACTCCGTACAACAACTGGCAAATGCAGTTCCTTGGAGTAGTAGGATTGCAGTTTAACTCATTTGTACAAATCCATAACAGATTATGAATTGATACTTTGTGAATATTTCATTATGTAAATTAAATCTTCTGGGATTGCATAACATTTTTCATACCCTCTGATCTAATTTAGGGTGATGGTGGTGAACCTGTTAGGTGAAATAAAGGAGGTTACCCTGCAGATGGGGCACCATTCTATCACAAAGCCCATTTTTTTGCACACACTGGGGCAAATCTGTAGGCACCAATTAACCGAACCTGCACATCTCTTGGGGATGTGGAGAAAATCCCACACAGAATCAGGGAACATATACAAACTCCACACGAATGAAGGAAACTGAATTCAAATCTGGGCTCTGTGAAACAATGGTGCTAAATGCTGCACTACTATGCCAACTGCCCTAGGATAGCACAACAAAACGAATACAAATATGAATTCTCAGATGTAATGACACAAATAATTCCTTCTCCATTTTCTTACTACAGTACAAGATCGTAAGAGAAAGTAATGTATTTTGGCAACACTGAATCAGCTCCCAGTTTTTACACACCATTGTTTAAATTCACTTCTCTTAAAGAACTGAGTATAGATTTCAATAAGCAGTATGACTTCTTGGGTAATATTATCAAAAAGGGGAAAATCAATTGAAAGCTTCTGAAAAGCAATGATTTTCATTTGATACCATTCTTAGTTTTGGAAAAAAAAACTTTTAGTTTGTCACTTTTACTACAGCTTAGCATTCCAACCGTGT
Source organism: Polypterus bichir lapradei (assembly GCA_026402145.1). Classification (NCBI taxonomy): domain Eukaryota; kingdom Metazoa; phylum Chordata; class Cladistia; order Polypteriformes; family Polypteridae; genus Polypterus; species Polypterus bichir. Next base: position 33,213,819 of record JANRMT010062821.1, on the reverse strand, counting down.
GCCATGTTCTTTGGAACTTAATGCCAAGAAATTTAAAAAGAATGATTGTTCAGGACACACCTACAAGGTCGCCAGATGCATATCAGGTATGTTACAACTTTGGCAAAAACACATCAAAAGAATAAAAGCTGTAAAGGTGCTATAAATACTTTTTGCACATAAAACAACCATATAGCAATGCAAGCCTTGTTTTAACTCTACACAAAGGGCATTTCTCTATCAGTGTAAAATGAGAACTGAGTGACTCCGTGCTCTGCAATCTAATCTTCTTTACAAGTACTGCATGCACTATGAAAATTCCTGATTGTTTACTGGGAAGTAACTGCAGAAACAAAACCCAGTGGTATAACTTATGTTTATTGTATCCATGAAACAGCATTACCAACTGCTGGGGAATTCAGTCATCCTTAACATCCATTTTCTGAAGCACACTGTATATATTAGGCTGACATCATGATGCAGTGATTAGCACATGGATTTAATGTAATTGGTTTAAATCTCCCATGGACTATGATGTTTGCTGATGACATTGTGATCTGTAGCGATAGTAGGGAGCATGTTGAGGAGACCCTGGAGAGGTGGAGATATGCTCTAGAGAAGAGAGGAATGAAGGTCAGTAGCAGCAAGACAGAATACATGTGCGTGAATGAGAGGGAGGTCAGTGGAATGGTGAGGATGCAAGGAGTAGAGTTGGTGAAGGTGGATGAGCTTATATACTTGAGGTCAACAGTACAGAGTAATGGGGATTGTGGAAGAGAGGTGAAAAAGAGAGTGCAAGCAGGGTGGAATGGGTGGAGAAGAGTGTCAGGAGTGATTTGTGACAGACGGGTATCAGCAAGAGTGAAAGGGAAGGTCTACAGGACAGTAGTGAGACCAGCTATGTTATATGGGTTGGAGACGGTGGCACTGACCAGAAAGCAGGAGACAGAGCTGGAGGTAGCAAAGTTAAAGATGCTAAGATTTGCATTGGGTGTGACGAGGATGGATAGGATTATAAATGAGTACATTAGAGGGTCAGCTCAAGTTGGAAGGTTGGGAGACAAAGTCAGAGAGGCGAGATTGCGTTGGTTTGGACATGTGCAGAGGAGAGATGCTGAGTATATTGGGAGAAGGATGCTAAGGATAGAGCTGCTAGGCAAGAGAAAAAGAGGAAGTCCTAAGAGAATGTTTATGGATGTGGTGAGAGAGGGCATGCAGGTGATGGGTGTAACAACAAGATGCAGAGGACAGAAAGATATGGAAGAAGATGATCTGCTGTGGTGACCCCTAACGGGAGCAGCCGAAAAAAGAAAAAGAAGGTTTAAATCTCATGCCTGATAACTAGTTGTGTAGAGTTTTCTCATCCTCATCCTCTCTGTGTGGGGTTTTTTTCAGTGGTTACTCTGATTTTACTCTCACATCCCAAAGACGCAAGTGTTTGGCAATTTGCCAACATTAAAATTGTCCCTAGAACAGGCATGCTCACTCCTTTTTGTGACGGCCAATAACATACTTCCTTGACGGAACTGGCACTGTATGTAAAATTAACAGGATAACATGTATGGTGAGTTCAGCCACAATCTTTGCCCTATTTTTTTCTTTGTTTAATTCTGTTTTAGTATACAAAACACAGGACATCAGGAAGATGAGACTGTCTTCTGTTTGCCAGTCCCCAGAACACTTGCATTCCTTATTGCTTGTTGCTACATTAAATACATTGCACTTCCAGTTGAGCATTCATTGGTTGTCAACTCTCTTGCACACACAGCCTACTCTTATGACTACAGACAAAATCAGACCTGTTTGATTTTAACAGAGCAAGTCATAGACTATTTGGAATGAATTGTTGAGTAATGCCGCATTAGTGGTTCAGTTTCATGGGAACACACCACCAACTACTTCTGAGTCTCTAAGATTAAGTAAATGAAGGCTACAATTGCAAATCACTGGAAAGGTTGTGTGATGCTACATAGCCTTAAGATATTCATATCCTAAGTCTTAGCATTTTTCATAGCTATTTTACTTTATAATCTATAAAACCATAAAGGGACCTGCTTGTCACCATAGGGTATTTTGAACCCTGCCGTATTCAGTATTTTTTCATAATGTGGGCTGTTGGGGGTGCTTCAGTTCCACAAATGCCTGACACAGACACAAGTCCAGCACAAATAAGGGCTTTTATTTGGGAAAATCTTCCCTGAAGCGTTTCCCATGGCAATAAAGCACAGTACAGCAATGAAGGACCAAAAGACACAGCGGTCTTCTTCTTTTTCTTTTCTTTTCTCTCTCTCTGCCTCTTTCAACTTCCATTCCAACTGGCAAGCTTCATCCTCTTTCCCTTCACCTCCTTCTCTTTGAATTGTGGCAGGCAGCCCCTTTTACCCAATCCCTGGGAATGCTTCCAGTGATGTGAAACTGCAGCTCTAAAGAAAGTGAGGTTGGAGCCAGAGTAGGAACTCCCAAATCCCACAGCTCCACCTGGCAGACATCACAGGATCCATCAAGGCTGTCCCGTTACTACAATACCAAGCATGCCTTGTGAGTACCCATGCAGTCAGTCTGGGTTGGCTGCCATCTAGTGTCCTTGGGGAAACAAAGCACTGTGTAAGCTGTCCTCCCCTGCCCTTCCAGGATGAGGACATCCCGGCCAAGCAAGGATGTTGGTCATCCCTCACTCTCTCTCTCTATCTCTCTGTCTATCTATCTATCTATCTATCTATCTATCTATCTATCTATCTATCTATCTATCTATCTATCTATCTATCTATCTATATATATATATATATATATATATTGGGGTGACTCATTTATTCTACACTCTTAAAAATACTGATTCTCTGCAGGAATTTTATGATTTTTCATTGCTTTGTGTGGTTTCTCATAGAGCCATTGCATGACAAAGCACCACCTGCCTGACAAAGCACCATCTCATTCTGGGAAGGGTTCCATGTATATGAAGTTCGTTGTTTGTTCTTTGACAAGCTTTCTAATATGCAGAAAAAAAATAAATCTCTAATATATGGTAGGCTACTTAGCAAGACATTAACAGATTAAGAAAACCTAGACTTAGCCTGTGTTATGCAGGTAATGCATAACTTATTGGTATTTTTCTAATCTGTTAACATCTATTCCTGGTTATTTACTGTATGGAGCCCATTATGGATCCAAATAAATAAAGGTTCTTTACAAAGTCCAGTATATTCAGAATTGTATATTGTGGTGTCTTAAAAGTGCAATTACTTTTATTGATGCTGTCACAGAGGAGCTGAGGCACAATTTCAGGTTTCATGTATTTTCCATTGAACCAGCCTACTGACTAGCCTGCTGAATTAAAGAAAGAGTCCTTTAACTTGGGTGGCAACCCTACTTGTGTTTTGAGTCAGTGATTTTTCAAGAGCATGGTGGCACATTGGTGAGTTCTTCTGCCTCACACATTCTGCATCCTGACTTTGAAACATGTACCTGGGCATTGTCTGTTGGGAGTTTTGATGTTCTCCCTGTACCCGTGTGTGTTATCTACTGGATGCTGTTGTTGTTTTATTTTATTTTATTTTAATTCATGCTTTTAATGTTAATTAACACTGTGAGTAATCCCATTAAAATCAGCAACATTGAAGTAGCCCATAAATGTGTATATGTTACGGCCAAAAACCGAAGTCAGCCAAAGCAGGAAGTGTCTGGCCAAATCGGGAAATGGCCAATGTCGGTAAATTGGCCAATGTCCGATCTTTTCCTCGATTTCAGGATTTGGCCGGCCAGTTTGTGAAATGGCATGGGCCGATTGGCCAAAGTTGGAAGAAAAAAGCATGAGCAGTGATTTGTTGTGCACTTAGTAGTGCAATTGCATGGAGTGTAGCCTTGGTGGCTCTTGTTCAAAAAGCGGACGCCACTTGGTTGTTTCACAATAATTAAGATTAGGTATATAAGTAGATTTCAAATTTCTGTTATCATTTTAGCCCTAAAATAGTGACTTAACATCAGGGACCTATTTTATTGATCTTAAGGTTAGTGTTTGGGTGAGGGGAAGGCCATCTCAAGTGGCGTCTGCTTTCTGAACAAGACGCGCCTTGAGCAGTTTCTCATGCAGAATGGAAAACTCACTTCTGAATCGGCACCTGAAAGTTTTTAAGCATCTTCACACCTTGAGCAGACAGTATTATGTCAGGGATTTTGTCCAGGGAGTTCTCGCCGCTTTGCGAAATGGCCGGCCAAAGTAGCATATACACTGGTCATTTCTAGTAATTCTGACTTTGGCCACACCTGGTGGCCAAATTGCCAAAAAGTCCGGCCAATTTGGGAACTGGCTGAACTTCGGGTTTTGGCTGTAACATAGTGTGTGTGTGTGTGTCTCTGTGTGTATAAGTCAGCTCTATGATGAACTAACACCCAGCCCACCATGACCCTACACTGGATTAAGTGGGATTGATAATCTTGTGTTATTTTTAAGTACAGATTCGGTATCTGCTGTACTATACATAGCATTACTGCAGCTTTTAAATGTAATTATTGAAAAAAAGGAGAATCGCTGGCATTTCACTCAGTAACAAAAAGCTTTTCATTAAACCTGACTGCAGGATTAGTTAATGAAAAAATCATTATAATAGGGAAGCAGATAGTGTACAGCTCTCTCGCCATCCATCCATTATCAAACCTGCGTAATCATGACGGGTGTCATGAGAACTGCAGCATATACTAGTAGAGGCAACATTCCATTGAAGGGCCAACACACACACACACACACACACATATGCCAACTTAAATTTGGCCAGTTTAGAATCCCCAATAATGTAACATGAATGCCTTTGGGATGTACAGTATGAGAAAAACCTACAGAGACATGAGGAGAACATGCAAACTCCACAAATGTAGCAAATGGGTGTGGGATTTAACTTGAGTATGCAGGATCCATAAAGCAGCAGTTCTATCTACTGCACCATTCTTCATTACAAATGTTTAAGTTAAAAAAAGTAAAGATGAAATGGGCCGTGCTGTTTTCTGTAAATAAAAGTCAGAAAATGCAATCCTATTACATTTCCATGTTTTTGCTGTCTATTAATAATATATATACAAACCATTTAATGCATATGTATGACTCTGTGCAAGTGACACTGTGAGACCCTGAGCAAGTCACTTCACAAGCCTGTACTCCAATTGGAAAAATGAGTCACTTTGGGTAAAAGTGTCAGCCAAATAAATGTAAATGTAAATTTGTTAACAGAGAAAAAAATGTTCTTTGTATAAACATTAATGCAAATTTATTTATTTATTTTTGTTTTTAAGTGGATGTTGTTTAAGTGCTGAGCCTCTCCAGCATTTATGAAATACCAATGGTGCACTGCCAAACAAAGTGGAGATGTAATCGCTACCAAGGGTCCACAGATAAATCCTTAGGAATGTTTCTTCAAAGACCTTTCGTCACTGCAATGTCATAACAGCCTAGGAGCAAAAACGAGTTAAACGTGAACTACAAGTGGACTACGTGAATGACTGCCTTTTGATCCTTCGTCATGTCTCGATGTGAAATGAGTCCACCCAGCAGTCATGCTCACTCAGGCGAGAAGGAGACTGACATATTAATACGTCTGCTGGGTGGTATAATTTGCTAAAATATCACATTCAGCTTGTCTATCAACAAAGGTTAACACCCTTTCACAACAAGACATGTTGTTCCCAATATTATATGCAATAGAATACTAAGAAAAAAGCTATTTATATTCACCCCTTCCGGATTCAAGTGGTTTCTTGAATATATTTGTCATACAGTCTTTTTCCAAATTATACCTCTGACATACTTAATGAAATGCACTCTATTACATTAACTGTTATTTCACCGTGCTTCTTTGTGTGTTTCAAACAATCCCGCTACTGGCACTCCTTTGAGTGTTTGTTTCCGGCTCCTACCCATTGCTACCTGCCCCCACACATTTTCATAATGAATGGATGAATGGATTCCTCCCACTGCTTGTTTCATTCATCCTGTCAATGCTTTCCAATTACTGGCATTCTTTTGTAATTGGTCTGTCTACTTGTTCCAAGCCCAGGTTGCTGCTCTCCTACAGCTACTTCCTGACCACTGCAATAGTTTGCATCATCATCACTCCCAGTTTAACAGTGGTATGTTTAATGTCCTATAGTCAAATCTGTTTTCCCAGGTTAAACTTCTTTTTCTAAATTCATCACCAGTTTAATAGCCAGTTTCCCCCAACATTGTTTTCCTCTACTCTCCTTATGTACATTATCTTATGAAATGAGGCCCATGTCATCTGACAGTACCTCCAACCATGTTTTCTTCAGCAGCCTCATATCCTCCACCTCTGTATTGGCAGCTGTCTCAGTCATATTCTGCCTTTCATTCTAGGTACATGTCCAAACTATCTTACTCTGTTTCTCCTCAACACAACATATTTTGCCTCTGGACCAAATCTCTCTCTTAACTTGGCATTCATCTCCCTCTTACTTGCTGACGCTCACAAATCCATTTCCTCATTCTCATGTCTTTTATTTCCAGGTTTGGTGTTGTGTAACTTCCTTAGAGCATAATATCCCTCAGTTTTTATAAACTTTACCCTTCAATGCCAAAGAGGCTCCTTTAGAAGTCAAAATGGTGGGTAGCTTTCAGAATTTCTTTCAAGTACCTGTCACCTTCTCCATTACTCCTGCAACAAATTCAGAACAGATCCATGGTGCAGCCCCACCTTCATTCTGTATTTTTCAATATCTCCATCTGCTGTTCTGACCTACTGTTTGTGCTTTTTCATTCATTGATGTCACTGTAGACGCTAACAATTCACTCACACATAAATTTTTTGATGTCCACCTCATCACCAGTAATGTTACTTTCGATGCCTTCTCCAGATTTACAGATGCATAATGCAGCTTCTTTCTTTTTAAATTATGTTTTTTTTCTGTAATTACGTGATAACAAGGGTTGCATCTGTTGTTCCCTTCGCACACAGGAAATCAAACTGCATTTTGTTAACATTCACTTGATCTCCGATTATTTTCTATAGCAGTATCTCAACCACCTCCAATATCTGCTCCAAAATCTTGATTTCTTGATATGACGTATATTAAAGTGGATCATCTATTCCTTTGTAAACTGTAATGAGCACATTTCTTTTCCATTTTCCCAAAGTCCTCCCTTCACACACGATCATGCTGGACAGGTGTTTAAATCATTCAATCCCTGGACCTTCCACTGCCTTCAACATTTTCAGCACTCCTCCAGTCATGCCTGCTTCTATACCTATCTATCTTTTTCAACCTTTTTATAAACTGCTTTTTTGTAAATTGACAATTAAGTCAGTCTGTTTTCTCACAATGAAAATCTTCATCCTATCTGTGTCCTAATTCTGCAGCTTCTCAACGTACTTGTACTTCTTTCTTGTATCCTTAATTCCATTACTATTAATCACAATTTTTCAACATTTTTAATCAATTCACACCTACTACATCCTGTCGGCTTCACAATCTTGAACAAATTTGTCTTTCCTTCCTCATCCTTCAACTTGCATATGACAGATTATTAGATTATTCCTGTGTCGACCTTGTCAAGATGTTTACTTACCTTGGCAGTGACATTCATGTTTCTGGTGACTCTTCCTTTGAAGTCAGTAGTTGGATTTGGAGAACATGGGGGGTCATGGGGTCAATGGAAAAAGGTGTGTGACACTCCCAATATCTCTGTGAAAGGACTAAGGTCCAAGTCGTTAGAGTCCTAGTACTTCTTGTCTTGCTATACGGTTGCATGACATGAACGCTATGACCTGAGGCAAAGACTGGACTCCTTCGTTACTGTGTCTCTTTGGAGAATCCTTGGGTACCACTGGTTTGACTTTGTGTCAAATGAGCGGTTGCTCACAAAGTCCCGATTGAGGCACATTACCTGCATTGTGAGGGTACATGTGGAACAATTCCCCAAGGGTGATCTGGCTCACAGGATCCTCATTGTTGAGGACCCAAGTTTCTGGAATAGGCCAAGGGGTCGTCCATGTAATACCTGTATGCATCAGAAAGATGGTCATTTCTGGATGGTGGAGCTGGACTGTATGTCTGCCTGGGGGGTTACCAAACAGGATCCCAAGCTGTTTTGTTGTGTGGTCGGTGTGGCAACACGATGAACCAGTGCATGCTCCCCAACCTGACCTGACCTGACTATGTACTTCCAACTGCTTTTCATTTCTATAATTTTAGTTTGCTTCTTTATAGATCATTGTATCATATTCTGCCTTTGTTTTGTAAAACTCCTTATAGCATTTCCCCTTTTCCTCAATTGCCATCTCACCTTTAGCATTGTTCTCTTCTGTCTCAGCAGTCCCTTTTTCAGTTAGACTTCCTCTGTTGCTTTCTTCATATTCTTCATCACTTCCCTCTTCCCAATTATAGCTGATGCTTCTGAATCCTCATATGCTCTTCCTACCAACATTTCTGCAGATGTATTTCTCACACTTTCCTTTGTCATTTTTCGGAACTTTCAGACCTTCAGCTTTACTATTATTATTATTATTATTCACAATTTTCTCGGGCATAGTCCAGTTGCCACTACCTATATCAGGCATATAGGGCAGTTTTATGTGGTGTATATATGTGTATATATTTTAGCAGATTGTGTTTGAATTTACTCACTATGCAACATTTCTTTAAAATGGCTGCTTTCTGTAATTTTACAGTATGTATGTGCATTGATTCATGTGTAATATCTGTAGACTTTTGTGTAGTATATGTGGGATGACACCAGTAGTAGATGCAACAATGAATTGGTCAACTGCAGTTTGGTGCTGAGACTAAAGTACTTACCTGCTGAGACTGAGACATGCTAATTTCATCTTTTCTGTGGTGTGAGTGTTAATTAAAAATACATTTTGCTCCTAAAAAGTTTGTGTTTTGGTTACCACTAAGGAGCTGTGCTGGATTTTTAAAGTTTTTGTTTATCCTTTTAGAAGGGTTTTTTGCTTTGTTTTTGCCCACACAGGAGCAAAAGAAGCTGTTTGGGGCGGGGTATGGAAAAGTTAGTTGTTACTTGTACTTGATATTTGTATTCAAACTATCAGAGAAAAAAGGCAGCAACTGACTTCAAACCGAGAAAAAGAATGGCTCAGTGCCATGTAGAAATGCGGCTACTGTTACTGTATGGAGCCAATCATGCACAAGTGGCTGTAGGGGAAGACAAGACAGTAAGAAATTAACAGTGTATATTCAGTAAGCGAGTTTTTCTAGACTGAACAGTTTTTAGTGGTCAGGAAAGTAGAGCAGTTAAGAGGGTGACAGGGTAAGGGTTCATTAATATGAAAGAAAACAAAAGGTGTGAGTGGAGAGCTTTTAAGGAATAAGGGGAGCACAAAGTTAGGAGAACAAACAAAGAAAAGTACAGTAAAGTTAACCTCATAGGAAGAAAAATCAGCAGGCAGTCAAGGGGGAGAATATTACAGGAGCCAGTAGGTGTAAAATAACTGTAGCAGTTCTTTAATCTAATTCCTTTGACTTAATTTGTTTAGTTTAGCCATTTAAGTTAAATCATTTAATTTTAATAAAATAAAAAAGTTAAGGCAGTTTTTGTAATCTTAACTCAAATTTTAATAATGAGGCCAATGCAATTCAAGTCCTGTTGGATGTTGGACTTTCTAGAGGATGGCTTGCAGGAGCCAGTCTTCTATGAGGGCTACATCTGCAGGAAATGCCAGCTGATCCAGCAGGTCAAGCTCAGGGTCACTGGAATAGGGGAGAAGTTGGCTGGCTTTTGTTGTGGTTGAGAATTGGCAGACCTGGCCCAGGTGTCCTTTAGAGAGGTGGCACGGAAGGAGATCCTAGACCAGACAGTTAAAAATAGGTGGGTCATGGTCACAACGTACAAGATGAAGAGTGTACATTATCCTGGGGCATCAACCCCAGAATTGGAAGTGTCAAACCATTTTCAGTTACTTGTGGTGCTAGTCAGTGTCTTTGAAGAATCTCAGGTAGTAGGCAGGCATGGGGTGCCCAAACGGGCCACCTTAAAACCAGTTCCCAGAATGAGAGAGGTTGTGATAGTTGGAGACTCAGTCATTAGGGACATTGAAGCACAGGAATTCTCCAGAGACAGAGTTGCACATGGTGTGTTGTCTTCCATTTGCACAGGTGGGAGACCACCCCCGAAAGGTTGATAGGTTCTTTGCCAGCGTGGTGGTGGATCCAGTTTTCATTGTCCATGTTGGAACAAATGTTGGAAAAAATGACATACATAAAGGTAATCTGTAAGTTCTTTCAAATTTAAAGAGTTAGGTGCCATAGTGAGGAGCAAAACTGACAAGGTAGTCTTCTCTGAAGTTCTACCTGTGCCATGCGCAAGCAGTAACAGAAACCTGGTTAAATAAGAAAGATGGGGATGAGTATCACATAGAGGAGTACACATTTTATAGGATATATAGACAGAACAGAAAAGCAGTTGGGCATGTTGTTTATGTCAAATAGAATTTAAATGCCAGTCCTATTCAGTTCGACAATGATCCCCACCTTAGCGAGGACATGTGGCTTCATCTAGAAAGCATTACAGAAAGAGTCTTTATTTTAGGAGTGTGTTATAGACCGCCCAATGAAAACAATAATTTCAATACACATCTTTTTGGTAATTTTAAAAAGGAAAGTTTACAGGAGGATATTCTAGTCATAGGGATACCCAAATATTAACTGGGATAACCTTGCAAATAGCGGAGCACAACAGCAGGATTTTTAAAAAGTAATTAGTGACTGTTTTTTAACACAGTATGTTGAAGCACCAACACGGGGTGAAGCCTATCCAGATGTAGTATTTTGTAATAGTCAGGATAGAACTGAAAGTGTAGAGGTGATTGAACCACTAGGGTCAAGTGACCATAATATAATACAGTTCCAAGTGTTTTGGAAGAGTGTGTGTGATAAGATTAAAACTGTTAAGTTTACCTTTGGTAGGGCAAATTTTAAGCAGATGTGACTTGTCTAAGGAGACAGTCTGGAATAAGCTTTTAAGTGCGGTAATAGATGAGGAGCAGTGCAACAGGTTTAAAAATGATTTATATATAGTGCAGGACAGATAGATGCCTAAACTTTAAGAAATTTCAAAACTCAACTTCATGTTATTTTAGAAGAATTAATTGGATAGACACCAAGAATTTTGTTGGGGAGAATGGCATGTTCTCTTCTGGATTGTTCTAATGTTCTTATTGGCGCAATGATGACATTGTCCATTCTATATAAGCGGTGTATTTCTTCAGTTCTGCGTAATTCTGCATTTTATTTGTGTTTGTGTGTTTGGTAAGTTGAGTTTGATACTGCAATGTTAATAATGTATGTACTTTTATTTTGTTTGTATACCAGTTACTGTATGTCTGTTCTGTTATGGTGAACAATTTTGTCTGTCAGTATAGTGACGTCACAGTATAGTTTATGTGTGGCATTTTCACATGCCTTGGTGGGGGTGTTCTTATAATATGGTGTTAATGTGTCTACTAGTTTGTACTTTAGTGCCAGTTCTTGATGTTTGCCATCTTATTGTGTCTGTGCATGTACAGTAGTCTGTCTGCCAGTAGTTTACAATCTGATGTGATGTGTTTGATTGTTTTTTTTCCTTGTGGCAGTTTCTGTATAAACTGTCTGAAATATTAACGCCCTTAAGAATGTATTTTCTGCAGTTTCTCATATTTGTAACTTTTGCTTGTATGGCTGGCACAAACCCTCGTGTCTCACCAAAAATATTACCACAGCTTAGCCAGCTTTTTGATGCAATCTTATCTACACAAGGTCACGTGGATGTCTGCCATGCAATGTTTTCTGGGTCCAAGCTTGTGTTTTAAGTTGTGTGTTTGTTATGTCCTCTGTGATATTGTCCATATTACATAGGTTAAGTGATGTGTAGTTTGTGTCTGTATGAATTATCGTTTTGTGTAGTGTTGATGTATCTGTTTTTTGTGGAAGGATTTTCTTAAATTATTAATCCATGTGTTGTTTTAATTAATTATATCTATGAGACCCTTTCCTCCCTCAACACATAGCAGAGTGAGTCATTCTGTGGCCGCTTTAAGATGGTGTTGTTTGTGTTTTGTGAGTAGTGTTGATGCTTTCCTTTGGATCTGTTGTAGATCTTTTTGTGACCAATGTATAACTAAGAAGAGATATGGGAGTATTAGTATAATATATGTATTGATGGCTTCAATTATGATGCGATGCATATTTTTGTAAGAATATATTTAATTTTTTCTGCTGCATAAGTTTGTCCTATTGCAGCTTCAGGTATTTGTAGAGTTCGCCATCTGCCATGACCCCAATTCCATTGCCTTTTTCAGGGGTATGCCCAACTTCTCTAAGGATTCCTTTTCTACATTCATTATTTTGCATTTGTCCTTTGTAAATTCCATGTGCATGTCTTGTGAATATGTTTTGATTATTTCTAGTACCTGTTGTAATCATTAGTTTTCTCCTGCATATATCTAGAGTATACTGTATGTCGTCCATATAGAAGAAATGTGATAGGGTGTAATGTTGGTGTTGGTTTTTGACTTTATATCCATTTTGTTAATTAAGTCTTTGCATTTATACAGCGTTTTTCTCACTACTCAAAGCTCTCAGCAATTGCAGGTTAAGGGTCTTGCTCAAGGGCCCAACAGAGCAGAAATCCTATTTACGGGATTTGAACCGGCAAACTTTCGATTGACAGTGCAGATCCCTAGCCTCAGAGCGTGCTGTTTGATCTGTTTGATAATGGGTTGAGAGTGAGACAGACCAGAAAGGGCTGTCATTTTTGTTATTATTACTGTAGAATTTACAGCAATGTTTCAGAATCCACATATAAAGTTTCCAGATTTAGAAAAATCTGCTTCAAACTGTATGTTTAAAGATTACAGGCAGTTTTACTCAGCAGTTCCAGTTAGAGCTTGGTGGAGTCCTGATAATGAGTCCTGAACTTTACTGCATTTTTCACTTCGATTTTCAATTGTTTTCTTTGTACAGGTTGCCAGCACAATAGCTTCGAGCTATTAAAGGTATTCAGTTGAGAAGCATGCTTACTTAGGTGCCACCACCTGCTTGGGTCACAAGTTTATATGCCAGATTTGCATGACACAATGTGGAACCAAATACTTTTCTTGATTATCTGTTGAAAAAATAAAACTTTGAAAAACAGAATTCTGTCAAGTGCCTCACTATTATTTTTTAGATTATAGTATACTTTGACAATATAGAGATGATGGATTTTATTTAAGACTGGTTCCTATCTTGTGCCGCCAGGACAGGCTCCAGCCCTGCAGCCCTGAATTGGATTAAGCAGATTAGATAGGACGATGGATGCATATTGAATTTGAAGGTTTCTAAGCTGGTGAAAAATGTTCCTTTTATTCTCAGTTGTTGCACATTAATAATAATTAAATTAGAAAGATGCCTTGTAACAATTTAAGGATTAAATTTAGGCAAATCTTTCATAAATCAAAGCCAAGCAATTAAAGGCAACATTTCAGGATATTTCTAAAACCAGTATTAGTGCTCTCTGGCCATTTATTGTGGGTTTACAAGTTCTTTCTGTCTGCCGTGGTTTTTCACAAATGTCAGATTAGTTGCTGTCTCTGAATTGGCTCAGTAGAAGGGAGTATGGCTAAAGGCATGCGAGTGTGACATGCAATTGCCTGCTACCCCATTCGGTGTTGATTCCTTACTTGTGTCTTATGCTGGCATAATGTACTTTCTGAGGTATTATGGCAGATTAGGCAGGATTAAAAGAAGAATGAATGGATGACAAGGCTAGTGCATTAATGAGAATTTGTGTTTACACTATAAACCTGATCTGCATCCGCCCTAAGTAATCCTAATATGCCCACTTGTGCACTGTGGCACATTTACTGAAATTCTCATGCCTTTCTGGGGTAGCTAATTGAGGAAGCCAACCACTGTGCTGAATTATTTTAATAATTGTTTATTACATATTGTATATAAAATTTTCAGTAAAGAAAGAAGAAAATGAAAACAGAAAATGAGCAGTGCAGACTTTGAATAGCTTCATTGTATAAATACCAGGGCGGCTATTTAGTTATATTTTGTTTCACCCATTCATTTTACCTGTAATTAATCATATTGGTATTTCCTATTCTAATGAGTTCCTGGGCGTTGTTTCTTTGTGTTATTACTTGCTTTCTTCTTTTTAAAATATTATGTAAAGAAATGGTGCCAAAGCTTCCATTGTGAATATAAAATGTGATGGAAGGCCTTCTTAAATTGTCACTTATCATCTGCATTATACCCTTAAAGCCACTTCTTCATGAAGAAAGAAAATATCTGTCCCTGCAACTAAAATACTGATCAGTATCCCTATTGCAATGATTATTATAACACTGCACAATAACTTTTTAAATATTCCACCTTTAACATTTTTGCTTTAATTAAAAATGTTCTTCTCATTTTGATTTACTGTGCTTTCCATTTTGCTTTTGATGAGTTCACTGATCTCTGCTTAGCAGGCTTAAAAAATAACTTGTGTTCAATTATTGTAGTGGGGATTACAGTGGCAACATGCTCCTTTGAATATAAAAGCCACACTCGTCTCAGCAAAGTTTTGCAGCATCTCCAGGTTAATTTGCAGTTGCTTCTAGGCCAAAAGAGAGATATAACACCTCCACCTCCATTATATAAATGGGCCTTGCACACTTCACCATAGGCGGTACCCAGAGGCATCCCAACTTAGTGTCCAAATTAAGTCAACTGGATCCTCTCAATCTGGTAATAATAAAAATAATAATTCTTTGCATTTATATAGCACTTTTCTCACTACTCAAAGCGCTCAGCAATTGCAGGTTAAGGGCCTTGTTCAAGGGCCCAACAGAGCAGAGTCCCTTTTGGCATTTACGGGATTCAAACCGGCAACCTTCCGATTGCCAGTGCAGATCCCTAGCCTCAGAGTCACCACTTCGAGTGAACCAGCAGTTCTTCATCTTGGTCTACTAATATCGCTGTGCTCTTCAACCAAATGGAGAGTAAAACCAGAAAATCAGCAGATTAATTTCATTTCATATACTTGTACCTGGAATCTCTATCATGTTAGTGACTGTAAGCAATGATGAAGATTGGTTGTTAAATAAAAAAAAAATGTTGAAAGATTTACTGTCTGCTTACCACCACTGCCTTGTAAAATGTCCACAAGACTGCTGCACCAACTTCTCTGTCAAACTCTAATTAAGGTTCCTGCTTTAAGGTAGATGTTTACCCTTTACTTGTAGGGAACATGCTAAACTTTCCTGGAAAAAGGTGAAACTTAATGGTTGCAATGCAAGTTTAGTAACATGCAAAACAGAAACAAATCCAGAATAAAAATGTTTAAGTGAAATTTTGTAAGATTTACTTAAATTAAACTTAATGAAAATTTGTGAAAATTGTTATTGCAGTAGTGACAAATGCTTCTGCATCACCCTATCTGTCTGTTGACAACAAAAATGAGGACCCTTGGGACCTCCCCATAATTTCAGAAGAGAACAGGTTATAAAAATCAGCACCTATTTCCGAACACTTGTCCAGGTATTGAAAATCATTCTATCCTCACCTCCTTGAAAGGAACATTTTTTCCTCTATAATGTCATAACATTTTAGCATCTCTCAGCAAGAATATTGGGATCGATCCCGTCTTTGTGCCAAGATAAGCAAACATTTTTGATAACATGTATTTTCACTGCAACAAAAACAATTTCTATAAAGTATATTTTTTTACAATATGAAATCTTTGAAGGATAAATATCATGCTCAATAACCCTACTAAAAATTATTCAAATCCAATTCAGATCAACTGTGTTAATATTCATGCCTTTACAAAAAAAGAGACAGAGGGCTAATAAAGTGGATAGTTATTTCTTCTAAATTGGAATTTTGGTGGGTGAACTTTCTATTTATTTCTTCCAGGTAATACCAGTTACTGTACATGCACTGAGCCATTCTATTGCGTGAGTCTGCTCAGTCTGACATATGCATTTTCATAGGGAGCCCTAGTTAAAAAGCATGATGAGTGTTGATTCCCAGCATTAATCCCAGGTGGAAATATGATTAAGGCCATTAGGGTCACACACTCTTACACTGATTCTTTGCTGCAGGCCATATTTGAATATGTGACCTTTGTACAATAAATAGCCTTGACACACAGAAAAAAGGTTTGGGGCAGCCGCCTGTATACTTGAGCCCTGGCTGCAAAAGGCAAAATATTGAGTCCACCATTGAACTGAGGAAATATAGGAAGTAGTCTTTGTTTTAAGGCAGGGAACCGGAAGTGATGTCAGTGTGGCCAGAACTGGAAATGACATCATCATGGCTGGAATCAGGCAGAATTTCCTGTGTTTGGTCTGCAGGGATAAGAGAGAAAGAGTTAGCTCACCCCACCGCCCCCTGGCCTGGCATGGAATTACCTTCATTTGTTAGCTGCTTCCCGTGTGCACGTGTGTGACACCTTTAAAACTAGGAGACAAAGCAGAAAAGGTGCGAAGCATGATTAGGTCACTAGAGGTGACCCCTAAGTTTGGAAACGACCCTGGTGAAGAGCATCAGATCACAGATTCTTATTTCAAGCATAAGGCAGAAAAAATATTCTAAGGGTGAGACATGATTCCAAGCTTGGGAAATACGTAAAATAAGAAAAGCATAACTTGTGGATCATAGGAGTATATCATTAACTTTAGGTTAACTGTAAGATCCACGTAAAGCCAGATATAGGATATAATGTGAACTTGTAACAATATCATTTGATTTATTTTTTTATTTTTTCATACAACTAGTTTAGTGATTTTTTATGCAATATAAGTTATTTTTGTTTT
Source organism: Polypterus bichir lapradei (assembly GCA_026402145.1). Lineage (NCBI taxonomy): Eukaryota > Metazoa > Chordata > Cladistia > Polypteriformes > Polypteridae > Polypterus > Polypterus bichir. The sequence goes on along the minus strand of JANRMT010062821.1, from coordinate 33,197,056 downwards.
TTTCCTTTTTTAAAGGTGTACACATGCTGAAAAGTGTTCAAGGTACAACACCTTCTCCATCTTGTATCCCGGGGCAGGAATGCTTACCAACAGGTACATGATTGTCATAAAAATGAAGAAAGTAATTAGTCATTAATGACATTCAGTTCTTGGTTAAATGCAATTGTGAAAGAGACAAAGAATTTGTCATCTTCATTTAACTGTATATTATATTCCCAAGCATCATGTCCTTTTGATAGTAATGGTTTCAGTGTCATGAAATTGTGGTATATTTCAGGTTCATCATTCACTTCATTCTCAGCAATAAAACCTCGGGCGGAAGAAGTTAGAATAGAAAAATGTGGGCCTGAAATGGAAAAGTACTGCTTTCATGGTGATTGCATGTTTTTTCCTGACATTAGAGAACATCACTGCAAGTAAGAGAAAATCATTTTCCTTTTTAGTATATATTGTTCCTACTTGCCTTTTATTAGTATGCTGTATGTTAGTAGGTGCAGCATTTGGCTTCTTGTCTTAATCCTTCCTGTATCTATATTCCTATGTAAGCCACACCAATATTATTATTATTTTTTTTTTTTTGCCGGTTTCATGGTTTTCTTTTTTTAAAGCATGCACTGTCCTGCAAAAAAATGTCTTTCCTCTAAATATTGCCTCTGGTGGTTTCTAGATCCAACTCCTACAGCTGGGCATGCCCCTACACCGCTTTTATAACGTGTTGTAATGCATAATGAAGCAGCAGGCGTCATTCAAAGCCTCAGACAGCCCAGTGACGTATTCCATGATTGCCAAAGGCATTACAAAGCTTTTCTAATTAGACCCTTTGTAAAAGTTCAAATAGAAAACTAAGTATATATTCATTTTATTAACTTGTCTCCCAAACAGTGGTATATTTTCTTCATAATTACTTTTTTTTTTGCCTTAAACTGATGCCTATACTATTTACTTGAAATTGCATTATGCATGGATTAATAGTAATAATACTTTTGACTGTAAAACAGTGCTTTAATGTTGATAATGGAAAATGGACGCTAATCATCCAACCCAAAATGTGGCTAACACAGTCTTGGGTCATTTATCCTATGTATATAGTATATGGAGAAGAACTATCAAAGCTGACAACTTAAGCTTAGAAATGTATTAAAAGTTTGTATTCACTATGTTGTCATTGCTTCAATACAAAAAAAACTATCAAAAAATAAATTACTGTTTCATTAAATGCCAAAAGGAAAATTTCCTTTCGCTTAGTGTTCTTGAGTGTTTTCCAGAATGCTTACAGGAATTCAATCCACAACAAATGTAACCTCAAAATTCATTTACATATAAATTCAAAACTGGCATAGAACAATAGAAAGTACATGTAATCAATGATTCAGAGTGATAAATGATTAATTTTAAAGATTATTAGAACAGCACATGTATGTGGCTTGGGCATAATCGTTCTATAAGGTTAAGGAATTTCAGTAGTTGTGACTGCTTTCCTAAGACTCACTCTTTGATGAGTAAACATCCTCATTACACCATGTCAAGGGAAATGCAAAATGCTCTCGGTTAGTGTGGGCAGGCTACAGTTTGTGAACTAAACCACATGAAATACTTTAAAATGACTCTCCCACATGCCACAGACATGCATGTTAAGTTGGTGATTCTAAATTGCTCTGGTATGAGAGGGTGAGGTCAATGCATGAGTGTGTCTTATGATGGACTGCTACCACATCTTGGGTTTTTTCCAACTTTCTGCCAGACACTGCTGGATTAGTCTTCTTCCCACCTACACCCAGTTTTGGATTAATTTGGCTAACAGCTTGGAAGAATGGATGATGGATAGCATAATACATTAAAGTAGTCAGTGTCTTATTATTAACTATACCATTTAATTGTCTTCTTAAAATTCATGAATTAAAATTTATATGTAAAAAAAAAAGAATTACTAAACGGGATTTCATTCTAAATGAAATACACTAACCATGTATGCATCTTCATACCCACTTTTTCATTTCTCACACCTGTCTTATTACCAAAGTAACTCCAACTGAAATAAGTGACTCCTTTTATATTGGAAATTTTATTCATCCTTATCCTGATCAAGTTTAATTTAGTCTCAGCGTCTATCGCAATGGCATGAAACACAGGGCAAGAACCAACATGGTTGTGGTGCCAGCCCATCTCGGTGCACATTCACCTTAATTTAACCCATATGCCAGGGAACTTTAGCATTGCTGTTATCCTAGCATGGGATATGGGGGGACCAGAGATCAGGGAGAAAATCACAACACAGACTCAAACTGAAAGTGACCAGGCTGGAATATAAACCCTGGATGCCAAGATTCCAACGCAGTATCAGTGAGATGGCAGCACTACCCACCATGCTGCCTCATTTTGTTCATGATATATATAAGCAATTTTATATATAAAATTTCTAGTATCCATTTTATAATTCTATGGATAGACATTGGTTTTTTTAGGTTTGTTTTTCACTTATACAGTATTACGCAGTTATCAAAATGAGCACATTAAAAATGACCCGGCATGACATGGTGGCACAGTGCTTCCACACGTCTTTGGATTGAACTGCTATTCTGTTTTTAATTTACATGTTCTCCTAGTGTGCCTGTGAACTTTGGCTGGATAAATTGGTTTATTTTCTTTTCCAAAAAATGTGTATTATTTAGAAACTCTAAATTGGTCCAGTAATACTGACAGAGTGTGGATGTACTATCCAATCCAAGGTTAGATCCTACTTTGTATATGTGTCTGCCCTTCAATGACACAACTTTAAAACCTAATAAGTCACTTCAGAAAACACCTAGATGCATAAGAAATTGGATGGTGTCATGTTGTCCCATTTGAGAGCTATTAAATGGGCTTAAGATATGGTGACACTCTCTCATTTTACCAAACCGTTTTCTATTTTGGCATGTTTCAGTCTGTCATAGCATTCATTTCAGGCTTGTTCAAACAAAGCGGTTACATTTTATGCAAATGTTACTGTAAGAAATGGCAATTTGCAACTTCACTTTGAGCATCTGACATTTTGGCCCCTATTAAAATATACTGTATGACCAAACGTAAATAGTGTATATTCATAGATGTATGAAGCCTCATTTTATAAGAACTACAAGTAATGGTTAACACTTTATAATAGATGGTACCTTGGTACACTTATAAGTCAATTACTGCTGTATAATAAGATGTTAGCAAACATGTTGTGTGCTCTTAATAAAGCTTACAAAGGACAAGTGACACTTTAGAACAGGGGCTACCCATAGTGCACATATAGTAGTGATAGCAAAGACACAAAGTCTTTGTTTCTGTCACATAGAAGTAAGAGGCTAATACAAGCTCTATAATGAGGCCTTAAATCACCTAATAAATTTGAGTTGGCTGATATAAAATACATGGTAGTAAATTTTATGAACATGTTTACAATATGCTTGATATTCATACTTTGAACCTTGGGTTTTAGCTATAATAAATTTCTTATCTAAATTCAACTTATGCAACATTCACGTCTTACTTTTTAGGTGTGATGCTGGCTTCACAGGCATAAGGTGTATTCATTCTGAATTGGTTGTCATGCCCATGAGTAAAGATTATGTGATCCTAACTGTGACCTGTACCCTCTTGTTACTTCTGGCTTTTGCAGTTGCCATCTACCTAACTTACAAATGGTAAGAATAATTTTTTATTTGTCTCTGTAATAAAACTACTGTACAAATTCCTTTAAGTTGCTTATTAATTAGGATTATTTAAAAAAAAATTGATGCAGTGTTTAACATGGATGGAGTGACCTGAGTTTAAATGCCAACTTTTGCTGTTGTCTATGTAGAGTTTCACCATTACCCCTATGTCTGTGTGGATTTGAATCTGGGCACTCCAGTTTTCATTAAACTTCTCAAAATGTTGTAAATGGTTGTTAGGTGAATTGGCGACTCTGTCAATGTGAGTTCCAGCATATGTGTAAGTGAATTCTCACCAGGGCTGTTTCATATCTTGTGTCCAGTGCTGCCAGATTAAAATCAAGCTCCCACACATCTGAAATGGATTAAGCACTACTTAACATTCGAGAATGTTTTGTATTTTACTTTTTTCTTATTACACTCATTTCTTCACTTGTCTTACATTTAGGACTATTTTTCTATTAAGAATGTGACTCATCACCTACAGTATGTGAATTAAAAGACATTTAGTTTTTGTGTATACTGAAAAATTTGGCAACCACCTGCAATATTTAATGATTTTTACTTTCTCGTATACAAGAATCATCCAAATTTTAATCGTCCAAAAATTCCATTTTGAGATTTTGATGAATCTCAACCTTTTAGACCCCCCTGAGTCCGAAAATACCATTTTTGGAATTATATCTGTGTGTCTGTGTGTGTGTGAGTATATAAACACGATAACTTGAGTACGCTGTCACTTAGGTCCACCAAATTTTGCATACAAGTATTAGGTACAAAACATAGATTTCTATCAACGTTTGGGCTCTTTCCATTAACCAGAAGTGGTACTTTACCTTTTATTAATGAAGCATCCATCCTATTATCAAACCTGCTTAATTCAATCCAGGACCAGATCCTATGTCAGTCTACTAACCCTGCATGCGACATGAGTCCAGCTTAGAACACATAGGTCTTTGTAATTTGGGGGGAAAATTGGAGTACCTGGAGAAAAACTGACATATTGTCAAAACATGAATATTCCATACATGTAGCACCTAGGTACTCTGGAACCAAAGATTTTGGAAGCAGTTAACAATGGAAATCTTGCATTTTTAGTAAAACTAATTTTTTAGAAGCATGCAACTATCAATAGAGGTGGGAAGATGTTCAGAGCTGACCAGTTCTATAGGTGCCACCCGACATTTCATTTAGTGTTAGCTAGGCCCTCTACAAATTTTGAAAGATGAAATGATTTTTGTCAAAAGGGGAACAGATTTTTGGAAAAATTTTATGTGGTTATGCATTTATACAAAGTGACTTACAAAAGATGTCAAAATAATTGAGTAAGCATCAGTCTGAACAAAAAATGAAATAAGAACATAAGAAATTAGACAAACAAGAGAAGACCCTAGCTAATTATTATTGATGCAGATCAATATAGCATCACAAAATAGTGTAAAAGTGTAGAATAACTCACATGAAACAAGCCCACAGTGGAGAAGAGACACCCTCGTAAGTCAGATGCCCAATAACTCACTCAAGCTGACCGAGTTCTCCTTTGGATCACTCATCTAAGATGGTTGCTATCCATTCTTGGGAGTGTCACTGATGCAACTAGAACCTGGTTACACAAGCATGGACTGAGAAAATGTGTATGGCCTTATTTGTAGTATGATGTACAGTAATGTGTCATGCATTCCCAAATAGATGTGACCACATTTACAAGCCAGCACTGCTAATTTTAAGTGTCACACCTACTAACACTAAATGTGATTACAGAGTGCTTGCTTGAGGCACTCTAAATCCCCACCCTTACATGTTTTGCAGGTAATAAATGAGATTCAAACCTAAAAATGGACTTTGTATTAAGACTCATTCACCTAATTTTATAATTCTTCAAAAGGTGCTCATTAGGTATTCATGTGGAAAGCAGATTTTTAAAGCTAAAATTTAAATTGTGCCTGAAATATCATGACACCTTAGCTGCTAAATAATCAAAAATGTTTGATATACTGAATAGTCTCTTCTCATTTCTGAAAATGTTTAAATTCTTATGTAGTTTGCATTATTTACTACATACTCAAAGTCAGACGCCATAGCACCACTAATGTCAAACACTCCCCTCTAGGGCTGATCGGCAAAATTTGCCAAAGCTTTTTCAATAAGAATTTGCTGTGTTCATTGGTGACCTTGCTCGTCGATTTGTTTCCTGAAAATCCACTATGCATTCTGCTTACATAATTTTTTTTTCCATTGTCGCATGAACTTTTGGGAGTCCAGGATGACATCATACCCAATCATGCATGCACAGACTTTTCATGCATAAATACTCCACCTCAAGCTTTATTGTGCTGCCCAGTTGGCTTCATTCTTGAATGTATAATTTATAGAGTACACTTGCATGTCACTGCTGCATGTTGTTAAAAAAGAAAATAAGAAACTTGCAATATTTTCATTTGAGTGATACATTAATTGACCATAATGAAGATAGTATGACAATACTTTGTTGTTAAGTTCATTGTATGTTTTGTCTTCACTGCTAAATTCAGCATGTAGAGAAATCAAGTACTGCTGCTGAGTATATGACGCTGATCCCCGGGGCTCACGCAGTTCCTGTCCTCCAGCCACTGATTGGCCATGCCGTGCAGCGATTGCACAGGACTGCTTACACCATTGTTTGAAGTTTAATCTGGTGTCTCTTTTTTGTTTCCAATCTATCTGTACAGATGCTTCACAATAGAAACAGAAGCCTTATAAATAGTAATTTTCTTTTCTTCTTGTTATTAATTCACCAGATTTCCTGATTTTTCAGGGTTTGTTTTGACTCGTGCAAATGCAAGGAGTCTCAACTTCAAAAAATAGAATGAGCTGGTCAAAAGCCATAACTGCATTGCATGGGATATCAGTGTCTAAAAGGACTGGATCTCTTTTAGTGCTGTGATACTTCTTTCTGTTTACGTATTGCTAGTTTGCTGCCATTGGTGGTATTTTGTTTGTGGCTATTGTTCTGCCTGCGTCTTTTGTTGTTTGAGGCATGATAGCAAAGTGGTTAGCATGGCTTTCTCACAGTTCAGGTCATAATAATTGATCAAGCATAGTTGGCGGATGCTGCTCTGGCCTTAATGGACATTTAAAAAACCATTGTGTCTTTATAATCTACTCAAAACTATCTCAGTTCCTCCTTCCCCTATTCCCCTAGTTTGGTGAAGTTGCAGAACACTTACAGTAGTGAATTCAGAGGTGAAAATACACAGGGTCCTCACAGTATCAGTTTTATTCTATGAGTTAGTATGATATATCCAGGGTACATTAGATGAACAGAATGACAAGCCAATACTGAGAATGCCTTTATCTTAATGAATGTTGCTTTTGATACTTCAATTGTGCATCACAAATTTGTGTTTAGATTAGTTCTGATTCATGGTAACAATTAATATCATACACCTCAAAATTATTTGAGAAAAAGAGCTGTGTGTTTTTTAATTTAGCTTTGTAAAATGCCTTTATTTAGTTTAATTTAATTTTATTTTTCAGGTGCAAAAAGAATAAGTGTACTCCACAGCAGAAAAAGTATCAAGAAGTCCAGCTTGCTTGAGAAAATATTTAACTTACATAAAGCAAGAATGAATGCAAAGTATCTTCTTTAGACATAAAATAACTGACTCCAGTGGAGATTCATGAACTTATTCCACAACATTTGGATTTGGAGTGCCATTCCTTCACATCTATTCTTTGTTAATAAATATGCAATTAATTGTTATATATAGTTCTATATTGCCAATTACAGATAATGTTTATTAGTTCTCTATGGCATTGCATTTTAAATTTAAATTACAGCCACTTATTTAAATACAAAGAAACATTTGACATGTCCTCCAAAAATCTGAATGCTGCAACTGATTACAGAAATATAGTTGTATTTTCCTAGCTTTGGATCCTTTAGTCCTCAATAGCCTAACTTCTAAAATCTACTCAGTTATTATAAAAGCAGACATAAATCAGAGTTATTATAAAAATAGAAATTCCCTGTATGTGTATGTTATTGTTGATGATTCTAAGATTAATTCACTCTGAGCCACAAACATTTTTTGCTTATCTGTAACTGCCCATCTTATTTGCAGATGTTTATGAATATATTTATGTAAAATCACCTGCTTTTAACTGGTGTTTATTTATGTGACAAAAGTAAGTACAGATTACACCAATACTTTGTAACCAGTATCATCATTCGTTATTACTTGGTAAAAATGTAACTTTTTAAGGTAAATTTATTAAAATACTGGACAGAAGCAAATTCTGCTGCTTATCCAACAAAGGTATTAATATAAAACATTGCTATTTATGTGCAAACAATATAGTATTTGTATAATATTTAAATAGAGTCAAAGTTTTCAGTTATACAATTTCGGTATAGCACACTATCATATAACAGAAAATTAAACAGACAAGAGTGATTGATCCAAAGGATGGAGAATTTTTATGTAAAAGATTTTTTATATTGTATTGTCCCGCTCTTTGTATATTTTTTGTATTGGATATATTTAAGCATTTACACTATATGTTTTTTATTATAAATTAATTTCAATTCATAATTAATAAAAAAGTCTTTTAAATGTGTATCCATCTTGAAAACATCTTATTACGTGTGTTGCAGTTTTCATTTGCTGTTTAAGCTTTTTATATTATAAACCCGGAAAGTGTGATGCTGTAATATTTGGAATTTGTATTTACTGTATATACACTACCAGTCAAAAGCTGTTGGAGAAAAGGGAGATGTTACCTTCAGCAACTGCACCCCCTGGTGTTCCGGACTGGTAGAGCTTACTGCAGATGAGCCCGGAAGGGAAACCTCAGAAGCTCATGTGTGACAATATATATATATATATTGTCCCCGGAGATGTGGGCGTGCAAACCGCTTGGGAATGAGGAGGAATGCAGGTGGAGGGGGAGGAGGGGTTGGTGTGCTCTGACTAATCTGTTATTGGTCCCACATACAGACGTGGTGATCATAAACGGGTACAAGACCACAGCCTTATTCGATTCCGGCAGCAACATTACAATTGTTGTGCACTGTTTGTGCTGCCACGACAGCGGTTATACGTTAAGACCAGTATATACTGTGTCCACGGAGAAATCCGCTGCTACAGGTCTGCCACCTGTGTCATCAGTTACGGAGACACACAGAAATTAACTGTGTCGGTCCTCCCAAATCCACCACACATGGTGATACTGGGGCGGGATTGGTCTAAAATTAAAAGTGGTGAGACACATACCACTCCTGGTTTTAACTTAGGCCTAGTTGTAGACGGGGATGAACCGTCTCAAGCTGCCTCCACGCCGTGTAATCAGCCGGCGGAGAGAGACGAAGTGGCCTCCCTGAGTGATGTGGTTCCATCTCGGTGCTGGTGGATGACGTATCTGCACGCAACGGAACGGGAGGAAACCACGCCCCTTAAGGTCGGCCCTGACCCTCTCTCCCTTTTGCAGTTTCAATTGAGAGAAATGCTGGCTTCTTTTAAAAGGGAGCAGTGGAATGACGACTCCCTTAAGTTTGCCAAAAATGCAGTGGTCCTGGTCAACGGCCAGTGCACTCACCAGTCGATGCCACAGGGTCCTCACTTTGTGTTAGAAAACGACCTTCTGTATCGCGTAGCAGATCATGACGGGCAGGAGAGCTACTGCTAATCCCGCGGAGCTTCCGGCGACAGGTCTGTGAGTTAACTCACGCCCACCTCTTAGATGGCCATTAGCGCACCAAGAAATCCTTGGAGTGGATCAAGCTCCACTTTTATTGGCCTGGAATCAATGAGGAGGTTTGTTGCTTTTGCACTTCCTGTCCGGAGTGTCAATTGCAAAAAAATTCCTAGGAAGGACCGTGCTCCTCTCATTCCTATTCCCCTAATTGATGTCCCATTTCACAGAATTGGGGTCGATTTAGTTGGACCCCTGGAGCTCTCAGCCTGAGGACACAAGTACATTTTAGTCTTTGTGGATTATGCTACCAAATATCCCAAAGCTGTTCCGTCGCGCTAAACTAATTCTAAAGCCATCGCACGGGAATTGGTAGGGGTCTGCCTGTGTTGGCATCCCTAAGGAAGTTCCGACGGACCAAAGAACACCTTTTACCTTAGAGACGTTCAAGGAGACTGCCAAGGTACTTAAAATAAAGCATCTAAAGACCGTGGTGTATCATCTTCAAACCGATGGTCTGGTGGAGAGATTTAATCAGACTCTCAAACAAATGCTTCGTAAGGTGGTCAACGAGGACGGAAGGAAGTGGGATCAGCTCCTCTCCCTCGTCCTTTTTGCCTATCGAGAAGTCCCACAAGCCTCTACAGGGTTCTCCCCTTTTGAATTATTGTATGGGCGACAGTCCCGGGGCATATTAGACATTTTAAAGGAAGGATGGAAAGAAGAGGCCCTTCCCTCTACAAATATATTGGAGTATATCACGCAATTACACAAAAGATTTGGTAAAATTCTGCCCCTCCTTAAAAGTCACATGGAAGAAGCTCAAGCAGCACAAGTCCAATATTACGACCATGGCACGTCTCTCTGGGAGTTCCACTCGGGAGATTGGGTCATAGTTCTAGTACCTACCTCCCACTCTAAGTTACTAGCTCATTGGCACGGTCCATATGAATTTAAGGAGAGGAAAGGACTCGTCAGCTATTTGGCGAGTCAACCCAATCGTCGGCTGAGGGTTCGGGTTTATCATGTAAATCTGCTGAAACTGTGGAAGGATAGGGATCCTGATCCCTCCTCCGGTCAGCCCGCTCACTCTTTGTTCATGTGAGTAACCTTAACTTTGGTGTGGATTTAAGTCCCAGACAGCGACGGGAGCTGGAAACATTTATCCTGTCTGTCCTGGAGGTAGTGAGTGAAAACCCCGGAAGGAGCTTTCTGGTTGAACACGGGATTGTGACAGAGCCCGGGGTTGTAGTCCGAGAACGTCTGTATCGCCTTCCCGAGGCAAAAAGAACTGAAGTGGAGTATGAGGTCAAGCGCATGCTGGAACAAGGAGTTATAGAGCAAAGTCATAGTCCCTGGTCCAGTCCCATTGTCTTGGTCAGTAAGCCTGATGGAAGTTGGAGGTTTTGCAATGACTTCCATCGACTTAATCAAGTCTCCCAATTTGATGCTTATCCAATGCCATGATTGGATGACCTCCTTGAGAGCCTAGGACAAGCTCAGTATTTGACCACACTGGACATGACAAAGGGAACTGGCAGGTTCCTTTAACGGAATCTGCGAAGGTTAAGACCGCGTTTAGTACCCCTAGCAGACACAATTAGTATTGTGTCCTTCCATTTGGGTTACACAGGACTCCGGCAACTTTCCAGCGTCTGGTGGACAAAGTGCTCAGGCCTCATAACTCATATAGTGCTGCCTACCTAGATGACGTGGTCATTTATTCCAGCACATGGACGGAACACCTACAGCAGGTAAAAGAGGTATTGCGGACAGTTGGTGAGGCCAGACTTTGGATTAATCCGAAGAAATGTTTCGTTGGATTGAGCGAAGCCAAGTATTTAGGCTACCTGGTGGGTCGGGGTACCATGAAGCCACAGTGTTCCAAAGTAGATGCCATTTTGAAATGGCCCCGTCCGCTAACCAAGCAGCAGGTCCAAGCCTTTCTTAGGCTGGCGGGGTACTACCGCTGGTTTGTGCCCCGGTTCTCAGAGAGAGCGGTGCCCTTGACTGATTTGACAAAAAGAGGGCCCCAAACATTGTGGTATGGACTGACAAAACAGGCGCTGCATTTAGTGACTTGAAACAGACCCTTACGTCCGCACCTGTTTTGAAAGCACCTAACTTTTCTTTACCTTTCATCCTCCAGATGGACGCTTCGGATACAGGCCTGGGAGCCATGCTGAGCTAAAGTGTCAATTGTGTGGAACACCCCATCATGTTCCTGAGCTGGAAACTGTTGGACCAGGAGACCAGGTGAAGACAGAGGCTTTGGCGATTAAATGGGCGATTACTCAACTGAGGTACTACCTGTTGGGCCGGGAATTCACCCTTGTCACAGACTATGCACCTTTACAGTGGGTGGCCCTGCACAAGGAGTCGAATCCACAGGTCACCAGGTTGTTTCTTGACCTCCAGCCGTACAAGTTTTCGCTCGTTCATCATCTGGGCTCTCTTAACGTCAATGCCAATGCCCTTTCTCGGGTTCATGACCTCTTGGTCAGGGTTGCCCGACCCGACAGGTCTGGGCTGAGAGGGGGGCCTTGTCACACACTTACGCATGGGAGGCATCTAAAGTGCACTGACTCTTTTTCTCCCTTTCCTGCAGACCATTCAGGGGAGATTCCACCTGACCCTTTTGACGTCATTTCTGGGTCCGAGCCTATGGCTGAAGACCCCCTGAGCCTGACCCCTTTGATCTCACTTTCTGTCTTCCCCTTTAAAAGCCTCCACCTTTTCCCTATTCCCTCAGTTTTGTTTTGGACTCGGTTTGTGCATATCAGTGCTTTTATGCATTTTTGCAAGTTTGCAACTTCTTTCTTCGGCATCTTTTCGCGTTAAAACTGATTAAATCAATGTTTGCATTGCAATTACTTAATTAATAAATTTTTCACTTAAGTTGGCACTTAGGTCTGCCTCAAAAATGATTTAAGATATGAAGAGGTAGGGTGAGTGACGGCAAAGGTTGTAGGGATGAGAACGGTGCCCATATGCATGCGCCACATGTTGAAAGTTGATTCTACAATAAAATAAAATAAAAATAAAAAGAGGAATAACGTTGGAGGTCAATCATCACCCCAAAAGCAAATAGTAGATGTCACATAGTATATGTGTACCAAATTTCAGGTCAATAGGTCAAACGGTTTGCGAGCTACATGCGATTTAAAATCCTGGACAGACAAACAAACAGCCACGGTAGTGTATTATATATAAAGATGAACAAGTTCTGTGCACATAAAGTGTCTAGAATGTTGACTCCTAAAATGAAATATCACCACATTCATTGTTCCAAGAAAAATTTTGAGCTAACACTTTCAGACTTAGAGAAATGTAAGTGTTTCATAATTGACCATGAAACTTTAACACATCACTATGACTCAGAGTTGAAACAACATTTAAAACAACTGTGTCTTATACCGGGGACATTGAAGGTACAAGCTATTCCTAGAAAGATCACACCCAAAATGTTTTGTGATGTAGAGACTGTACTTTATATTGGCACACAAAAGGCAAACATGCCAGTGTCTCACTGTTGCCCAAGCAAATGCTACACTGATTTACACATTGGCCATTTGCAGCAGTCATTCAGGGGCACAACAAGGAAAACTGTCAACCATCACACCCACAAAGACTGCTAAAACTCTGTCACACTACCTCTTTTCTCTAGACATTTCTCATTTTCCACAATGTAAAGGGCTTTCTCCGTGGAATGTACTTAGCCAATGATAAAGCTATCAAATTAGGTACAGAAAAGTTGTTGCAGAAGAAAGAGAAAGCATTTTGAGTAGCATAAAAAATATTCTTGAACAATATAACAATGTCCACAAGGATTACATGGAATAATAAAATGTAGTTCTTTTTACTGGTGCTTTTTCTAATGGATCAGGCTCGAGACTCTTTGAACATCCATTGTGTATAATGTAATGTAATATTCTCAAACACATTTAATGGAATTTTGGAGATTGGATACCAGGGCTACCCTGCAAATTATTGAGTTTAAGGCAAGAACCAACCCTAGACACAGCAATAGTCAGCGGGTCACTCAAGCACACTCCTACTCTCAAATAGTGACATAGGGTTGACAGTAGGGAGTGGGGTAGAAAATTGTTTCTTCAAACATTAGAACAATGTTGGTGAGAAGTGACAATTCACCCAGCAAGTTGCTAGTCCTATTCACTGAATCACTATTTGAAGTCAGACTCTCTATCACACTACTTAGTAATTTATTGCATGTGTCTATGGTTCTTCACGTGAAGCCTTTCTAGCATTTGTTCAAAACTTGCCCTTAATAGGTATGCAACGGTGTCACTGAATTCGTATAGAAGAATTTATTTTAAAGTAAAAGTTGGGATCCCCTGTACTAATTCCTTTGAAAATTTTAAACACTTTGATGATGTGATATAGCAGGTCCACGGCACAGAAAGAATGGCCATTGGACATTAGTCTTCGTGGGCGCAGTTGCGCTGCCGCAGGGATTGATGAGGTAATTGGGACGAGACGCACTTGTATGTAAAGGTGCGATCGTTCTCAATTTCTTCATTGGCTTCCTGCGGTGTGTGATTGAGATGCTGCACCCACAGAGCCGTACAAGTACGAACCAGCACAGGAAAAAGAGGGAGAAAAAAATGAAAGAAATAAAAATGAAAGAGAGGCTTGCAAAACAAAAGTTTGGCATTGGGGCAGTAAAAGAGGATGAGCCAGCTGGCTACAGAGAGAGAGAGAAAGAGAAAAAGAGAGAAAGAGAAGGAAGCAAGATCAGGGGTCCTGTGTCGTAGCAACGGTTAGGTATTCGAGGGACGGATCATACCCACTGCATGTGTTGAGGAGTGGTTGCGATCGAGGTGGTGTTCTCTCCAGGGATCCGAGGGACGACTTTGAGGGTGTGAAGGATGATGAGAGGACAACAAACCCTGAGCGGTGTGGCAGATGCCGGCAGTGGCAGCCAAGATGGCAATTAGGGTGTTGGAAGCGGTCGCTCCAGCTGAGCAGTTTAGAGGAGATAGAGTGACTGTCTGAGGAAACGACTCGGTGCAGAACGAAGCGGGAGTTGTGGAGGCTTTAGGCATGTTGAGCCCCAATGTGAGCACCCTAGCCACTGGGGAAGGAACCCAAGTCTCGGAGCCCAATGTAGCCAAGGATAAGAGGGCTACCGGACCAGAAAAGAAGGAGCTGCATTTGCTGGTAGGGCGACTCCCCTGTAGCGGAGCCCGAATGGGAAAAGCAGGGGAGCCACCAGTAGAAGAATGTACCTGGCTTTAGTTTTAAAGAAAGACTGCTTCCAGCCATTATTTTAACCTTGGTTTATAAAGGATTTTTTTTTCTATTGTGTTTTTAACCTCCACAGATTCATCTGTTTTATTGGATTATTTATTTAATGACTTATTTGAAGCACTGCACTATTTATTTGAACAATTTTGATTTTGTTGATTTTTTAATAAAAGCACTTTACACTTTTTGCACCATCACCTTGCTTCATGGTTGATGTCTTAACTACCTAGCTCATCGGTGACATTACCGATGGTATCGGGTTCAAGAGCTCCCAGAAGCTGGATAGGAGCATGGAGCAGAACCTGCATCGTCATACCTCAAAGCCCATACCTCTCAGTCCCAGAATCAGCCTAGTCACTCTACTCTGGACTTTCTCTAGCACTGTTATTGCCAAAACTGTACACTTTACTCCCAGTGAGACCTCAAAAGTTGGTTATACAGTATATGTCAAACATAACCACTGTGGAGAACAGGCCGGACACAGACAGGCAGACACCGATGGTTCAAGCACCAACACACGTTTATTGCACATTCTGCAACTATTTACACACCCAACCCAGTGCTCCCGCAGCAATCACCCTTAGTCCATGCCTCTTTCCTCAATGCCTCTCCTTCTGACCACCTCCACTCCTCTCCTCCAGGCTTCGTCCTCTTCCACCCAACTCCAGCTAATGAATGGAGGGAGGGGGCCCCTTTTATGTTCACCCGGACGTGCTCAAGGTGTCTCCTGATGAACATCCACTGGCATTTCCTGGTGTGACGGAAGTGCTGACATCCAGGGCTTCTCAGGCATCCGGGGTCCCCCTGGTGGTGACCATGGACCACTATAGGGTTGAGCTTCCATGCTCTGTTCTCGTGGTCCCCATACGAACCAGGGCGGCTGCCCTCTCGTGGTCCAGCGGAGGCGTAATCCCTCTTCTGGTCCTTCCGGGCATCCCAGCTGGGGGCAGTACCCCTACACCACCCTTTACTTGAATCTACAAATTGTGATATATAATCTAACATTCTGTAAGCCTTCTTGATTAGTTTTGTACATTGTTCAAGTGTACGATAAAAACAGTGATGAATATATTATGTCTCCTAGATCTGTCCATCCATCCATCTTCCATAGCTGGAGCCTATCTCACAATGCATTGGGTGCAAGGAAGTAACAATCCCTTGTGACGATGCAGGTTCTGGCTCCACACTCCCATTGCTGTTTGGAAGCTCTTGAACCCAACACCATCGATAATGTTACCGAGTGAGCTAGTCCTTGAAGGCAACAAGTAAGCAAGGGGATGGTAAAAAGGTGAAACAGTGCTTTTATTAAAACAGTCAACACAGTGTTCAAATAAATAAAGTGCAGTGCTTTCATAAAGTCTTCATTAAATAATCCATAAAAACACGTGGAGGTAAAAACAATAGACAAAAAAAAACAATCCTTTAAAACCAGAGGTTAAAATGTTCTTTCAGGAAGCAGTTTTAAAACAACAACAACAAGTCCGGTGCTTCTTTTCTGTTAGCATCTCACCTGCTTATCCCGTTTGGGCTTAGCAGCAGGCAAGACGCTCTCTGCCCTCTTCAACTCCTGCAACGAGACTGGAGACCTCCCGATCCCTGGCTTCGGTCTGGCACTCATCCCAGCCTCGGAGACTTGGCTTCCCTGACAACCAGGACGCTCTTGCCAGGGAATTTACCACCCAAGCCTCCCGACTCCCGCAGCCTTCTTGGCCTTACGTGGCCAGCCATCTTTCTCTGGTTACTCCCGCTACCTGGTCGCTCAGCGGGAGCAACAACAACTCAAACACCTGGGTCTCGTTCTTTTTTTTCCCCAACCGACTCGCGCTTCTATTTAAGCAACGAAGGACCATAGCAGCTGTAGCAAATTAACCTCGGAACAATCACAGATGTGGGCAGTTCCTCACCTGTGCACTCGGTGAGAAACGCCCACACCGCAGATCGTCCCGCGGCTTGCTATGGCCCAACACTCCCTTGCTAAGCCGCCGCGAGAGTGGCGATTATTTATTTAAAAACTGGCCTTTGCTAAACGAGCTGTGGACCCACTATACCACATCCCTGGAGAGGGCAACAGTACATCACAGGGTGATAATACTATATCATCATAATGTCTGTGAGACTTACCAGGAACGTTTATTGGGTTCATCTTCTTACACTCTTGAAGATTAACAATCACACAGACAGTTACACTCAAATACACATAGTGATCCTATCCAAAGTGGTGCCAATTGCCAGTCGATCTGTAATATTCTACATAGGATACAGCTACACAAGCATTAATTTCGAGATCCTAGCCAGACAAAGTCTCAAGTGGTGCTAACTGACAATATTCTGCATAAGATTCTCTATATAGGGATTCACTATCAGCAGCCTAATAAACATGTGGATGTTATCACGACACACATAAAAGCGCAATTCTTTTGGTTATATGCTACTTACTAACTAAACTATGTCTTGCTTTTACCATAGTTGTTCTAATTATTGAGTAGCGTATCAAAAGCCTTGATAAACCCTGTGAATATGAAAGTAAGAATCTAATTCACACTTGGTACCCATTTATTATTTCTAATAAAAGATAAAGTATACAAAATAGAAAAGCAATGTCATATTTATTAATGCATAACAATACCAAATAGAAGAAAATATAATATAAAATAAAACATACAGTAAAGTCTGGATATAAACAGTCTTAGAAAATAAGAAATGTCAAGGGATGGTGGTTGTCATGAGTGTCTTTTGGTTTAGCGATCAGTGTTATTCATAGTGTGCGTTTTCTGACATCCAAGTCTGATGGCCAATAGATTCTTGATTTCTGACGTTGCTTCTGGTGTTGGCCTTCTGTTGTTGTTTTCCTGCCTTTTATAGTCCTCTAGATTTAAAATAAAATACACATGTGGGGTCCTGTAAATTCAGTTCATTTTGGTTAGTTACATCAAATTAATTAAAATTTAATATAAAAAGTATGAAGTTCAAACACACATACTCACAAACATACAGTACACTAGAGCAGGGGTCTCCAAACTTTTTTCCCCTGAGAGCTACTTTTACAAAATAAAAATGGCCAAGAACTACTCATGTTTTCTAACGTTTATTCTCATAGCTTATTTCAACCCAAACAAATTGAATAAGCTTGTTTTGCCTGAACATTTACAAAATGTTAGTGTCCACAACTCACATTTTGCATGAAAACATCAAAAAAAATATTTATTTCACCTGCAAGTGCATTTTGTATATCTGTATGCATTTTCTAGTGTATCTCACACTATTGAATTAAAACATAAATGCTTTCAAAACAAAACAATGCAATTACAAATAAACAGTGTAGCAGTTGGGGGCGCTATCGCTCCCTTGAACCCTCAGGTACCATGCCAAACACCAGGTAAAAGTGCTACAATAATTATTTTTATTATAATAATGTGCACTAAGCACCCTCCACTCCACACTATTCATTAACCACAATACAATAATAATAATCACCAATCCTCCAACTCCCAGACGTGTTGCCCTCCTACCACCCAGCTCAGCTCGCCGTCTGGGAGTTCCCATAGTCCTTTTATAGTTCCTGACCCGGAAGTGTTTCTCATCCTTCAGTCCATAATTCCTTATCACTTCCGGGTCAGATAAAAGTCCTTTTTTTTTCACCCCAGAAGTACATTGTCCCTTTCGCTCATGTGACTTGGAAGTACTCCCGGGGCATAGGGCAAATAACACTCCCCAAGCCTCCCTACAGAGGCTCCTGGTGGCCCCCATGGTATTCAGCAGGGCTGTCCTACAACGTCCATGAGGTTCCGCTGGAATTCGGAGACCTTCCATGCCGCTGTGAGGGCTCCCTCTGGCAGCCTGGGGGTATTGGCCGGAATACAAAGCCGGCCATGGACCACAACAGATATGACTTATTCATTTGTCATTTTGTTACATGTCACTGTTTCACTTCACAAGAGTATTCACATGTCCAGTTGCATGTGTGATGTGTTTTTTAGTTAGTCAGATGACTGGCACTGCATGGAGTCAACAAGAGAGGTATATGATGGAGTGTAGCCACTTAGATTCACTCTTATGGAGTCATTTAAATGTTCATCTGTCAGTCTTGTTCTGAACTTTGATGTCATGACATTCATGTCAGAAAAGCCAGACTCACAGAGGTATATAGACCCAAACATAGCAGACATTTTCATAGCTGCTTGGTGAAGATTCTTATAGTTATCTGGCTCTACTAAGCTCCAGAGATGCTGAGAATGCTGTTGAGACTTTAACTGCACATTAGCTTGAAGGTTTACTAATATATAATATATAAAATCAAATGTCTGTCTGTCTGTATGTCTGTCCGCTATTCATGGGAGAAATACTTAACAGGTATTTTTCTATAATTTGTTTGAACATTCCGGTTGATTTTGCGACTTCTCTCATTTCACTATGTATCATTGCTCGCTTGCGCGAATCCGAGATCCACGCAACGGGTTGGGGGGAGGGGCCTTCCTCACTCACTCAAATGTTCCTTGTCTCTGCTTAGCTAGCGAACGAGAGAACAAATGAATTCAACTTTGTTTGATATTTAAAATAAAGTGTTTCTTAGGTCTTGATGAGTTTGAGTCCGGATATTCTCTTAAGTGTATGCCACATTGAAAACAGATTACAATTCAGATTGAGGATTGTGATTTGTGTTAAAAGGATTGTGATATGAATTTTTGGAAAGATCGCCCACCCCTAATTTGACTAGTCAAGTTTTCAAATTTATGTGGGATTCATTAACCCTTTGGTGAGCTACTTGGAAAGGGGTTGTAAGCTACTGGTAGCTTGCGAGCGACATGTTGGAGACCCCTGCAGTAGAGCCAATTTAACAACACCAGTTTACCTAACCAGCATGTCTTTGGACAGTGTGAGGAAATTGCAGAACCAAGAGAAAACCCACTCGGACACAGAGAAAACATGCAAACTCCCTACTTGGAAAACCAGGACACACACCTCTTCTTTTCGAGAGACAGCGGCACTACCAATACTCCAGTTCCTAAATGCTTTTGGTTTTATTAGTCTCAAATTCCACTGTCCCTGTATCTCAATGTTCATCATAAAACATATTTATACTATTAAAATTAGAAAGAAACAGATTTAGGAAGATTTTAAAGAGAAGAAGTATAAGCATAATATTTTGTCAACATTTTTGAGGACAATCAAGATGAGAAAGGCCATTCAGCTCAACAATGCCTACCAGTCCTATAAACGTAATTCTTCTAAAATAACATCGTCTAGTTTTGAAAGTCCATAAAGTCCTACTGTCTACTGTCTATCACACTACTTGGTAGCTTATTCTATGTGTCAATGGTTCTTTGTGTAAAGAACAACTTTCTAATGTTTGTTTGAAATTTACCATTAACAACTTTCCAACTGTGTCCCCTTGTTCTTGATGAACTCATTCTAAAATAACAGTCTCGATCCACTGTACTAATTCTCCTTATAATTTAAAAACACTTCAATCATGTCTCCTATTAATCTCCTTTTGCTTAAACTGAAAAGGCTCAACTCTTTTAATTTTTCCTCATAATCTATCCCCTGTAGCCCTGGAATCAGTCTAGTTGCTGTTCTGTGGACCTTTTCTAGCACTGCTATGTCCTTTTTGTAGCTTGGTGACCAAAACTGTACAATTTATATTTATTAAATGAGTAAAGTACCTGCATATTAAATGACTGACATAACATATAATTATATTACTTTAAATTGCTCAAAGAATGAAGATACAAAAAAATTAAAGAAAAGTGGAGACGTTATAATGAAGAAGAAGGAGAAGAAGGTGACAGCAAGCAACAGTTTTGGCCATCGAAATCATGATATTCAGAAATGGTTAAAAGATATAAAGAAGAGTGCTAGAATGAGTATTATTTGTTGTAGTAGTAGTAGTAGCATTGTCACATGTTTAGAGTACATTTAAATTCTTATGGACATGTCTGACCCACATGTAACACATTGCTGCTCTCCGGCTTCATGCTTGTGTGACAGTTCTTGAATAAAAAGTGTCCATCAATGGTGGTAATTACAGTCCAGGTTAGAGTACTAGATTATCATTGAATAATTAAAGCAAAAACTAATTCCAACTGTAAAAAAGAACTTTAAATGCCTAACTCAACATTTATTAAGTTCTTGCTAAACAACAGTAACTGACTAATCAATGCACTTTGGTAGCCTCTATCTTAAATGGTGCCCAATTACTGTTAACTTTGTTATCTTTTCTAATTTCTAAACCAATGACCTTTTTCAAAAATATCTCAGTAAAGAGACCTGGGTTCGCTTCCCGGGTCCTCCCTGTGTGGAGTTTGCATGTTCTCCCCGTGTCTGCGTGGGTTTCCTCCGTGTGCTCCGGTTTCCTCCCACAGTCCAAAGAGATGTAGGTTAGGTGCATTGGTGATCCTAAATTGTCCCTAGTGTGTGAGTGTCCCCTGCGGTGGGCTGCTGCCTTGCCCGAGATTTGTTCCTGCCTTGCACCCTGTGTTGGCTGGGACTGGCTCCGGCAGACCCCCGTGACCCTGTGTTAGGATATAGTGGGTTGGATAATGGATGGATGCATGAATGGATGAAGAAAGTGTCAATGAGACATTGTCATATAACGAGGCCCATTAAAGGCAGAAAGGATGTGAGAGACATACAGGTATTTGTGTTTCTAACCATTGCTTTTCTCTTTACAAACGGAGATATTTAATCCATGAACCCGTGGTTGGTTCAAATCCTGGGAGATGGAACAGATTGTGCTTTCTGTGTCAGGTTGCTACCTAGTCTAGTGTTACTACATTAAAAGGAGATTATGTTAGCCTTAGGAGACATACACGTTAGTAGAGGCAAGTTTGAAATGAAAATACAAATACAGTAGTCAGAAAAGTTGTACTAATAAATTGTTTGGAAGAAACAATAATATAATTCACAGCACCTTGAAAAGAGGGATTACTCTACCAGAAGAAAAAAAAAACTGTAATAATTTGATTGTTTCAGCATACTGTATATTTCCTTGTTTAAATTAAAACAGATCCTATCGCTCTTATGGATACTAGTCCTTAAATGTTTTGAGACTCTTGCTTGGACACAAGTAGGAATAAAGATATTTAAATTATATATTGGTGATTGCTTTGTAAAATATTGAAAGAACATTGTGTTTTGCAGGTAAAATAAAACTAATTGCATAGCTCTCATTTATAAGTAGCTTTTACGCTAACCAAATAATAATTTTGATTTTACAACTACCTGAAACTTGAATCTGAAATTTGCAGTAAGCAATGCTCAAAGCCCCTTGAATGTTTTTCATTTTCCTTAAAACAAGCAGATAAATACTCTTAACAGTGACACCTTCTGTCATACTGTAAATGATTACCGTTTGCTGTTGTATGAGGAGGAAACACTACAGTTGTTTAACATCATCTTAAATTTCAAAAATGTTATGAATGTGATACCTCATGGAAAGCTCATCCTTAGACTGCAGCCAGGTTCAGCATGAGGTGTGCAAATCCATATATAGCTCACTAAAACTCATAATACAATGTTTTATAAAGCTACATTTAATTTCAATTGTTAATAGGTTCCCTGCCCTCTTTTATTTAATGTAAGGCATTCAAGTAAAAATGCATCGTCAAGCTGAATATATTTAAAGATCATAACTTTATTAATAGAGTAGTGTACTCTGTGAGTACAGAGTATAGTGAAATCATTGTTTCTATATCTGACTAATATGAAACCCTTCCTAGCACTATCACCATTATAGGACCACTGGGAGCTGATAACCGCCCTGGTAGCAACAGAAGCAAGCAGAGTTAGGATGACTTGTAGTGTATGGGTCATTAAATTAAAGACATAGCACCAATATGACTATACTTTTCCCAGTTACTCATAGCAATTAATTTTTTTATGTATGGATACTAATTTCATGAGGTGACATACATAGGAATTCAGATTTGGCTGAATATGTACCAAAATGCAATTTTATTTAAATAAATCATGAGACTGGACATCTATCCATCAGTCCATTTACCGAACCCAAAAAATCTAATTTTGGGCCATGGAAACTAGAATTTATAACTCTAATATCCAGTACCAGGCAGGAATTAACCCTGGATCAGCCATCAGTCCATTGCAGGATACATCATCAAAAAAAGACCCACACTGACTAATTTTAGGCCATTTCTTAATTGCTGATAGATACCGTAGTTGAAATTTGGGATGTAGAAAAAATGTCATGCAAAAACATGTGGAACATGCAAAGTCTACACTAAACGTGACTAGGCCGGAATTCAAATTTAGGCTTTTGCAGTTGCGACGGACAAGTGCTAACTAATGTACCGAAGTATGTATCGTTAAAAAAGTGTAATTCGAAAATCAAAAGTCTTTAGATGGAATACACACTATAAGAGAAAGACTTGAGCAATCTAGTTAACTCTTTGAGGGCTGAATATTTTTTCCAAAAACCTCAGTTTTCTGAAAAGCACACAAAGCAATGGTTCAATGGTATAAATCAACATAAAACGTCTGTTGCTATGTGCTGTGGCTGCTGTTGGCGCATGTTCGGCAACTCTGGTGGCAGTGGCTGCGCGGGGGTGCCTCAATGGCCAGCAGGAATGCACGATGCACCGGCTGTCTGGCTATCCTCGCAAAACAGGTGGGTGGCGGTGACAGTCGCAGTGGGACACAATATGGTTTGTACCTCTTGTCATCATAAGTGGTGGTTCTCCCAGAGACTGATCAGCTGATGCTGGCGCCGCACTTTCGTTTTCGATGTCCACCTCCTGGTTCCTTGCATCCAATTCCAAGTCCAACAAGTCAGAGTCTGATTTAATGATAATATGTAAAACATCCATGAAGTATTTAATCTCTCCCCAGATGTTGATGCCATTTTAGAGGTTGTTTGCTCTTCGCTACTCATGCAGAGAATCGAGGTTAAGTCAACAAAGCTACTTAACTTTCCTTCTAGCAAAGAGAGTCAAACTTAAACGCAAGGGTGAGTTTTGTCTCAGTTTACAGCTGATTACTGTCCTCTACCCCTGAATTTCAACAAAAGTCGACTCCAGCCTTGAAAGAGTTAACTCAAATCTCTCCTCAGCAAACACTGAGTTGAACGCATTGAAAACATCAATAGGAGACTGACTTATGCAGCCAAGAGTCTGAGGATTTAGAATTAAAGGCAACAAGAGGAAAAGGATATGATTTACACTTGCAGTATTTAGCCATATGCTGAATATGGTGTGTACTGTTGGACAGTACAGTGCTAGAGAAGATCCAGAAAAAATCTGGTTGACTATTTCCGGTTCCATGGGGTTTAAGCTTCAAGAGTGAAAGATTAGATTGATTTAATCTTAAAATTGAAGGATAGCAAAGTAGAAGTTGCAACAGTGGAGGCAGTGCTGCCTGGACCGTGGTTTTCCCACTCAATTGGGATATTTTTGATTACAATCCACAGGAAAAAAATGGATTTTGCAGGTTGTATTTTTGGGGTAATTTTTTTTAATAAAAATGTAGTATTTTGGGATATTTTTCTGCTCTCTTCCTCTTCCTAATTACCATGTTTTTCATACTTTGGTGACACCCTCCCCAGCTCTTCACATCTTTATGCATACTTTATCATTCTAAAATCTCTGAGTTCCCCTGCTGTTTGATAGCATATACCCATTCTGTCATTCTCAAATCTTCAAGGGTCTTTGATGGTATCTACTTAATCAATCACTTTTGACGCCACTTCTCAGTTTCTGGTGTGTCACTTTTATATGTCAGGTGCAGGGCTATTTTTTGGCCAACTACACGATTCTTGAGCTGCCCATGGACAATACCATTTTTTAAGGACCCTGAGTAAAGGGCACATGTGTGGCTTCTCCACACTGGTACAATGATGCAAAGGAATCCAAAGACAATCAGGTTTATATTATAAAACAGGGGTCTCCAACTCCAGTCCTGGAGAGCTACTGTGGCTGCAGGTTTCGTTCTACCCCTTTTCTTAATTATTGACCAGATTTTGCTGCTAATTAACTCTTTGCCTTAATTTTAATTAATGCACAACTTAAGACTCAGGCCCCTCAATTATTTCTTATTTTCTTAATAAGCAACCAAACAATATTAAGACAAAAAATGAACTGACATATAAACAACAACCTGCGTCCATCACACGATAACTGAAAATAAAGAAAGGTGAAGGCCTCAGTAATGTTAATCTGCTCAGGTCCACAAAACATTTTGACAGCGGTCTTAAAAACGAA
This sequence comes from Polypterus bichir lapradei, assembly GCA_026402145.1. Lineage (NCBI taxonomy): Eukaryota > Metazoa > Chordata > Cladistia > Polypteriformes > Polypteridae > Polypterus > Polypterus bichir. Next base: position 33,172,224 of record JANRMT010062821.1, on the reverse strand, counting down.
AATCAACAGTTTTGGCAATGTCTGCCATGGCAGAATGAGCACCATGGAATTAAATAACGGGTTTAATTTGCAACGAGAATTGGTTTCAAATGATGCTGTTTAAGGAAAAAAGAATCAATTCAGTGGTCAGAGTCTCAAGAAAAGTCCATTAAAATAAAAGGAAATAGTTAATTAGCAGCAAAGACTGGTCACTAATTAAGAAAAGAGTTAGAATGAAAACTTGCAGCCACAGTAGCTCTCCAGGACTGGAGTTGGAGACCCCTGTTATAAAACCAAAAAAGTGTAGGATTAACACAATGTAAAAGTGTTAAATCATAAGTAGCACAAAGCACTGTCTTCTTCATCTATCACAGTTACCTGTCTTTCATAATTCTGCTTCTCTCATAAGGACCCTTTGTCCTAAAGTGTCCTCCGTTGTCTATCCTGAATTTCTTTAGGCAGTAAAGCAGCAATAACCCAAAGCATGCTGGATCATTTCTATTTACTGTACAACAGAGGTTCAAGACAGGATCTCTCTTTATATTATGCTGATCTTGCCGCAAAGCTATAACTTCAGTATCCCTCAAAAGCCATGTAGCTCCTCTCTTTTCCATTCCTTATATTGAGACCAAAACAAAGCCTAGCAGACTTATGGCTAGCCTTTTACTAGTTCTACCTGATTATACCTTCAAATCAGCAACTTAGCCCTAGCCTGTCCATCTAGTGAGTCTGTACTGCTGCCTTTCAGCCAGGAGGATTATTCTTGTCAGTCGTCATTCTTTTCTTTTAAAAGAGCATCATGCACCCGTTAAATCTATTGTATTGTCTTCTGTATGACATCTTGCGAAAGCAGGATATGTTTTTAGCCAAGGTGCTATTTTGTCTTTCCTATACATGGATTCCTGCTTGTTACTTTGCTGCAGCACCACAGCTTCCCAGTGGTCCCTGCTTTCCTCTCTGCTAAGTAAAGCGCCTGTCCTATTTCCAGAGTGGTACTGTCAAAAGAGTTTATCTTGCCTTGTGCCAAAACATTATGGCAGCATAACACCTTTTCATAAAGTCTATGAATTGTGAAAATATTAAGTAAAGTTAAAAGCAGATGATATTTTAAGCTATGCTATACTATTAAAAAAGTTCATGCGAGATTTGAAATTTGCAATCCTATGACTTGAAGAGTATTAATTTGGCTTTAAAATAGATGGATGGTTAAGTATGCACGGTAGTCATATATATTATGGTCATATTTTAAACTATCTAATGCATTTTAATTAAAAAATATAATTATTATTATTTTTTTTTGACTAGGATGGTCTTAATGTATTGATCCAGTATCATAACACTGAAATAGCATAACCACAAAAGATAAAATAATGAAACAGTCGAATATTTTTATAAACAGGGCAAGATATTTTGTACAATTGCATGATGATATTTTCCATACATTCCTATTTCTACATTGTCTGGATCTGAGTTACATTCTTGAACTGAAATTGTTCTTGTTGGTACAGGCAATGGAATGTCAGCTACTCTTGCTGTTAACTCTGCTACTGCTGCTACTGCTTGCTGTTACAGATTGTATGTCTTACCTTTTTAGCTTTCTTACATTATTAATGTCAAAATGGTAATATGCCAGAAGCCACCACACTTAACCTGATAAAGCAATGCTATTTTAAATAAAGTTTCATGGTCGCTTGCAACAACAATCATATATAAAACTTTTCAACTTAATTTACACTTTATGATATTTTTATATTCATGCAAACATTTTGATATAATTTTAAGTTACAGTGAGTTATAACAACACTATCATACTATTTCTGTAAAGCTAGCATATATAGCATAAGCTCAGCCATGCAGCGTGGATCAAAACCATTAATGGCTTTATAAGTTAGATGAATTATTCTGAAGTATAAATTAGCTGTAAAGTAGTCTCGTGGAGCCACATATGATTCTTAAACAAGAATACACATCTAGGCACAAAAAAAGTGTGTAGTGAATAGAGGCAAATGCTACACCCACAGGGCTTCTTCCAAGAACACCCACTACCGTTTTCTCCAGTCCATGTGTTTTAAAATACTGCTGGGGTTTCAGGAAGGGAGCAAAAGATACTGAACAACAAACTTGATGCTGAAAGAAAATAAAAAGCTAAAATTTCTATTATCCATCAAGGATCATAGTAGCACAAGGTAACTGAAGCTTAATAATTAAATTGCATGTTGTAATGAGTACTGCGACAGAGCAGATAGACAGACAGGCATATAGACCACCACAACTATTGGGCTCCACATGTTTGAAATGTTTGCCACAATATCTGTCATTTTAACTATTCCAACACTGTATGATAGCAGCAGCAAACAGAGTTTGATAAGCATTGTGGTCTATGGATATACAACGTGTTTAAACACTGAGCTATTTTGTCAGACAGTAATGCTCATTTCCTTTAGTTATTAATTAAGACATGCAGTCAAAAGGTGGATGTTGCACACTCTCATCTGTGCATCTACTGGTGTTGTTTGGCAGATTTGTTGACTTGGGTGTTTTGAGCACCGAAATCTGCATCTCCTGGGTGTGTTTGTTATCAGTACTTTAACAGCAGTTCTTTTGACATTGTGGCACACCATTTACTTTAAATGCACATTTTGTACTTCATATTTCCATGAATGTAGCCACCATTATGACACTATTGTCATAATGCTGAACAAAAGAGGGTGCACACAGCACTTGCGTCAAAATATCGCTCATGTTTATCATTTATCCATTGTATAATCTGATGCTACAGATTTTTTTTTTCTTGCATCAGGTTTTGTTTATTTTTAACTCAAATTTAAATGTTGTGACCACAAAGGGCTGCCAATGAGCCAAAAAACACAATTAGAAATGACACAGATAAAGTCATATGAAAAGGTTTGGGAACCCCTCTCAGCCTGAATAATAATTTACTCAACTTTCAACAAAAAAGATAACAGCAGTATGTCTTTCATTTCCTAGGAACATCTGAGTACTGGGGTGTTTTCCAAACAAAGATTTTTAGTGAAGCAGTATTTAGTTGTATGAAATTAAATCAAATGTGAAAAACTGGCTGTGCAAAAATTTGGGTACCCTTGTAATTTTGCTGATTTGAATGCATGTAACTGCTCAATACTGATTACTTGCAACACCAAATTGTTTGGATTAGTTTGTTAAGCCTTGAACTTCATAGACAGGTGTGTCCAATCATGAGAAAGGTATTTAAGGTGGTCAATTGCAAGTTGTACTCTCCTCTGATGAGTGACAGCATGGAATCCTCAAAGCAACTCTCAAAAGATCTGAAAAAAAAGATTGTTCAGTATCATTGTTAAGGGGAAGGCTACCAAAACTATCTCAGAGTTTAAACTTCGGTTTCAAGTGTAAGCAATGTAATCAGGAAATGGAAGGCCACTGGCACAGTTGCTGTTAAACCCAGGTCTGGTAGGCCAAGAAAAATACAGGAGCGGCATATGCGCAGGATTGTGAGAATGGTTACAGACAACCCACAGATCACCTCCAAAGACCTGCAAGAAAATCTTACTTCAGATGGTGTATCTGTACATCATTCTACAATTCAGTGCAATTTGCACAAAGAACATCTGTATGGCAGGGTAATGAGAAAGAAGCCCTTTCTGCACTCAGACCAGAAAAAGAGTCGCTTGTTGTATGCAAATGCTCATTTAGACGATCCAGATTCATTCTGGAACAAAGTGCTTTGGACTGATGAGACAAAAATTGGGTAATTTGGTCATAACAAAAAGCGCTTTGCATGGCGGAAGAAGAGCACCGCATTCCAAGAAAAACACCTGCTACCTACTGTCAAATTTGGTGGAGGTTCCATCATGCTGTGGAGCTGTGTGGCTAGTTCAGGGACTGGGGCCCTTGTTAAAGTCGAGGGTCGAATGAATTCAACCCAATATCAACAAATTATTCAGGATAATTTTTAAGCATTAGTCACAAAGCTGAAGTTATGTAGGTGTTGGATATTCCAACAAGACAATGACCCAAAACACAGTTCGAAATCTACAAATTCATTCATGCAGAGGGAGAAGTACAATGTTCTGAAATGGCCATCACAGTCCCCTGACTTAAATATCATTGAAAATCTATGGGATCATTTGAAGAAGGCTGTCCATGCTCGGCAGCCATCAAATTTAACTGAACTGGAGGGATTTTGTATGGAAGAATGGTCAAAAATACCTCCATCCAGAATCCAGACACTCATCAAAGGCTATAGAAGGCATCTAGAGGCTGTTATATTTGCAAAAGGAGGCTCAATAAGTATTGATGCAATATCTCTGTTGGGGTGCCCAAATTTATGCACCTGTCTAATTTTGTTATGATGCATATTGCATATTTTCTGCTAATCCAATAAACTTAATGTCACTGATGAAATGCTACTGTTTCCATAAGGCATGTCATATATTAAAAGGAAGTTGCTACTTTGAAAGCTCAGCCAATGATAAACAAAAATCCAAAGAATTAAAAGGGGTTCCCAAATTTTTTCATATGACTGTATAAGTTCAAATAAAAATTCCTTTATTAATTACCTTTTTTCCAACAAGCATGTAATATTCAGTTCTTTTCCCTGTCCTTCTACTCCCCCAGTGAGTGTCATCCGCTTTCTCCCGACTCTGACTCCCTGATCAATATGAGGCGGCTTCTTTTATGTTGGACAATGGAGTACTTCTGGTGCCATTGCATTGCATGGTGGAAGCACTACCAGGTCATAGGGAAGCTCTCTAAAACAGGCATCGTCTTCTGCTGTGAGCACCCTCTGGTGGCACCCAGGGACACTAACAGGGCTGCTCTTCAGAACTACAGTAGTGGCCAAAAGGTTTGGCAGCTACACAAATATTGTGTTTTGCAATATTTGCGGCATCAGTTTTTGTGTTGACAATTTACATTGTTTTTATATTATTGTGCAAAGTGATCAGATGAATATTAATTCATTGCAAAAAACTTTATTAGCATAAAAAGTTAAATTTATCACAAAAACACATTTTCACTTATTTTGGCCCTGGCACAAAATGATCAGCTAAAAGTGTCCAGCAAGCTTCAGGACCATCTCCTCCTGAGGAGTCAGCTACAGAATCGTGTTGTCACCAGTGCAGAGCTTGCTCAGTGTTGGCAGCAGGCAGGTGTGAGTGCATCTGCACGCTCAGCGAGGGGAAGACTTTTGGACGGCCTTATGTGAAGAAGGGCAGCAAAGAAGCCACTTCTTTCTGACAAAAACGTCAAGGACAGACTGAAATTCTGCAGGAAGTACAATGAATAGAGAGCAGAATACTGGTGCCAAGTTATTCTTTGGATGAATCATCCTTTTGACTGTTTGGGACATTTGGAAAACCGCTTGTCCGGAGAAGGAAAAGGTGAACGCTACCATGAGTCCTGTGTCATGCCAACAGTGAAGCCTCCTGAGACAATCCATGTGTGGGGTTGCTTCTAATCAAGTGAGTGGGTCCAATCACAATTCTGCCCAAGAACACTGCTAGAAATAAAGAATTGTGTCAAAACAAAAACATCCTCCAAGAGCAACTTCTCCCAACAATCCAGGCGCAATTAGGTGATGATCTGTGTATTTTCCAACATGATGGATCACCATGGCAAAAGGCAAAAGTGATAACGAAGTGGCTCGGAAATCTTAACATTGAAAGGTTTGGACCCATAGCCAGGAAACTCCCGAGATCTTAATTCCATTGAGAACCTGTGGTCAATTCTCAAAAACAAGCAGAAGCTCACAAATTCTGATCAACTCCAAGCACTAAAAAGGCAAGAATGAATCAACATTAGTCAGGATTTGGCCCATAAGATGATATCCATCGTGCCAGACTGAATTGCAGAAGTTATGAAGAAGAAGGTTCAACTCTGTAAATACTGCCTCTTTACATAAATTTGATATATTTGCCAATAAAAGCCTTTGAAACATATGAAATGTTTATAATTGTTCAGTATACCATAGAAACATATAAAAAAAAATTTGAAAATGCTGAAGCAGCAAAGTTTGCAAAACACAACATTTGTGTCACTGCCAAAACTTTTGGCAACTACTGTACAGCAATAGTACAAACCCTGCTGGTGTCCAACATAGGGCCATGCCAGAGAAGCACTGCCACCTATTGTAATGGAGGATGAATTGCCTATTGTAGACAAACTCCCCCAATCGATCCATTAGTCTTTGTCCCCAACTAGGATTAGAACTAGGCATCATCCCCACCAGGATGTACCTCCATCCATGCTGTCCTTATGTTATGGCCTTCTGGTTGGGTAAGAATATTGTTCTTCACCTCTATCGAGATGTCTGTCCATTCATTATGGCATCTACAATGTCTAGTAGGGTTTCTTAAGGAGACCTTTCAACTGTAGACAGCTCATCATAAGCAGAAGCTCCTCTGATATTCAAAATCGCTGCCCCTACTTTGAGCACTGCCTTCATGAGGCATTGGATTGGTTTAGAAATGGGACACTCACTGAGCCATCTAATCATTCCCACACAATTTTATATGTGTGGGAACTCATGGTTGTCTCTCTCTCTCTCTCTCTATATATATATATATATATATATATATATTATACACCTGGCTTCATCAAGACTAGTTTTAAAGTTAACTGAAAACCAGTGACAAGACTTGAGAGCAGAGGTGATATTCTCAGTGTTATATCTCAGCCAGTGTTTGCTGGGGTTCAAATTCTTGTTTGATGTCTTTTTTGTTCAGTTTTGAGTCATTGGGGTATGCTAATGTTACTTTTATTTATTTTGGCTTTTTTATGCCTGAGCTATGTTGCATGTATATTGTGGGTGGACCCCAAGAGGTGGGGCCACCTGACAGTCACCACCTGGAACCGCCCACCACCCAATGAATCCAGAGGATCTTCCAAAGTTCGTGGCACTCCATCTTGAAAGTGCTAAGTAGTGGTGAGTTACTGTGATCTTTTATGTTTATTGTGATTTTCAGATTTTGACTTCATGCTCTTTTTTTGATTTAATTTTGGCTTTCTGTATTGGAACTTTCATTGCAATGGATTAGCTTATTGCCTTTGTGACCCACTGAATTTCACTGTTATTAAAGAGCATTTTTATGAAGAGTAAATCTCTTACTTTATAGCTTTTGCATGGCCCATATTTTTTTTTATATCACCTGGGTTTTTAATGAGATTTTCCCCCTCCAGTGGGCATTTTTGGAAATGCTTTTGGGACTTATGTGCTTTTAGGACTCTCAGTCATAAAACTAAAAATCCCTAATGGTGCTATTATGCTTGCTCCTACATGTTTTGACTTAATTGCAACACAGTAAAAGAAGATTAGAACTGCAAAAAATACAGATTTACAATAATTAATTCTGCTCACAACAAGTGGAGGTTTGGTTTTTATTGCCTACACACACAGCAAAGAAATAGGCTTAGTTTTGTAATATTACTAAACTGCATGGTACAAATATTTCATCATGAGATAAAATGAGTATGAAAGTAAATGAGTAAAAATATATCTATTCATTTCTTAGCCTGCTTTTTCTACTACACAACACAAAACATGGAAACTAACATAGATGCTAACTCTTGAAATGTATAAAATGAAAGGCGCATTCCAAATCTAGAAGGGACACACACTCTTCACTAGGGAAGTGCATTCAAGAAGACAGACTTATTTAGACTGGAGAACTTTGAGTTGCTAGTAAGTTTTAAATGGGTAACTTTGGGACGTGGGAGTCAACAAAATTAACTGAAGAAAAGTAGCACATAACTGGGGAGAATATGCATATTCCTAAAACAACACAACTGGTTTAGGGCTGAAACCCACATATTGAGGTCTATACCATTATTAAATTGAACAAAATGAATGATTGGATTAACTGACTTCGACCAGTCAGGATAGCAATGCCATCTGAAGAATTTTCTCTCATTGCAACAACTTTCCTTTTCTCATTGATTAATGAATTTTTACTCAACAACTTCCTTTTTCTTTGAGTTAAACATAAATGTAAGATAAGCAGTTTTCATCCGTGCATGTACAGTTTATTGAGAGAGCGGATCAGCGAGCGGAAGCAGAGAGCGGATCAGCGAGCGGAAGCAGAGAGCAGCGGCGTCTCCCACAGGCACGTAGCCCTTCGCAAGCACCAGAGCAAGTTCACCTGAGGTAAAGCCGGCAGCTGACCAGTAGAAATAACCAGCAGTGAAAAATTAAAGTTGATCGCTCAGCGGGTGGTGGAAACTTAAAGCGACGGTGATTCAGCTAAACATGGAAAGCGCCGAAGCACCTATAAAAACAGCAAAGATGACCTCAACACTTAATGTAAGTTCTATCTGCTCTCTGCCCATCGAGGGCACGTTTATATGTTGTGTGTCCTGCAGTATGTACAGCTCAGGTTTTCCGGCCGACAGTGCAGATAGCTTCACCTGCCAAAAATGTTTAGTTAATTTAGAGTTGGTCGGGAAAATACGCGAATTGGAGGACCGCGTTAGGAATCTGATAGCGATTAGGCAAACCGAAAATTGGATCGACTCGGTTTGTTTAGACAATTCGGCTACTTCTGATTCGGCCTCAGTCTCTCCAGGTCCCACTGTAGTCAGTGCACGGCCGAAATCAGCAGCACCAATTCTGCCACAGGGCGAGTGGGTAACAGTAAGACGGGGGTCTAAGAATCCAAAATTTAGTCCCCCAGCACCCAGATCACCAATTCGGACCCAAAACAGGTTCTCAGCTCTCTGCAGCGCGCCTGTGGAAACAGAGAATAAGAAAGTGCTCATAATTGGCGATTCCATAGTGCGGAATGTTAGAATTCCAAACTATGTTAAACCAGCAGTTAATGTTAAGTGCCTCGCAGGGGTCAAGATTTCTGGCATAGAGGCCGCATTGGACCGTGTCGCCGACAATGAAGTATCTACCTTATTGCTGCATGTCGGCACTAATGATATTTATTTACAGCAATCTGAGGTATTAAAGAGGAACTTCATCTCTCTATGCACTAAAGCTAAAACAAAATGTCGGAATTTAATTGTATCTGGTCCCTTACCAAGATTATATAGAGGGGATGTGATTTATAGCAGATTGCATTCCTTTCACTGCTGGCTAGAAACCTGGTGTGCAAATAAAAGCATAGCATTTGTGAACAATTGGGATGATTTTTGGGAAAGGCCTGGGTTTTTCAGAAGAGATGGTCTTCATCCTAACTGGAGGGGGTCTTATGTATTATCCCAAAATATGGCAGCAAAACTACCTGGTTGACTGATTAGAGCACCATCCAGGCCGCAGTCATGTGATCTTAAATCACAGGCTGTTGTTTATCCCACCTGTTATTTTCCTGAAGCTGTTATCCATAATCCCTGTTGTGGGGCATCCAGTAAATTTAGTCTTGATACAAACCTTAAATTAATTGATAACCAAAAAATAGGGTGTATAATTAGACCAAGGGATAAAACCAGACCCTCCACCAGGGGCATCTGTAATAGAAATTTACTTCAAATTAAAACAAAAAATATATCACCAGTTCAGAAAGAACCATGCAGTTTTAAATGCTGTTTATTGAACATTCGCTCTCTTGGCACTAAAGCTGTTTTGGTAAATGATATTATATTAAGTACAAATCTGATCTGTGTCTTCTTACTGAAACCTGGCTTAGTAAATGTGACACTGTTCCCCTAGCAGAGGCGTCACCAGATGGATACTCTTTCCTTCATAAGTCTAGAGATTCTGGTCGAGGAGGAGGCCTTGGAATAATTCATTGTAATAAAATGCAAATCACTTCTAAAAATTTAGGCAACTTTACATCCTTTGAGGTATTCATTTTAAATATTAAAACAGATTCCAACACAATTATAGTGCTAGTCTACAGACCACCAGGGCCATATTCATTGTTCATGACTGAATTTAGCAACCTTCTGTCTGATTTGGCTATAAATTATGATCACGTAGTTCTGATGGGGGATTTTAATGTACACATTGATGTGGAAACTGACACTTTTAGCAAATGTTTTACTTATTTGTTAAATTCAGTAGGATTTTGTCAGATTGTCAAAGGTCCAACTCATAATCATAACCACACATTAGATTTAATTATAACTTACAAAGTTGAAATTCAAAATTTAAATATTACTCCATTAAATGAAGTTATTTCCGATAACTTCTTAATTACATTTGATTTAGTTCTGCCCATGCCAATGCACTCACAGATTAAAACAAAGACAGTGCGACATCTAGATTGTAATTCTGCTTCAAAATTTATAGATACCTTGAGTAAGTCGAGTGTAATTGTGGAAAACCTTTTAGATCAGTTAACATCAAATGTAAACATGGAAAACAATTTAGATCAGCTAATATCACATTATAATGTGACCTTGAGAGATGCTCTGGACACAGTGGCTCCCCTTAAAACAAAAGTGATCAAAGCGCATAGAAACTCTCCCTGGTTTAATGAAAATACTCGAGCTCTTAAATTAGAGTGTTGAAAACTGGAGCGCAGATGGAGAACAACAAAGCTACATGTCTTTCAAATTGCATGGACAGAGAGTGTTAATAAATATAAAAAAGCCCTCTTTAAAGCTCGCTCAGAATACTATTCTACATTAATAGATAGCAATAATAAAAATCCTCGGGTACTGTTTAGAACAGTGGCTAAATTAACAAATGGCAATTCAGATCAACAGTGCAAAATACCAACAGATATTAGCAGTACAGACTTTATGAACTTCTTCAATGAGAAAATTAAAAATATAAGATCCCAGATCTCAGCATCACAGTACAAACCAAATACTAGCTTAGCAGACCCTGCCGCACATTGCATTCAGCACTTTAGTAATTTTAATCCTGTAACTGAGCAGGAAGTCTTAACTTTAATTACTAAAATGAAGCCCTCTACTTGTTCCCTAGATCCAGTGCCAACAAAACTAGTAAAAAGTGCAATGGATGTTCTTGCAGCACCTATTCTAACGATTATCAATAGTACATTACTGCATGGCACAGTAACTGATGCACTAAAAGTGTCAGTCATTAAACCTTTACTTAAAAAGTCAGACCTAGACCCACACATACTAAATAATTATAGGCCTATTTCAAATTTACCATTTCTCTCTAAAATACTAGAAAAAGTAGTCGCCAGTCAGCTTCAGTCACACCTTACGCATTACAATTTATTTGAGAAATTCCAGTCTGGTTTTCGCACTGGTCATAGTACAGAAACTGCACTAACACGGGTTGTAAATGACATTCTGATATCCTCTGATGAAGGAAACTTCACTGTAATTATGTTATTAGACTTAAGTGCAGCATTTGACACCATTGACCATTCTATTTTACTGCACAGGCTAGAAAATGATGTTGGACTTACAGGCCCCGTGCTCGCTTGGTTCAGTTTTTATTTATCAAATCGATTCCAATATGTACAGAAATGTGCTGACAGTACTCCATCATTATACACAGAAGTTCAATATGGTGTCCCGCAGGGCTCAGTACTGGGACCTTTACTGTTTTCACTTTACATGCTTCCACTGGGATCTCTCATTAGGAAACATAATATTAATTTTCACTCGTATGCAGATGACACCCAGTTATACCTTTCATTTAAATCAAATGAAGTTTCTCCGATGTTGTCTTTAATTAGTTGTGTTAGTGAATTAAAGGAATGGATGAATGAGAACTACTTGTCTTTAAATACAGATAAAACAGAGATGTTAATTGTTGGAGGGAATGACGCTGATCACAGCAATATTTTGTCGACATTTAACTCAGTTGGAATCCCAATTAATTTTACTGAATCAGCCCACAATCTAGGAGTTATCTTTGATTCTAGCATGTCATTTAAAGCACATATTATAAAGATGTCCAAAACATGTTTCTTCCATCTTAAAAATGTTAGGAAATTAAGGGGCTTTCTAAATAAACAGGATTGTGAGAAATTAATTCATGCATTTATCTCTAGTAGGATTGACTACTGCAATGCGGTGTTCACTTGCTGTTCAAACTGTTCTTTATACAGCCTCCAGTTAATCCAAAATGCGGCTGCAAGAATTATTACAAGAACAAGAAAATATGAACACATAACTCCAGTTCTTAAATCCTTACACTGGCTCCCGGTTAAGTTTAGGGCAGATTTCAAAATCCTCCTTTTAACATATAAAGCATTAAATGGCCAAGGTCCGGCCTACTTGTCTGAACTTATCATGACTTACAAACCTGAGCGCACATTAAGATCTCAAGATGCCGGTCTGCTTATGATTCCAAGGATTAATAAAATAACAGTGGGAGGTCGAGCTTTTAGTTACAGGGCCCCTAAACTGTGGAATGGTCTTCCTGCTTCTATAAGAGATGCCCCTTCGGTCCCAGCCTTTAAATCCCGGCTGAAGACTCAATACTTCAGTTTAGCATATCCTGACTAGAGCTGCTGAATAACTGTACATACTGCATCTCTGTTGTTAGTCATTAGCACTAAAACATAAGTAACATGATAATTATAATTGAATACTAACCCTCACCTATTCTGTTTCTGTTCTCGGTACTCAAATGTGGCAATTGGTGCCACGGCCCACCTGCCAAGTTGTTTGCCTGCCTATGGTAAAGTCATCCCTGGTGGAGGATCACAGGAATCATGGGAAAGAGGGGCCCTTTCATCGGATTGGCTGGCCGAGCAACATTTCAGCCGCAGAATGGCCAAATGGGGAGGCAGCTTGATGGATGAGGTCTCCAGCACTCTAAAAATATCAAAATCTTATTATGTGATATCATCTACTGTTAAATTCTGCTCTGTACTTCTGAAATTTTTACTATTATGCTGTATTAAGTATTTGTTCTGTTCTGTGTATTGTATTGTATTGAACCCCTTCTTTTGACACCCACTGCACGCCCAACCTACCTGGAAAGGGGTCTCTCTTGAACTACCTTTCCCGAGGTTTCTTCCATTTTTCCCTACAAGGTTTTTTTGGGAGTTTTTCCTTGTCTTCTTAGAGAGTCAAGGCTGGGGGGCTGTCAAGAGGCAGGGCCTGTTAAAGCCCATTGTGGCACTTCCTGTGTGAATTTGGGCTATACAAAAATAAACTGTATTGTATTGTATTGTATTCGCAGAAAGCTAGCAGAATATGGATCGAAATGATTATTTGTAATAACGATTTCACTCACATAGTCATAAAATATATATATAAAATATTATCAGTCCCTGAAATGAGCAATGCAGACCACCAAATTTGACTTTAGACAAAAAAAAATGCACCATCACCGCCAATAAGATGTTTTATATTTTGGATATAACAATGGAAGAAAAGTCCCATATACTTCTCCAATCTCAGCAATTAGGAATCACAATCTATTCTACCAAATAACATAACGTAACATTTTCAGTATTGTCATGAACCTATCCTAGCATCATCAAGTCAACGCAGAGACCACCTCTAGTTGGTGGCACCACTTCATTGCAGGGAACATTCACTTACACATCCACACTCATTTATACAGGGCCAGTTCAAAATTGTTAAATTAAACCAATTTGTATAAGAAATCTAGACTACTTGAGAAAAAACCCATAAGGTGACAAACTGAACAAGCAAACTCCACATGGACAGTGACTGCTGACTAATCCCAGACTCCAGTATGGCAGTAATGCTAACAATTGTGCCATCCTACATATATGATGCCACCATAACATGTGGTTATTATCTTTGATCGTTACTTTAAATTATGCTTGATTTTGCCAAATAGTTTTCAGCTTTAAGCTTTAAAGTAAGGTTCACATTGACTTTGTTTACTAATGTCATTTACATATACAGTGGTGTGAAAAACTATTTGCCCCCTTCCTGATTTCTTATTCTTTTGCATGTTTGTCACACAAAATGTTTCTGATCATCAAACACATTTAACCATTAGTCAAATATAACACAAGTAAACACAAAATGCAGTTTTTAAATGATGGTTTTTATTATTTAGGGAGAAAAAAAATCCAAACCTACATGGCCCTGTGTGAAAAAGTAATTGCCCCCTTGTTAAAAAATAACCTAACTGTGGTGTATCACACCTGAGTTCAATTTCCGTAGCCACCCCCTGGCCTGATTACTGCCACACCTGTTTCAATCAAGAAATCACTTAAATAGGAGCTGCCTGACACAGAGAAGTAGACCAAAAGCACCTCAAAAGCTAGACATCATGCCAAGATCCAAAGAAATTCAGGAACAAATGAGAACAGAAGTAATTGAGATCTATCAGTCTGGTAAAGGTTATAAAGCCATTTCTAAAGCTTTGGGACTCCAGCGAACCACAGTGAGAGCCATTATCCACAAATGGCAAAAACATGGAACAGTGGTGAACCTTCCCAGGAGTGGCCGGCCGACCAAAATTACCCCAAGAGCGCAGAGACAACTCATCCGAGAGGTCACAAAAGACCCCAGGACAACGTCTAAAGAACTGCAGGCCTCACTTGCCTCAATTAAGGTCAGTGTTCACGACTCCACCATAAGAAAGAGACTGGGCAAAAATGGCCTGCATGGCAGATTTCCAAGACGCAAACCACTGTTAAGCAAAAAGAACATTAGGGCTCATCTCAATTTTGCTAAGAAACATCTCAATGATTGCCAAGACTTTTGGGAAAATACCTTGTGGACTGATGAGACAAAAGTTGAACTTTTTGGAAGGCAAATGTCCCGTTACATCTGGCGTAAAAGGAACACAGCATTTCAGAAAAAGAACATCATACCAACAGTAAAATATGGTGGTGGTAGTGTGATGGTCTGGGGTTGTTTTGCTGCTTCAGGACCTGGAAGGCTTGCTGTGATAGATGGAACCATGAATTCTACTGTCTACCAAAAAAATCCTGAAGGAGAATGTCCGGCCATCTGTTCGTCAACTCAAGCTGAAGCGATCTTGGGTGCTGCAACAGGACAATGACCCAAAACACACCAGCAAATCCACCTCTGAATGGCTGAAGAAAAACAAAATGAAGACTTTGGAGTGGCCTAGTCAAAGTCCTGACCTGAATCCAATTGAGATGCTATGGCATGACCTTAAAAAGGCGGTTCATGCTAGAAAACCCTCAAATAAAGCTGAATTACAACAATTCTGCAAAGATGAGTGGGCCAAAATTCCTCCAGAGCGCTGTAAAAGACTCATTGCAAGTTATCGCAAACGCTTGATTGCAGTTATTGCTGCTAAGGGTGGCCCAACCAGTTATTAGGTTCAGGGGGCAATTACTTTTTCACACAGGGCCATGTAGGTTTGGATTTTTTTTCTCCCTAAATAATAAAAACCATCATTTAAAAGCTGCATTTTGTGTTTACTTGTGTTATATTTGACTAATGGTTAAATGTGTTTGATGATCAGAAACATTTTGTGTGACAAACATGCAAAAGAATAAGAAATCAGGAAGGGGGCAAATAGTTTTTCACACCACTGTATGTATGGTATGTTACAAGACGGGTATAAAACATTTATAAAATTGCATCTCATGTATGGAAGTGTCTTTTTTGGTATACTTTTATTTAAGGTCAAAATGCAAATACCAATCAAACTTTCAGTGTAATTTTCAAATTTTTTCCTTCACTGTCAAAGGGGAAGTTTTGTCAGCTATTCTAAATCCTGTTTCTCCCCACTTTTTAAGACTTTGAGACTGACTTTGACACTAAGGATAAAGCATTATTATTTTTTGTAGGTAAATTTTTGTTGATCTTCAGCCATTAAGCTTTTCCAAATGTGATGGAGTTAGTGAAAATATTTTATAATGGTCGTTAGCAATACAATATTAGGTACGTAATACAAGCTTCTGCTTGAGCAAGAAACTCAGACACAATGAAATACTTCATGGTGTGAAATGTGCAATGTCTACAATCTCTTAATTAACCCATTAGACATCCTGAAAATCAAAATTTGTATGATGTCAGTGAAAAAATGTGCATTATGAATCATTCAGTGCCTAGTACTGTATTGTAGCAGCTAGCAGTCAGTGCTTCACAGGCTGAGCAGGGGCTGTGTTCCTGTCTGACAGAAAAGAGGAGTGTATTTTTTGACAGGACTTAGGAGCATCTGAGAGAGGGGGTGGAGACTTTTATAGAAAAGAGGTGTAAGTGCCTGATTTGGACTCAGTGATGCTGACTTCTGTGGTGGTGGATAGCAGAAAACGACAGGGATTTCTGAGACAATGATTCCAACTGTGTTCATATTGCAGGGAACAACATGAGGCTACCTGTGACTTGTAACTAGTAGGCATTTGTTGTTAGGAGACACTTCCTGTTGTGCCTAACAACGGGAAAAGTGTAGTAATAGGCCTAATTAGGCCTTTAGAGTATTGTGGTAGTGTTTATTATTGTTCAAGAAACAAGGCAATCATTTGGCTGAACCACTATTCAGTGTGTGCCTTAGTCATCAGTGAGTGAGAGCCAAAAAACGGCATTGAATTTATAGGCAAGCTGCAGAAAAAAAGCAGGTTAACACATACTGTAAGTATAAAAAGGTATTAGGGGCAAAATTCCTTGATTTTCATCCCCAAAAAACTGTAAAAACCCTAACAATACTATTTAAAGCGAGTTTTATGCTTTGCGATTGTAAACTAATTATAGCATTAGTTTTGCAAAACAATATATGAAAGGAAGCTTGGTTGTTTTGCTGATCGCTATTTGCTATAATATGATTA
Source organism: Polypterus bichir lapradei (assembly GCA_026402145.1). Classification (NCBI taxonomy): domain Eukaryota; kingdom Metazoa; phylum Chordata; class Cladistia; order Polypteriformes; family Polypteridae; genus Polypterus; species Polypterus bichir. Next base: position 33,155,641 of record JANRMT010062821.1, on the reverse strand, counting down.
CATGCAAAAAAATAACTATTAGGGTATTTCCTCATTTTTTTTTTGTTCTTTATTTCGCATTATACAATTTCTTGTATTAGGAATTTGTTAGTTTTCGCATAGCCTTTGAGGTCAGAGTGCAGGGTCAGCCATTGTACAGCACCCCTGGAGCAATTATAGGTTAAGGGTCTTGCTCAGGGGATCTCTTTTGGCAGTGATGGGGGTTTGAACCGGCAACCTTCTGGATACCAGCACAGAGCCACCACTCCGCCCCCTATTATAACCTGCTCACCCTCCAAACTTCTAACCTTCATGCTCTTGACTAACTATAGCTACAGTGTTAGTCTGTGACAGAGTGGCACTCTAATAAACTGGTGCATGGCATACAATGTATTTTGAACAGCATCTACTGTAATTGAGTATATCTTATGAAAATTAGGAGGTCTGCGTTATGTTGGTCAAAAGTATAAGGTGGAGTGGCTATTTATTTGTATGTTGTGAATCAGTGTACAAGCTAAAGGCATTTTCCACACCTAATTTGTTTGATCAATGTTCTGCCAATACTCAAGCAGTAAGCAGAACCTCAAGTAGCATGGGGTATTAGACACAGTATTTAAAAGTATTTCAAAAGTTCCACAGCAAACCAACCTGTATGATCATGGTTAAATAATTCCACTGATAGAAGACACATACTCCCCCCCCCCCCCCATAATTATCCTTATTAAGTATAGCTTAATATACTTAATTTACATGTTTAAGTATTTTAGTTTGCATGTTCTCCCTATTGGGTTTCCTGTGTGTGCTCTGGTTTCCTCTTACCATCCAAAGACATGCAGGTTAGATGAACTGGTGTCACAAATTGGCCATAAAGTTTATTTGGTGTGTGGGTGTGTGTGTGTGTTCACCATGCAATTGACTGGTGCCTTGTCTAGGGTTTGTTCCTGTCTTACACCCTATGCTAGCTGCGATGTGCTCCAGCACCCACCTGCAGCCCTTGTGTTTATTAAACATGTTACAAAATGAAGTGACATACAATATGTATACAGGATATCCTGATACAAGATTCATAATACACCCATATTAAAATATGTCCCCGGAACAATGAGCAAAATAATTAATATTTTTGGAAAAAGTATGAAAAATGATAGAGGGTAATCTTAAAATCAATGAAGCACACATAATAACTGTCTATCTATCTATCTATCTATCTATCTATCTATCTATCTATCTATCTATCTATCTATCTATCTATCTATCTATC
>JANRMT010062821.1:33127839-33151807 GCA_026402145.1 Polypterus bichir lapradei | reverse complement strand
GTGAGTGAGTGAGTGAGTGAGTGAGTGAGTGAGTGAGTGAGTGAGTGAGTGAGTGAATGACTTAGTGGACACTGTGATGACATAGTGCCCTGTAAAAATGGGAACAACAACAGTTATTTATATAGCACATTTTTATACAAACAATGTAGCTCAAAGTGCTTTACATGATGAAGAACGAGAAAATTAGGAAACACTAATTAACATAGAATAAAAGTAAGGTCCGATGGCCAGGGAAGACAGAAGAAACAAAAAAAAAAAACTCCAGACAGCTGGAGAAAAAATACAATCTGCAGGGGTTCCAGGCCATGAGACCGCCCAGCCCCCTCTAGGCATTCTACCTAACATAAATAACTTCAATCAGTCCTCATGGTTTTCAGGCTTCACATGGAAGAAGCTGATGATGATGGTCATGTGGACTTCTGGCCTTTAACCCATCAATGCAGGGACATCATGGTGCTTTGATTAGGTGGTGGTGGCACAGATCGCCACCACAGAAAGAACAGAAGAGAAAGTAGGGGTTAGTACGGATTTTGGAGCCACCATGAATAATAATGATAATTAATTGAATATACAGAGCATCAGATTTAACTAAGATGAAGATATGAGAAAGCCATGTTAAAGTAATGAGTTTTCAGCAGTGTTTTAAAGTGCTCAACTGTATTAGCCTGACAAATTCCTATTGGCAAGCTATTCCAGATTTTAGGTGCATAACAGCAGAAGACTGCTTCACCACTTCTTTTAAGTTTAGCTCTTGGAATTCTAAACAGACACTCATTTGGTGATCTAAGGTTACGATTTGGAGTGTAAGGTGTAAGACATTCTGAAATATAAAATGGAGCGAGATTATTGAAGGATTTGTAAACCATAAGCAGTATTTTAAAGTCAATTCTAAACGACACAGGTAACCAGTGTAGTGACATCAAAACTGGGGTGATGAGCTCGGATTTTCTTTTCTGAGTTAAGATTCTAGCAGCTGCATTCTGTACTAGTTGCAATCGATTGATGTCTTTTTTTGGTAGTCCTGAGAGGAGTGGGTTACAGTAATCTACCCAACTGAAAACAAAAAACAAAAATAAAAGATGGATATATACTGTAGCTATGGATTGGTTTATGGTAGGCTTGAGAAGCCAGACATATAATATATATGTCTGGAGGCAACCATTAGTGAATTTTGCTTAGAAATGTGTGGAAACAATTAGATGGCTCACCGAGTGTTACATTTCTAAACCAATCCAACACCTCATGAATGTGGAACCCAAAGAGAGGGCAGTGACTTTGAACTGCAAAGATCAGAGTTGCTCTAGTTAACCTGGTCTAAAAGACAGCAAGCATTTGTTTAACTGATTAACTGTCTACAAATGAAAAGTCTCCTAAAAAAATTAGACATATAAATATGTGTCATTTATAATATATTGGCATTCAAAGACATCTGTGGACGAGTGGTAAATGTGAACGATACGTTGTCACAGGTGCTATGTGTGCTCTCTGTTGTTCATTGTTATGACGAGAATGTAGGATTCAATGTGAGTTTGATAGAATTGTCAGCTATATTCATGAAAATCTGAACTGAAAAATATGCATTTCAAGTAACAATGTGTCACAGCCTTTCAAAAGGACTGATGTAAGATTCCATTCTCAAAACACTTGAATCAACAAATCTGCCATACAACAACAGTAAAGCATGGACAAGGCTGCACAACATCCATGTTCTGACTGCATGTCTAACCAAATAACTAAAATGTAACCTTACTGTCTAATTGGAAATGCAAACATGCCATGACAAAATATCCACAGTGTTTTAACATGCAGTATACAGGTATCTATAGAACACAATGCTTATATAAACTCTATTTGCAGTTATTATACAATATAGTGATAGTCTCATCATCATTGGAGATGAAGCCCAGCACCACTGTGTCAAAATCAAATTTGACAATGGAGATGGAGGCATGTGTTTCCATGCAGTTGTGACTGTAGATGGTGTAGAGAAGAGGGCTGAGTACACAGGCTTGTGGCGCTCCTGTATTGAGTGTAATGATGATGGAGGCACAACCACCAACTCTCACTACCTGTGATCTCCCTGTGAGAAAGTTGCAAACCCAGGCACACAGGCGGCTGTTAAGTCCCAGGTTTCTCATATTGGTGGACAGTCTATAGGGGACAATTGTATTGAAAGCTCAGCTGTAATCAATGAACAGCAATCTCACAAAGTTGTTCTGCTTTATATCCATGTGGTTGAGAGTGGGTATGCAGGACTTGGGAGATGGCATCCTCTGTTGATCTGTTGGGGTGGTAGGCAAACTGGATTGGGTCTTTGGAGCTGGATATGGATGATGTAATTAAGAATTTAATGAGCATCTCAAAAACCTCCATGACTACCAAGGTCAGTGCAACAGGTCGATAGTCATTCAGACATGGGGGCTTGTTGTTCTTTGATACCAGGACAATAGTGGATCTTGTAAAGCACGTAGGAACCACAGACTGAGCCAGAGACTCATTGAAGATGGAGGTGAATACTATGGTCAGCTGGTCAGCATAGCTGCGCAACAGGCATCCTGATGTTGACCCGCTGCAGCACTCTGCGATTGTGATGATGTCACTCCACTCTGTCAGCAGGTTGTACCTGTTGCTAGCATTATGACGATTAGCCTCAAAATGGGCAAAGAGTGCATTAAGCTCATTGGCAAACGCAAAGACTGCACTCGCAGTCGCATTGGATTTATTTTTACAGTCTGTAATTGTGCGCAGTCTGTGCCACTTTCTGCACGTCACCCTGGTGGAAGAACTACTCCACATGCTCCTGGTACCCATGTTTTGAGTCCTTTATAGTGCGCTGTATGCCATAAGAAGCAACTTAGTAAGTGCTCATATCACCAGTGGTGAGTTCTGTCTTATAAGCAGCGGTACGTGTATTCACTGCCTTATGGGTAGTTGCATCAACCCATTGTTTTTGGTTAACAAAAATCATTATTGTTACAGTGAAGATAATATTTCTTTCAATCAAGCTAACAAAGCTGATGACTACTTCCACACAATTGTCGGTGTCATCTGTGCATGATCTGAACATTTTTCAGTCTACGTTATCGAGCACGTCCTGTAATGTAGATTCTGATTGTGCACAGCAGCACTTTAGTTCTCTTTGTGATCGGGGCTTCGTGACAAAACTTTTGTTTATATTCTGGGATGAAGAAAACAACAAGGTCTGAGCTCCCGAAAGCCGGTAGGGAACAGCTTTGTAGCCCCGCTTGTACAGCATGTAACAGTGATCTCTTGTGTTAGCTTCTCTGGTTGTACAGGTAATGTGTTGACTGACATTCGGTATAACTTGTCGGAGGTTGCTTTATTAAAAGTCCCCCACCACGATGATTGCTGCATCTGTGTTTGTTTTGAGTAGCATTAAGCAATCATGTAGTTCTGACAAAGCCATACCTGTGTCCGCATGAGGTGGGATGTAGAATGCCATGGTGATAACTGAGCTGAACTCACAATGTAGGTAAAATGGATAACACTTGATGTTTATATATTCCAGATAAGGCGAGCAAGAGAGAGAGAACTGAAATGAATGCAACTCATCCACCTTCAGATTTGTTAGCCTCCATCATTCTGTCTATATGGAAAATGGAAAAGGAGTCTAACGGAGACACCACTTGAACCAGCACTAGAGGGGTCAGCCATGTCTCAGTAAAGCAAAGAATGTTGCAGTGAATCATATCCAGTTAGAAATTTACTCTTGCTCTGAGATTGTCTAGCTTGTTGTCCAGCAACTGCAAGTTGAATGCTGAGCAGTGGAGGGTGATAGGCAAATTTCCTCAGTCTGTTCAGACTCCAGACCAGATCCCTTGGTGGTTCTTTGTTCATTACTGCTGGGCTGCATGACTGTGTCCTTTATCCTTCTCTGCACTCCAAAGTATCTCAGCTGGCCATGATGGATCATGTTTAAAAAGTTCAGAAGCGAAGTGTGAAGCTTGTTTTTCAATTTCCCAAAGCATTGCACTGACATAAATTACTAAACAGATTGCTGTATGGGCATGTAACACAATAAAAAGTAAAAAATATTAAGTAAAATCACAGTCTACACCTTATTCGCTGAATATTTTTCTGTGGCTGGCTTAGGAGAGCATCTGCATAAAGACTGGAAACAAAAAAAGACATTTTAGTGACACTAAGTACTAGGACTTCAACCAATGGAAACACTTCATTGCGTGGTTAATCTGTTTCTCAAGACTAGAACTCTGTCAGTGAAATGTTATATTTTTTTTTACTTGTTGCTAGTTTGTGGACATTTCTGGTAATTAGTTTCTGGTATTTGTTCTGTTCGCGTCTTTTGTTGTCTGAGGAACGGTAGTGCAATGGTTATCACTGCGGCCTCATAGCTCAGATCACATTTTTGGCCACAATAATTAGTCCAACATACTTGGCAAATGCTTCCATAGTCCTCAGAAACACTTAAATCACCATTGCACTATTATAAGCCACTCAAAACTAGTTCAGTTCTTCCTTCCCTATTGACTTCAAAGCATTTTGCAATGCATTTGGTGAAGTTTGCAAACATCTTCATGATATTGCTGAAATCACAGCAAAGTGAACTCTGCAGGATTCACTCATCACTAGTAATGTGTGATGGAGATTTGCTTAGACTGCATGCTACTGTTTGTGCAGGTGGAACATTCAGGAGTAAGCCACTGCTATTTCAATAGATTGGACTGACTACTAGAGGATTTGTGTGTGAATATGAACAGTTGTCAGATGTATAAAAGAGGAAAATACTGCATGGAAAAATATATTTCTCAAACTAAATTTGAAATTGTAAACTAATCCATAATTGAAGCTGAATAGAATATTTGTTTGTCTGCTTTAAGGGTTGGCATCATGCAAGATAGAGTTATTGAGGGCAGGATGGATTTAATTTGTTGATTAATATATTTACATTATCTGTGGCCTTAAAAACATTTGACGGAAAATAAATGGCTTTATTTGGGGTTTACAGGGCTACTCAAAATGAAAGAGCAGATTTCAAAAAGTATTTCAAACAAACTGTATAAGACAGAAACACATTTCACACATCAACAGATAGAGGAAAGTTCAAAGTTTGGTCCTATGGTCCTTGAGGTTGCATGCACTCAACATGAGCAACATATGTAGCGCGACAAACATCAAAACCATTTTTTGCCACACACGAGTCAACTGGTCCTTAGTTACTGAATTCACAGCTTCCTTAATTCAATGTCGCAAATCTTGAAGATTAGTGGGCATAGGTGGAATAAACACTCTTTCTTTAATATACCCCCATAGATAAAAATCACACGGGGTAAGGTCTGGAGACCTGGGAGGCCATAGACAATGAACAAGATCTTGTTGTCCACCTCTTCCAATCCATCGTCCTGAAATGGTGTTGTTCAGGTAACGCCGGACCTCCAAGTGGAAATGAGGCGAGACACCATCTTGCATGAAAATGAAGTTGGTGGCATTCACTGGTACTTTTAGGCGGGCTTTTAAACTTTAAACTTTCCTCTATCCAGTGATTTGCGGAATGTGTTTCTTTCTTATACAGTTTGTTTGAAATACATTTTTGAAATCTGCTCTTTCATTTTGAATAGCCTTTTATTTAGTAATCGTGTGCATCTGTTAGAAAACCAAACAAATGTCTAAAATTAAAATTTAATAACAGAACATAGCAAGAAAATGCACTCATAAGTTTGAAATAATTGGCTCTGAGTGGGATACACTCATACACATTTACACCAGGTGAATCCAAAAAAAAGAACAATACATAATTTAAAATCAATTCATTGTTTTCTTTTAAATAATGTGAATGCAAACTTTGCAGGGAAGTGAAAATTTTATGTATAGAAAAAGTTAGATATTCTCATGTATTGAGGGAACAACAGGGATCTACTCCTGGAGGAAGAGAATGTGGTCCACAGATACTACCTCTGCATGGTTAAAAAGATACATGAATATTAATAATATGGATTTTACATTCCTATATTATTGTATTACTTAAATATACCTAATTTTAAGTTAGCCTACATCAATATTCATTTTCTCAGTACTCTTTTAGCTGTTTATATCTATGATATGAATAGTTAAAACAAGCGATACATTCCCAATGTTGTTAAACAGTTTTCTTTATTTAGGGACTTCCGTTTCCAGTGCTTTTAAAAATATGCATTTTTAGCTTGACTAGAATCCCCCAATATGAGTATTATATGATTGACTGCCATACTGTCCAATGTGGTTCAATGCCACCTTGATATTTCAAAGCTCTCAGAAAACCCTGTCATGAAAGAATGAGTTCAGAAAATGGGCAGACAAATTCTTTTAAATGACTTCATCATAGTAAATACAATGATCTAACCACATTATTTAGTGATGTTTTGATATTATATCAAAAGAAATACATTACCCTGATTAAAAGTAACTGAATATTTATTTTGTTACCATGATACAATGCAGTTACCTGCTACTTGAAGTATTTAACCAAATTATTTGTTCTACAGATTTAGCTTAAATATGCTGTTTTTGTTTCTTCTTTATATATAGGGCTGGTTTCTAATATTATGAAACCTGGTGATACATAGTTGGCAACACTTTGGATGAACTTTTACTTTGGGTAAAATTAGCAATTACTGCGAGTGGAACAAAAATGCTGGTCTTCCAGCAGACTACTAAATATTTACACCCAAACCACAAGACCACAGATCTTCAGCAATAGTACTATAGCACGCGACTGAGGTAATGGAATGTTTTCTACCTGGGATTTAGGCAATGAAGAGCATGCCACAATGATTGTACAGAAGTTGTTTGTATATGTATGGGATTTATCTCTTTCTTATTTTGGATTAACATTCCTAAAGAGTAAGCATGCTAAACCTGTGTGTTTTATCCCTCTAAAATTAAAATATCTCCACATTCAAAGTGAAGGAAAACCAGACACACATTTTACTACCTGATTTAAATATCATTTATGCTAATAATGTGCATAAAGTATGATTTCATGGCAGAGGAGTTGTGAATCAGTTCAATGAACCAGGTTTAATGTTCGATTCACATTTTGTCTGGCTGGAATCTGTAACTTCTTTTATCTCCAGGCATTTGGATTTTCTCCATGCTAACACTAGAGCATTTTTTTAATATGTTATCATAAAACATTATTTGTAATTCTCATTGTCAATAAGGCCATAGACTCATTAGTACTGTAGGCAGTACCCTTGTTCACATAAACACCATTCTTTTTTTTCGAGACTTCAGAAGAGTCTGGCCGCATTCATCCTACCTTCAAGAACATACTGCTCATAAGTTTACATACCCTGGCATGATTTTTGAAACATTGGCATTATTTGAAAAATATAAGTAATCATGCAGAAAGCATTCCTTTTAATTACTGAGTGCGCTCAGCCAAGGCAATTTATTATCACATAATTGTGCGTGCCTTTTTTAAATCATAATGATAACTGAATTCACTACACACAAGTTGATACACACAGGTTCAAATTAAAGGTAATTAAGGGACAGTGTCCACAACTGTAACCTCCTTGATTGTAATCAGTGTCTGTATAAATAGTCAATTTACATTAATGCAGAGCTGCACTGACTTTGCTGGATACCAAGCCATTGGGAAAGCAGAAGAACTGTCAAAGGACCTGTGAGAAAAAGTTGCTGATCTGTATACCGTATATACTCATGTATAAGTCGGGTCTTGAAACCCGAATAATCAATCATAAAATCAGGTCCTGACTTATACTTCTGTTCAAAAATGCAACACTTATTTATTTATTTTTCACATCTTGTTGCTTCCTCCAATCTCGCACCAGTTTCTTAGACACATTGAATTTTGTTGCAGCAGATCAGTTACCAATTTGTTTCGCCACTTCAACAACTTTTAATTTAAAACCAGCTATATATTTTCTTATGATTGAATGCTCCATCGTAGTTAAGGGATGCTCTTACGATAAAGGTGTATGAGGGTATGAGATGTAAAAAACACAAAACAGTGCAAACGTCGCTTCGGAACAGTTTGGGTATTACCGTGTGGTCACATAAGCACAATACACAGAAAAAAAAGGCAGTGTGCTCCGTGGTTACTCTCTCAGGTGGGTGTTAGCATATCATAATCTCTTGGACCAATAGCATGAGCTTTCTGCATTCGACTTATATGACCGACATTATAACAAACCAGAAATTATATGGTAAAATCAAGCCCTGACTTATCCACGGGAGAACTTAAACGCAAGTATATACGGTAAATCAGTTAAAGTGTATAAAAAGATATCTGGAGGGCTAAAAATGGCCACAGACAGGTAGACCAACCGAGATTTCAGCCACAACTGCCAGGATTATTCATTGAGCTGCCAAGAAAAGACAGGTTTCTGTGCAAACAAATGGTGTTTTGCTGTTTCAAGATGCACAACAGGGAGGTGCTTGACCAAAAACAGGCTACACAGTCAAATCCTTTACTGTGCCAATGCCACAAAAGAGCCCACTTACAATATACCAAACAAGCCTCAAACGTCTGGAAAAAAGTCCTTTGGAGTGATGAGACCAAAATTAAACTTTATGGTCACAATCATAAATGCGATATTTTGAGAGGATGCAACAAGGCATATTATGAAAGTATACCATCATTACTATGAAGCATTGAGGTGAATTTCTGATTTCTCAGGGAGTATGAGCTACGGCTACACAGGTAACATAATAAAAATTGATGGCAAAATGAATGCATCATGTTACTGGAAAATATTGGAGGACAGGAATTCATCAGTCTGGAAGCTACGCATGGGACGCACTTGGATCTTACAGCATGACAATGATCAAAAACACAAGGGCAAGTTGACCCTTCAGTGGCTACAGCAGAAAAAGGTGAAGATGCTGAAGCGGCCATCACAGTCTCCTGACCTCAGTTTCATTGAGCCATCTCAAACGTGCAGTTCATACAAGACAACCCAGGAATTTACAGGAACTGGAGGCTTTCTGCCAAGAAGAATGAGCAGCCCTACCACCTGAGAAAATCAAGGGCCTCATCCACAACTATCATAAAAGACTGCATGAGCATCATTGATGTTAAAGGGGGCAATAAACAGTAGTAAAAACTAAGGGTTGTCACACACAAGCGACTAGGGAACAGCTAAAGCACCCAATGAGCAGCGTGAGACCACAAGAAAGGGGACTGGGACAGTGTGCTAACTGCTCTCTCTTTATTTCAACAGGAAAGATGAGCAACAAAAGAACATGGCACCCTGAGTTTGTCTCTAAAGCCCTATCCAGACATCCGGGTCATTTCTGGGTTCTTTGGTCACTAGATGATGTCACCACTATCCCAAGATCCTTCGCGTCATCTTTTCCCAGAATTCCTACTTCCGTTCCCACCTCATAAATACGTCCATGTTTCCCCCATTGATTGTCACTTGTGTATTCCATAAACTAACCGTTATTTGTTTTTCTGTTTGTGCTTTACAGTATACGGGGATGGAATCCCCAACCCTTAAACATGGTCTCTGTGTTTTCTTCACAGGGTATACAAACTTTTGAACAGGGACCATCTCATTATTTTCCTTATTCCTATGTTTTGTTTAATGGCTGTGCCATTCTATAATGCCTTACAGCTTAATTTGGATTCCATTAAAGTAAGTGAAATGGTTGTTTGCTAGATCAGTCATCTTTTCTTTAAAGTATGGCACACATCTTACAAATTATGCCAGGATATGTAAACTTATGAGCACAACTGCAATTTTCTTCTACAAAAAAATGTAATAGCACTATTAAATAATACTGAAAGAACCATGAATAAAAATTTGATATTATCATGGAAGTGGAATAATTTGTATTTTGTATATTGTGTGTGTAGATCTGGAAAGAATGATTATAGGATATGAATAATTTGAATAAAGTGAAATGTAAGAAATGGGGGCCAAAAAGGACTGCCTGCTAGACATGTAGCCGGTGAAGAAATGGCACCATTTCCTGGAAGGGGTCATGTTTGGGGTGACCACTAAACATAATATCCTGGCCTGACCATAAGACTGGCCAGGCCTTCAGTTTTCAGATTACTGTAAAAATTCAAAGAACTATATTAAAGTAGTTCTAGACTAATTTCCAAGACTTCTTACAAAGTTGTGGAGGGTTATTCATAGAAACTTGAAAATACCCTTGAAATTGTAGAAGCTGACTGTTGCCCAGACCTCAGATCCTGTCTATTAAGTGATAAGTAACAACTTCTTCATGCAGTTGCAAGGTCACATACTGTATATTTATGGAAGTACAAGTAAAGATTATACCTTGTAATTTCACCAAGTTTTAGCTATCACAAAAACAACAGGTAGTACAGATAATCTCTTTACTTAATGTCATTCAAGTCCTTCTGGGAGTTACATGGAATGGATGAAGAGGAGACTACTTGAAGAATCATGGCAATCCATGTCTGGAAAGATTCCAATGGATTTCCAATGTCAAATGCCAAATTCAGTGCCAAAATCTACCTAGGAAAGAAGAAGGACTGAGGTGAACGTTTTCATCAGCAAACCACTAAAAGATAGGTATAGACCTGATTGGACCTTTATTATAGAGTAAGGGCAGAAACAATCTAATAGTTTTGATAATTATACCAAGTGGGTAGAATTGTTTAGAGAGATACTAAGACACATTATAGCAGCCTTTTCAACCATAGGAAGACCTGAAATTTAGGAATTATCATTAGGTCTTCAAATCTTCTGATTTATTTTGGAATTGCTAGACTACAGTATGTATTTTATGCTTTCTAATAATTATTCCTGCTCATTTTTTGACAGATTTTTGTCACTTTTGATTTACAGTATTTATTTTATGTATTATTTCTTTTGTTTGATTTTCCTTCAGTGCATTCATGGTTTATGCATTTTAGACGTTACTTAAAATAGGTAGGTACTTATGCTGAAATTGCAGGGTCAGCTTAATGAAGCATATTCTTGTGAGTTCAAAATAAGACTTGTGCTTTTGGGTTCGTCATATGGTTTAGTGTTGTTTTGTACAATTTAGACATGTCCTTTCTGTATTCTTTTTGTACTTCAATAAAAGACTTATCTTTGTGTTGCCTTTAGAAACCAGCTGACTGAAGCTCAACTGTAAATAAAGTCATAAGACTTTAAATAAGTAAAAAAAAAAGAAGTATTAAAAATCTCTAAACACTGTAATTTGCTTCTACCTCATTTTTTAGAATAATTACTTACACTTCATTTTATACTATTGTACATTTTTGTGTGTACTTAATGTAACGCTTCCAAGACAATTGGATTGAAATCTTATATTAGTTTAGTTTTTTGTTAGCTGTTGCCTCCAGTTCTTGCACTGATCCATATAAATTTTTATTAATATAATTACATTTAAAGGAAAAATGTTGTATTTCATCTAAAGTAACTTAGCAAATACAGTTTCATACTAAGCTGTAAATTGTTATCCTATACTATAAACTAGCTCAAAACTCAAATGTATACATAGCTCTTGTTCTAACAGGAAGCAGAAAAGATACATATACATCTGGTCAATAGTCAAAAAATTATAGCAGCTTTATTTATTTATTTTACAATTTAATCGAAATTAAAATCTAGTTCTTAGTTTTTCAGGTGAAATCCCAGATATGTTTCTTCCCATTTTGAATATTTGGAAAATACTGCATTTAGCATTCCTTGAAAGTTTCTGTAATGCTCATGTGCAGATCTATTAAATATTGCTACAGTACCTTAAGTTGGACACGTGCATCAATGTTTAGGGTACTCCATGTTCTACATGTCATTATAGATACACTGAAACCATCATAAAAAATGTTAAAATAATTGAGAGTGAGCAAATCAAAACAAAAACCTTCTTTGTGTTTTGTTTTTCAGTAAGAAGCTCTTTGGGGTTGTTTTCACTCACACATCTGTTTCACCAACTGCTATATTTAGCACTTGATGTTACTAATGCATTAGACTTCCTAGCTTATCTGCTGCTGTCATGATGGTACATGTTATCTGTCCTTTGTGATCTTATATGAAACAGTTGTAAATTGTTTTGGAGAATGTGTTCTGTGGGCACACTTTGCAATGCAGATGTTTTTCTAAGCCCTATTATAAGTAAAGGTATGTGAGATAGGTTAGTTTTCCCAGATCTCCTGACTGTGTTAAATCAAAATTTAAGTATTGCATGACTCCTCTGTTTTCCACCTCAGAGTACATTATGTACCAATAGAATAGGAAACAAATAAATTAGTACTGTACAGACTGTTAATTTTTTGCTTAGTTTCATAAGCATCTTATTTAAAGATTCCATAATGGATGGTGTGAGTCAGAAACACATTTTCTTTTTATCACTTTTCTATTTAAGTGGTTCTAACCTTTTTAGTTTTTCTCTTTTTAATTAAATAAGTCAGCTACTTATTAAAGTATTAGCATAAGTACTGTAGCTGGGTGAATGAAGATGGAAGGCAAAGCCAAATGCTAGGGGTGCCAACTGGGCAAAACCCTTATTTAATTGGAATAGAAAATACGAAATGTAACAAAAATTATGCTCCTTGTTAAAGAGTACAGTTCTGCTCTCTTGAACTACAAGTGATTGTTTCTGACTTACGCCTGCACTGAAGCCAGGTCAGCATCATAATGAAATGGCGCCTTCCGGGAGCGTTCTCAGGTGTTATCAAATGGACTGGAAGAGGCGGGGCTTCCTTTGCTTCAGTACCCAGAAGGTGCAGTTTCTCAAGGTTGTGAGAGAAACAGAAGACGATTAGTGTCAGCACCGTGAAAAGATTGCTAGCAATAGGATCCCCTCCTGTCCCCGGATGGTACTACGTACTTTAGGTAAACCTGGAAGGTGATCCTCGGAAGCACATATGTTACTCAACTCTACATTAATAATATGTATTTTTCACATAATTTAATTTATACCAACTTATCCTTTTTCTCACGATAATCAAATATGCATAACATTAAGGATATTTATCTGTGGTAGGCTGGCACCCTGCCCGGGGCTTGTTTCCTGCCTTGCGCCCTGTGTTAGCTGGGATTGGCTCCAGCGGACACCCGTGACCCTGTAGTTCGGAAATAGCGGGTTGGATAATGGATGGATGGATGGATATTTATATCCTCATTTTCACATAAGCATTCTACTCAAGTAGTTATTAACATTTTATCATTGCTGTTGGTATACAATAACGTCTCGCTGGGCTTGGAGTTGGTTGTTTAGATTTTCATCATTTGGGCACTTTTGATTTGATATGTTTATATTTTTTTGATGCAAACCATGCTTGTTGCCCCTCCCAAAAAATACTTTAAAGCCAGGTAAAGCATCTCTTGAAGTACAAGTAGGCAGAAGCAGCAAAAAGAACATTATACTTATAACTATTATGATTTTTATGGCAAATTTGCATGTTGATCTTATTTATTTATTTAGAATTGTAGAGTATTTTATTGCTCATTCAACTAAAGAGCACAGAATGCTTGCAGCTGATGCAAAAGCAATCCTAAAAATCAGAGAGGTGTCCTTGCCTGGTTTATTATTAAAATTATGGCTGAAATGCGGTTCATTCCAGGAATGCTTAATCTGATTCTGGCCTATCGCACTTACCTCAGTACAGCTGCTCATATCTACTCACTGTTTACTTGGCTTTCTGCAATGCTGGAATGACCAACAATTAAGATAGATTTCTTTCTCTGGAAAAATTACAAACTGCAAAATAATTCTTCTGAAAGAACATTGCTGAATGACTGAATTTCTGGTTCAGAGGGTCCCGATTACTAATCTTAACTTAACTGTGTACAGGTTTTCCCCTTTTCCTCTCCACCTTAATCAGAATTTCAAATAAACACATTCAGTTACAGGTGGGAGTCAGTCTGGGGATACCTTGATGATTTTCTTTTCAATACCAACATCCTTTTTTCCACTTGGCACTACTCATTTGTGTCTCAAAATGAAGATATATGAAAATTTAGCAGCATTCATAAATACCCACATTTCCTACATACCCACATTACTACTCCACAAGCACTCAAGTTGTGAACCAGTGTTCTATTCAAAGAAATCTTAAGTTGAGATCTGTTCTCATTGCATTGTTTTTTGTTTTGGAAATTCAATGTTATTATAACTTGCACTATAAAGTTTAAATTCAATTCAATTCAAATCAGTTTTTTTGTCCATAAAGGGGAAATTGGGGTTGTCAGCAGGTTTTACATAGACCTCACGACATAACATTAAAAACAAATTACATAGTATAAATAAACATAATATAATCTTCCTTATTAAAAGGGTAACTCTCTGTGTGTCTGTCTATGTGTCCAACTGATTGCTATATCTCTGTCACTCCAAAAGATTTTGTAGTAATGCATTGCATTCATGATGCATCACAAATGTTAACACTGCTTTTACGAATCCCATACCAAACATATAACAGTGTGGCATAACTGGCATATAACATTGTGTGGACGGGTGGAAAGATTACAGGAACCTGTATACAGTGCTGGCATGCCAGCCTGGATGCCCTTTTTAATTTTGTGGCAATAAATAACAAAACAGGCTTTTGTGGGCTCAAAGCAGAACAGAAATCAGCCTTTCGGGTTTCTAAAGTAATGGCTGTTGTAATTAAGTAAGGATCTTAAAACTTTGTCTCTAGGATCATCCGGGTCCAAATAAAATGTTCTTTCTTGATGACATTGGGCTTTTATAGCTGTCTTGGTGGAATGGGTGGGGTTAATTGTCCTCAAGAGGTGTCTTCCTGCTGTTGAAGAAAAGAAAAAAGACAATAGTGTTAGCATTAGCTCTCCCTTTCACCCTGGTGGGGTATTATATATCATGGATGAGCTCTGAAGGTGTCCCCTGTGTGTGACAAATGCAAGGCCTTGGTGCACTGCAAACATTAAAGCTCAGGTCTTCATCGATTATTTAGATTTCAACCTGTCTTAGATGGATGGCACAGCTAGTATAATAATGATAGTTTAAGCCTGAGAATTGTAGAACTCACATTCCTTAAACAGTTGAGATGTTGCTGTCCCTTTTTGCAGATGGCTTCAGTATTTTTATTAAAAGTCAGGTTTAAGTCTATGGTTGCCCCCAGATATTTATAACTGTCAACAATCTCGACTACCAGGTCTTTGATGATTGTTCTTGTGGGAGATTGGTGTTTCTTCTAAAATCAATTATAAGTTCCTTAGTTTTTATAACATTTAAGTGTAGAATAGACTCATCACACCAGTTAACAAAATTAACTACTATTGGACAATGACTGATTTCATTCTGTTTTAGTAGGTGTGGCCTGCAGAGGATGTTCCTGCTGCCCACATCGACACATACACAGGACACAACTTCAGCACACAAATTTTTTATTTTCTTTTTTCCCTGTGGGAAATGCCTTCCCCCTGTTTCCCACCTACAAAACACAGTCCCAAAGCACAAAACTCTTTCCTTCTTCTTTCTTTTTTTCACCTCCACTCCTCCTCCAGCAAGCTTTGTCCACCTCCCGGAGCAGTGGCGCCTGACTCCTTTTATAGGGCACCCAGAAGTGCTCCTGGTGCTTGAGGACCTTCTTCCAGAAGTGCTGCAACCAAGGGCTCCGTAATTGTTCAGGCACCCCCTAGTTGTGGCCACAGGTCCCAGCAGGGTTGAGCTTCTATGTTCTAAATTTGTGGCACTGCTGCAAGCCAGGAGGACTGCCCTATAGCATTCTGGGGGAGGTAATGTCCTGGATAAGCTCTCTCTTCCGGTCCTTCCAGTATAGAGGCATCCTGGCTGGACAAAGGGCCCCAGACACATGGGCTAACAATGACAGAAATTTTTGGGTAAACCTGTTTTCAGTTTTACAGTGACAACCATTTGTGTATTGGATGTAATAACACAGCCCTGAGGGGACCCTGCAGATGAGGACAGCATGCCAGACAGGCAGCCATTTACTTTCACTCTTTGAGTCCTGTCTGTTAAAAAGCCAAGCAGTGACCTTACCAAGCTGAAGTCTAAATTAATATCTTTAATATGTCTCTCTGCAAGAAGGTGGGGCTGGTGAAAGCACATGAGAAGTTCACAAGCACTGGCCTTATTGAATCTGGAGTCACAAAAAGAAGAGTGCTCTAATGAATCACATCACAGAGACAATTAATAGAAATATTTAGTTTAGGTTTAGCATTTCTTGAGGGAACTTTCCTGTAGATGCTGTTGCTCAATGACACAATTTATAAAGGAACGATTAGAAAGAATGATAGGAAATATATTAAAGGGAAAGAAAGAAAGAAAGAAAGAAAGAAAGAAAGAAAGAAAGAAAGAAAGAAAGAAAGAAAGAAAGACACTCAGGGACCAAATTTTATTTATGATGAAGGGTGTTCCCCCCATATAACACGAAACAGGGGAATGTTATTGTGAAATGTAGTAACATTTAAAATGAATTATAAATGATCATCAAAAATCACTTATTTATTGTAACATATTTAAATATTATATTTATTCACTTTTTATCAGTAATTTAAAATGAAATACTACTTACTCGATAATGTCAACATGCTATAATTTCAGTATCAAATTACAGATAAATGCAGTAATTTCTCAGGATACAGTCATGTACAATAATTCTTTGAGAAAAAGTGCTATTTAAATGTCAGGAATTATTATTATTATTATTAAGTCAATACTAAAAAATGAATCCTGAGTAATTATTCACTATACTTTTATTTACAAAAATCAGGTTTGTAATCAAAGTTATTTATGAGGCTTCTAAATTTTTGCTGCTATGAGATTTATGTTTTCTTTTGTAAATTCAAGAAGTATAAGTTGTGCAATAACAGACAATTGAAAAAAAAAAAACATTTCGTGATCAAGTAGTCAAAAACTAGAGATCCATAAGTCTCTTAATGTCGCCCTCCTTATTTTCCCTTAATCTCCACTTTAAGCCTGCCTTTATGAAAACACACCTCTCATTTGTAGATCCATTCATTATTGAAGAGCTACTGTTAAACTGGCCAGTCTGACTCCTTTTCTACAAACTGGCCCTGGTTATGCAATTAACTGATGGACAGATATTGTTGTTTTTCATTTATGTTAATTAGTTTATACTTTGGTTTTGATGCATTTGAACAAATCTTTATACTTATATGAGATAATTCTGTATTTAGTGAGTGGTATAATCTATTCTTGAATTTTGCCTTGAGAGTTGTCATAGCACTCTGTGCCTAC
Organism: Polypterus bichir lapradei; assembly: GCA_026402145.1. Taxonomy (NCBI): domain Eukaryota; kingdom Metazoa; phylum Chordata; class Cladistia; order Polypteriformes; family Polypteridae; genus Polypterus; species Polypterus bichir. Next base: position 33,134,653 of record JANRMT010062821.1, on the reverse strand, counting down.
ACTTGGTTAGGAGCGCTGTGCAAGAACAGACGAGCTTGTGCTATTGCATTGTATTTCTCAGGTGGCAATGAAAGATTGGCCATCTAGCTCTGTGAAGAGGACTACTTGTGTTTGGTTTTGTATGTTGTATTTACACCATTTTCTCACACCCTTTGCATGCCCAAAATACCTGCAAGGGATCTCTCTTTCTTTCTGAATTACCATTCCTAAGATTTATTCCATTTTTTTTAATACAAGGTTTATTTGGGAGTTTTTCCTGTTCTTTTTTAGAGAGTCAAACCCGAAGGTCTGTCAGAAACAGGGTATGTTAAAGTCTATCGAGGCGTTCCTTGTGTGAGTTTGGGCTATACAAAAAATAAATTATTGTTGATACACCATCTGTTGGAATGAGAGAGACATAGCAACCAGACAGACACACAGATACATAGACACCCAGATGCTTATTAATTATTTTATTAAGTTGGATGGGTATAAGTTAAAATTAAGTTCAGAAAATGAAAGAAGTGATGTCTTTTCTTTATACACTGCTCAAAAAACTTAAAGGAACACTATTTAATCAGAGTATAGCATCAAGTCAATGAAACTTCTGGGATATTGATCTGGTCAGTTAAGTAGCAGAGGGGGTTGTTAATCAGTTTCAGCTGCTTTGGTGTTAATGAAATTAACAACAGTTGCACTAGAGGGGCAACAATGAGATGACCCCCAAAACAGTAATGCTTTAACAGGTGGAGGCCACTGACATTTTTCCCTCCTCATCTTTACTGACTGTTTTTTCAGTAGTTTTTCATTTGGCTATGGTCAGTGTCACTACTGGTAGCATGAGGCGATAACTGGGCCCTACAGAGGTTGCATACATAGGTAGTCCAACTTCTCCAGGATGGCACATCAATACGTACCATTCCCAGAAGGTTTGCCGTCTCTCCCAGCACAGTCTCAATGGCAGGGAGGAGATTCCAGGAGACAGGCAGTTACTCTAGGAGAGCTGGACAGGGCCGTACAAGGTCCTTAACCCATCAGCAGGAATGGTATCTGCTCCTTTGGGCAAGGAGGAACAGGATGAGCACTGCAAAATGACCTCCAGCAGGCCACTGGTGTGAATGTCTCTGATCAAACAATCAGAAACAGAGTTCATGAGGGTGGCCCGAGGGCCTGACATCCTCTAGTGGGCTCTGTGCTCAATGTCTGGCAACGTGGAGCTTGATTGGCATTTGCCATAGAATACCAGAATTGACAGGTCCAGCACTGGCACCCTGTGCTTTTCACAAATGAGAGCAGGTTCACCCTGAACACATGTGACAGACGTGAAAGGGTCTAGAGAAGCCATAGAGAACGTTATGCTGCCTGTAACATCGTTCAGCATGACCGGTTTGGTGGAGGTTAAGTGATGGTCTGGGGAGGCATATCCATGGGGGGGGGGGCGCACAGACCTCTACAGTCTAGACAACAGTACCTTGACTGTCATTAGGTATCAGGATGAAATCTTTGGACCCATTGTCAGACCCTATGCTAGTGCAGTGGGTTCTGAGTTCCTCCTGGTGCACGACAATGCCCGGCCTCATGTGGCAAGAGTAGACAGGCAGTTCCTGGAGGATGAGGGGATCAATACCATTGACTGGCCCCCACGTTCACCTGACCTAAATCCAATAGAACACCTCTGGGACATTATGTTTCGGTCCATCTGACATTGCCAGGTTGCACCTCAGACCATCCAGGAGCTCAGTGATGCCCTGGTTACCAGGACACCATCCGTCGTCTCATTAGGAGCATACCCCAGCGTTGTCAGGCATGCATACAAGCACATGGGGGTCATACAAACTACTGAGTATGATTTTGAGTTGCTGAAATGAAATTTTGACAAAATGGACTAGCCTGCCGCATCATTTTTTCACTTTGATTTTCAGGGTGTCTTTGAATTCAGCCCTCTGTAGGTTGACACATTACCCAGTCAATGTCAGTATAGATATCCAGCATGATTTTTTTTTCCCATTTAGATCTGATGTGTTTTCAAAGTGTTCCTTTCATTTTTTTGAGCAGTTTTTGAACAAACTGTAACATGTAAAACAGATTGATTAATAATAGTCCCTGTACCATTCATAAAATAATACAATACAATACAATTTATTTTTGTATAGCACAAAATCACACAAGAAGTGCCGCACTGGGCTTTAACAGGCCTTGACTCTTGACAGCCTCCCAGCATGGACTCTTTAAGAAGACAAAGAAAAACTCCCAAAGAAAAAAAAACCCTTGTAGGGAAAAATGGAAGAAACCTTGGGAAATTAAGGCAGTTCAAAGAGAGACCCCTTTCCTGTATAATACTTTTGCAGTCTTTTCTTACTTCACTTGGCACAGATGACCATTTTGTTTTAAAAAGAGTTGATGTTTCTTTGAACTATATTACACATTAAATAATTCAAGTACACAAGGTAAAATAATGATAGAAAGTTGCTTTTGGCAGTGCACTCCATCTTAAAATATAAAACAAAACACAAAATCCAAGATAAATTTGCTTAGTTTTCTTTTGTTGAGAAACAGAAATAGAAACTGCATTTACTGTATGTTTCTGCTCATAACGCCACACCCAGAGTCCTGAAAGAGCCCAAAGCCACTTTTCACTCTCATTCTGAGAGACTGAGACTAAAACACAGTGGGGGCTTCTTTAAAGATTTTGGGTGTGTTTCTTTTAACAGTTGTAAATAGATTGTGATTACTGTATACGTATTACTACTTCATATTTAAGACATTATTGTGCTTTATCTATTTTTACTGATTTTTTACATTTATGTTTACTTTGGCACTACTTTAGCTAACTAGATACCCCAAAATTACTGTAGATATCTGACTGGTGCAGCCTATAAAGTCAGCAGTTGAACTTAATAATATTATTATACTGAAATTCTTTATCTATAGTACACTTTAATAAAGTGGCTGAGAAAATTCAATCTGCACTATCTAATTAATATTGATGTATTTATTAAACCAAGACAGATAGCGTAGTGGCACAGTGGTTATCTATTGTAAATAAATCAAAAGAAAATAAAAAAAGAGCTGAGACTCCAGACGACATTCTATTTAATGTCCTGGTTAAGGTAGGGAAAAAAGGTTGTTGGAAATAAAAGAATAAATGTCACATTTGATGTAAGATGGCTACTGCAGCTGTAGGTAGCTTCTTGGAATGTAGATCCATCCTCTTCTGAAGTTAGGTCCACCACAAGCAGCTATCTCCACTCAGACAGGCATTTAAAGTAGTGGAGGAAGTGGAAGGGTGGGGCTTAGCAACAATGGAAATGGAAGTAACATCAGAAGTCTTCCAGACTGTTCTCTTCCATTCCAAAGGGAATGAGAATTGGGTTAGTAGAAGTGTCACACCAAAACCAAGACACTCCTGATGTGCACATATGTGACACTTTGTCCTCTGGCAATCCGAGGATACTACTGTAGGTTAGATTTCTAGCAAAGCAATTACTTGTTTTCCTGTCCATCTGAAAAACATTTCTTTTAGATTAATGACTGTAATTTAATCTAATGTGTTCTCCTATTAATGGCTATTTTCTGTCTGATGAGAAATACTATCTGGACATTTTTTTTTAAACACCAAATGTTCAGTGGATAAGCAATCATAAGCAATCCTGAATTGGATTAGTAGGTTAAAGAAATTTTTTTACCCATAACTTCTTCAAAAACAAATGTCTTCACTAATCACAATGGCTGGTTGGTAGTCTATTCACCATTTTTAAATTGCATGTCCAGTGTGGGTTGTCATCGTATTTCTTTGCTGTGTATTGCAGGTTAATTTGTCCGTCTTAATTGGCTCACTGCAGTTGCACATTCATGTTTGATGGAATATTCATGGGGGACTGGACTACAGTCCTTTAAGCCTTTAAATTATTGCAGATTCATTTTCTCCAGCATAAACATCAGGAAAATAAGATTAGTTATATTATTAGGATATTATTATCATGGTTCTATTAATGTAATGCATATCACTGGCTGGTCTTTTGATTTTTCTGTCCTTCCTAACATGAAACATATCTATATACTGTATTCAATAGTGCCTTAAAAGTTAATTTAGCAATTCATCCATAATTAAGGACTCTACTTTATCTATTACATGTATTGCTGTGTTATGTAAATGCATATTGATTTATTCATTTTATTTCTTTTGTGTTATTCTTTTTCTTTTTATTAGCAATTTTATAATATCTTAAATAGCACTTTGAGCAACATTCACGTCACATCTAAGACAGCTACTATTTTACTGTAAATGATGCTGAAATAATATATGGTTCCCTTTGACCCAGTCTTGGAGTAAATAGGTTTCTGAAAACAGATGGATGGGGAATACAGTATGTGGTGTTTACATGGCTACATTTTTTTTTTATTCAAATTAAAATTATACTGCTTGCAATGATTGCCAGGGCAGGAAGGTAATAATCAAAATAGCATGATTCAAAAGCAATTTTTTTGTACATGTTCTTTTGTATCTCGTTTCTTGTCTTCTTTCCTATCTGTTCATATTCCACTATGGTCTGAAACTCTCATTTTTTCAGATCTGTTCTTGCTGCATCACACCTCTTATCAACAGAACCATATCTGTTTAGGCACTCTTGCTGTTACACTTCTAATTGCTTCATGTTGGAAATCTCCTAACACTGTTACTAATGATAATTGGGTATGTCAGTTTTACAGTTTATTACATATGGATTTATATGCATCTTGTATTAACAAAGCATCCATGAGAAAAATTGAGGGATGGTCTAGCACTGTTCAGTCATTTACATCATGGCTGTCTGCTGCGCATTCATTCTACTGCTGATTTAGTGTTTCCCAACTCAGGATGGGGATGGTGGTGGTAGTGGGTATGGTCGTTGTCAGGGCATAGGTATTCTAAAAGTTACATACAATTGTTTTTTTTTTACTATATTGAAAATATTCAATAAACAATTGATCACAAAAAAACAATTTTTAAGTTAGGCAATGTACAGTCAATCTTCTATTCATTACCACTGGTAGGGAGTAACTCAGTAATACATGTGACAATTGTCCTGTCACCCATATAGTTAAGATATAGTAGTTTACTGGTTCATAGCAGTCCAAGGTGAGGGGAGTAGTCTTTCCAATTTCAATACTTTTTTTTTAATATCTAACAAATTAAAAAAAAACTTTGAATTAATTTGTTACATGTATTATAAAATGAGATGTGGACTTGCATACAAGATCCTTCAAATTTCCTCTAATTCTTTCACTTACTCAACATTAGCATGTGTTTTACTTGCTTAACCCTAACCCTAACTTTGCTTTGTTTTTCTACCGATAAGCTCAACCAGTTAATTAGTCTGGAATTATACTACACCATGACTTAGGAAATGGCCAGATGAACATTCCATGCACCAATGCTTGATGTATTTAGAAAAGTGCTGATACTCTTTGAAACAAGGTTGTCCCTGATAGATGTGATACACCCTTTGTATACATTTCCATGAAAAGTGCTTGACAGTTTCTGTTTACAGCATTTCTCTGTTACTATCTCTCTGATGTCATTTCTACCCAAATATATGTGTGTAATTTGTTTCCTTTCCTTAGGTAACTTTCACTCTCCTCTTAGGGTTAAATAGAAAATCATGTACTTACTTATTCTCAATCTCTCTCCCATTTGGCCTCAGTACACAGGGATTTCAAGGATGTTATGTGGCCTCAAAATGGGCTCTGGATTTCTAACTGACCTATTACTAACCTTTCCCACATTTACTGCAAAGCATTATGGTTTCACATTTTCTTGGCCAGGACTTTAAGTTGCTTCCGTGTAGCCACCAATACATAATCTTACCTCTTGCTAAGCCTCCACCATTCTCACTTGCACTTAACAGAGAGTTAAACATTCCTGACATATACAAAGTAGCCTGCCCACTAATGCCCTGGGGGAATATTGTGTGTTTTCATTCAGGTTACAACTTTCATAATGAGCTTACATTTTTTTTTCTTTTTCTTGTAAATTATTTTAACATCATTCATTTTTTATGTATTTTACCATTTTGTGATGTTTTGCTCCAGAGTATACATGTTGTTTATTTTTGCTGTCCAGATTTCAATCACATGATTCAAATGGTGCTACATGTGACTTTACTAATGCAAGTTATTTAAAATGGCAACACACAGTTCATATTATCCTAGTGTAAGGATAGCATAAAGACATCAACTAATTTACCTTGGGATTCTTTTTTTGGCAGTGCTGTACAATAGAGACATTATTATATTTTATTACTGCACTTAAGCATGTTTTACCAATATTTATATTTTTTGACATTTACTTTACTACATTTCAAACACAGATGGTAACTTTTAATCTGATATTCATTCATTACTGCAATATTAAACCAGAAAGAGCTATGCAAATTCGCACAAAGCTCTGCCTGATCAATTATCTAAAATACAGGTTTCCCTCTCTGTAGGAAAAACCGCTTTGGGAAAATGTGTGTACATGATGAACCTGGGACATTTTTCAAATAAAACCTGGCTGTCTACACAGTCATTCTAGGATACCTCATTGCAGCCTGTAGAGCAGGGAGAGATTGCATGTTGGTCCTGTTTACAGCCAGAGCTGAGTTCAGACATAGACCTCGTGGCAGCCTAGATTGGTGGGGAAGCCTGGATGCCGATGATAAGCAATTCTACTGTTTCAACTGCCGATGCTGATACATTCAGACATTGCCCTCATGACAACCTGTCAAATGGAGTGAAGCTGATCCATAGGCATCCATATGCATTCCTAGATAGATAGATAGATAGATAGATAGATAGATAGATAGATAGATAG
>JANRMT010062821.1:33117356-33127829 GCA_026402145.1 Polypterus bichir lapradei | reverse complement strand
TAGATAGATAGATAGATAGATAGATAGATAGATAGATAGATAGATAGTGTGATAATTAAGAGTCCAAGACATTATAAAGGTTTGGGGCAGCCACCCGTATATTGTTTTTCCCAGCTGCAAAAGGGTTTTTGTATCAAAAGCACGATGTGCATATCACAGAGTCCAAAACAGAACTGGCTATAGTAGCCCAAGATAGAGGCTTTAAAGGTCTGGAGAGGAACTGAGAAAGACAGTCAGCGCACTCTGCCGCCCCCTGGTCGGCTGTTTTATTACACTTACTCAGACCCTTTAGCTGCCTCCTACTCGCACGTGTGTGACAATAGGTAGATACTTTTTTTTTCCGAAGGGGAAATTCACATACTCCAGCAGCAGCATACTGATAAAAAACAATATTAAATTAAAGAGTGATAAAAATGCAGGTATAACAGACAATAACTTTGTATAATGTTAACGTTTACCCCCCCGGGTGGAATTGAAGAGTCGCATAGTGTGGGGGAGGAACGATCCCCTCAGTCTGTCAGTGGAGCAGGTCAGTGACAGTAGTCTGTTGCTGAAGCTGCTCCTCTGTCTGGAGATGACCCTGTTCAGTGGATGCAGTGGATTCTCCATGATTGACAGAAGCCTGCTCAGTGCCTGTCGCTCTGAAATGGATGTCAAACTGTCAAGCTCCATGCTTACAATAGAGCCTGCCTTCCCCACCAGTTTGTCCAGGTGTGAGGCGTCCTTCTTCTTTATGCTGCCTCCCCAGCACACCACCGCGTAGAAGAGGGCACTCGCCACAACCATCTGATAGAACATCTGCAGCATCTTATTGCAGATATTGAAGGATGCCAGCCTTCTAAGGAAGTAAAGTCGACTCTGTCCTCTCTTGCTCAGAGCATCAGTATTGGCAGTCCAGTCCAATTTATCATCCAGCTGCACTCCCAGGTATTTATAGGTCTATACCCTCTGCACAGGGTCACCTCTGATGATCACGGGATCCAGGAGGGGCCTGGGTCTCCTAAAATCCACCACCAGCTCCTTGGTTTTGCTGGTGTTCAGGTGTAAGTGGTTTGAGTCACACCATTTAACAAAGTCCTTAATTAGGTTCCTATACTCCTCCTCCTGCCCATTCCTGATGCAGCCCACGATAGCAGTGTCGTCAGCAAACTTTTGCACGTGGCAGGACTCTGAGTTGTATTGGAAGTCCGATGTATATAGGCTAACCCTATATATACACACACACACACAAATATATATATATATAGGCTAACCCTATATCCTGTGCTGTTGTTCGCCTTATCACATGCATTGTTCACGTAGTTTTCACATTGTCCTGGGTATCACAACTCCAAAACTACAATGTGAGCTATTTGGAAAGCCCAAGAAAACAGGAAGGGCTATCCTTTAAATGCGACACTAGAATTGGTAACATCTAGGTAAAGCACCTTATTAAACATTATTTAATGAAGATCAATACCTTGTTAGGGATGGTTTTGATGACAAATGTTATTATTAGAGTAATTCTGCTAACACTCTTGTAGTTTGGTGTTGTTTGAACAAAAATGGGGCTATTTTTTCATGACGCTAAATGGTCAAAATGTTTTACATTTTATTGTAAGTAGGTTATGAATAGTCACTTTATGAAGATGCGGAACTTGGGCACCTCTCCTATTAGCCCCCTCCCTACTGAATTAAAATACAATCATTAAGATGCCTGCTTACCATAATGTCACTGGTTCAAGCTGCAGTTTCTTGGCTCTTTCTTTAGTGATTGTAACATGACTCAATTAAAAAATAAGGCAGCCTGAATTATTTTAAGTTTACAAGAATTTGTACTTTTGATACTTAAGTTCACTAAGTATCAGATTCTTTAAAACTTGTACTTGAGTAATTTTCTCATGGGTAACTTTTACTTTGCTTGAGTTATTTTCCAGAAAGGTAGCTGTACTTTTACTCAAACCTGGCTGTTGGGTATTATTATGTACTTGTACACTGGTTTACAATATAAGGTTGTACTATTGTTTGGTTGCTAATCTCCACATTTTATTCCATTTTTCTGACAATTCTTTCAGAACATCTCTCGTAAATATGAAACTTTTGGCAGGCTGTTTCTATCTTGTCACTGATAACATCTCACCATCTCTCCTCTGTAGTCATGATTATTGCCCTTCCATATACCACAAATGCAGGGATTGTCACACCTATCAGCTCTTGCCTTCCTGTGCTCTGGAGAATTTTTGTTCTTGCCAGTTTGGGTGTTTCTCTCAAATGGAGGCTGTATGATGATATTTGCCCAACCTTGTTCTATTCAGGTGATACCTGGCAAACTCTGATCAGTGCAGTAGGAGTCCTGGAAAGGCAATATGTAGGGACTGTAGTGCAGAAAAAAGAGATAGGTCCTCCAGGATACAAGAGGACAGACAACTAAGTAAGTTCCTGGGATGTCTAGAATAAAACCACGGGGAGAGAATCTTTTGAACAAATGATCACAGCAGATGGTTCTGGCATGAGTGACTGACTTTTCAAATGTGTGCCCCTGGAGAACTTACAAAAGGGCTATCTTTATCTCCAGTACACTAGGTTGTATCACAAATGTCCAAGCTGAAAAACAGGGATTGTGTGGCCCAGTTAGGCGAGGCAGTCCAGAACCTGTCTAAGAGATCTTGCTCTTTAAGTATCAGGCATCCAATGTTTTAGAAGCCATGAAATTATGGATGGATGGTCATGGTACTTTATAGAGCCACCCAATGTCAGATGTCATTTGAGATGTAGCAAAAATGACACAAGGAGGAGGTTTAAGGCTACTTTATGCAATAGTCTCTTTGAGTGTACAGCTGAGCTGATGAGTTGAAGAGGAAACTTGGGTCAGAAGAGAATGGGTGTCCTTTTCAGTTTTTTTGAAAAGTGTAAGTGGTCCACATTTGTGAATGGTAGGCCCAAGCAGGTTGAAGGACTGTTGTTATTTTATATATCTGTGCTCTCACTTTGTTTTTTTAATTTCTTATAGAGTATGTATTTGTTGTGATAAATCACACTGTGCTGAATGTGTTTACCTTCATGTGCAATGTATGTGTATAGCTATATAAAGATTACAACTTGACATTAAGTACTTATACAAGGTGGTGCTTACCATCAACTTTGTAAGGTGGTGCCACTGAGAGAACTTCAGTAGTGAGAAACACAAGGCAGCTTTATTTCTGTGAGTGGCTATGGTGGTACTGTGGATGTGAGCAGTGAAGAGCTCTGCTATTGGTACCTGATTGGGGAATAAGGAAGCATCCTGTCACAAGTTACCGAGTTGAGAGGTAAAGAGAGAGAGAATGTTAGAGAAGCCATTTTGGTCACAGAGAGAAGGGTCTGAGACAGAGATGAAAGTGATTACTTGCTGGAGAACAATCAATGGTTGAAACATCTGAAGCCAAGCATGTGTGTGCAAACGTGGGCTGTGGATTTGTAGGTGTTATGATTTAGGTTTTTAATGGATGCTTTGTATCCTGTTTCCTTATGAGAAGTCATTTGTGTACCGTTGTTAGAGTCACGTCCCTTGTCTTTAGGGGTTTGGGTTTCTGGGGTTATGATCTTGACTTAATCAACAACTGGCATAAACAGTCAGCCTTTTGCTAGGCACCTTATCCGATCTGTGGATAAAATTCCTTATGTTAATTTAGGTATTGTGTGCTTTCTTTTCTTGTATTGCCTAGTTACGACTTACTGGCTGTTTTTTTTTTTTTTTTTTGTTTAATTTTGATTTTGCCTCTCGTCCGGATTATCGTTGCTATGGTTTATTTTTATTTTCTTTTTTTCTCCCACTTAACTCTTAAATTCAGCTCTCTTGTTTTCCTGCTGAATTAGGACAGTAGTCTTTTCTTTTGTGTTACAGTGCAGAATATGTAGGGGTTATCTTGGTAATTGGAGGAAGCAGGTTGAGGTATCCATCAGGATTGGTGGAAGGGATCCTGAGGATGTATAAGAAGGGGAAAATGGACAACAGAGGTCATCTTGGTTTTACAGATGAAAGTCTGTCATTGGTGGTGGGTGTATCACAGGATTCCTGCATAACCTGAAGTAAGCAGAGGAGGGGAAACACTTACACTTATTTATCTCCTAGAGAAGGGGTGGCCAACTCCAATCCTGGAAAGCCACAGAGGCTGTAGGTTTTGTTGTTTAATTAGAAGCCAATCCTCACCAATAACAGGTCTTATTTAAATGCATGCCTTATTAGTGTTTTCACTCTACCATATCAGTTCATTCTTAAATCATAGACTTTTTTTTTCCTTTTTAATGATACACGTATCATCCAAGTGATTTGAAGCCTAAAATGGATGAGCAATTTTCAGTTCTTCACTTTCTCTTCAGTTTCCTTCTGAGTACTTAATTAAAGCAAATAGTGAATAATGAATACATGTGGGTGGAAATTGAGACAAGCTAGATATAGAACTGTTGGTTTCTTTGTCATTTGCATCTTATTGCTAATATGGAGAAGTTACAGCACTGAATACAGCTGTTTAAGACTAAAATAAGCAATTCAGTGATCCAAATTTTAACACACGAGACTAAAATGTAACAGAAAAATGTCACTTGAGTGAATGAATGAATGGACCTGAAGCCATACAAGATCAACATTGCTCAGCCCTGATTTAAAATGTCTGAGTCCAGAATAGCAAAAAAATTTAAATGAAGTTAATTACTAGCAAAAATTAGTCACTAATCAAGAAAATAGAATGAAAGACTGTAGCCACTGTGACTATCCAGGATCGGAGTTGGCCACTCCTGCCTAAATGTTGTAAGCTGGACATTTGTTTTAATTGAGTTTTCTTTGCAAGAAGTGCTTTTTTCCTTGGGAGCTTGAAAAAAGGTGAAGGGGAAAGGAATGGGAGTTTTCATGTGTTTTTCGACTCTGAAAGTCCTTGGCGGTCCCTTTGAGCAGGGAGTAAGGAATAGAACTAGAGTCATTGAGTTTTAGTTTGTTTTTAGGATTATTTTATTAATCACATACAAGAAATGAAATTTTGGATGGACTTACCTGTGTGTTTTTCACTTCAACTTTTGAAAAGAAATAATATTTTGATATCACCGTGTTTTAATAAAGAACTGTCAATTTCTGTAACAACTTGTCAGTGAATCACTCAGCCTGGGTTATCCTTGGTGTGATTACTCAGTGCCCCATGGTTAAAACATTGCAAGGTATATGGAGTGTGCAGAGCATCACATTTGTTAATTAAGACACCTTGTTTTGTAAATCAATAGAACTTTTCTGGGTTTGGATGGTTGATACTAAAGTGCCCCCTACTGCTACAAAATGAATAGCACAGCAGGCTGTGAAAAAAGTGAAATGAATGAATTAAAATAACAATTAAATAATACTCATTCCATTCAAGAACAATAGACTGCTCAGTGCAAGCTATTGCTTAAATTAATAAGGACTGAAATTATTTAATTTTAAAATATGCTATAGTAATCAGTCATTTGCTCAGTATCATAAGTAAAAAGTGAATAACATATAATAAAACAATCCAATTAAAACCATGATCAACAGATACAATCACCAAGACTGACAAAGTCCCTCAATTATTACCTCTGCTGCTGTCTTTTTCATATCTGTTTTCTGTACTTTCCATATTCCAAAGATGCTCAGATGTGACTTTTTGTGTGCCTTGTGATGAACTAGTTTCATGGTGATTGCTTGGGTTTGAAAAATTGACCGATTTTTACACACTATCAATCCATCCTGCTATATCCTAACTACAGGGTCACAGGGGTCTGCTGGAGCCAATCCCAGCCAACACAGGGCGTAAGGCATGAAACAAACTCCAGGCAGGGCACACACACACTAGGGCAATTTAGAATCGCCAATGCACCTAACCTGCATGTCTTTGGACTGTGGGTGGAAACCCACACAGACATGGGGAGAACATGCAAACTCCATGCAGGGAGGACCCGGGAAGCGAACCTGGGTCCCCTAACTGCGAGGCAGCAGCGCTACCCACTGCGCCACCCTTTTTACACACTAGTATACCTTTTATGCTTTTTATAAATATATTATAGTAGACTTACATGCCAGATTAATTCTTTTCACAACCACCCCTTGATGATCCCAGTTCAAAGTTTAGTGTATCAAATTTTTGCTGTCTATTTAGTCGCCGAATATTTTTTAGTGATTATTTATGAGAACACAGAGTTCTTATTTAAAATATTAATAAACATTTATTGGAAGCACTTTAGAGCAGAGATTTGCTGCAGTGTATCTATTAGTCGCTTATTGCTATGTAACACAAACAAACTTCTGCTAAAGCTTAGTGAGGTTGCAGTATGAGACTAATACAGGGTAGCCCTTACTCAAATGTGTTGTCATTGGTGCTTTGTAATCTTATTAATGCCTAACTAAGCATTTATTAAGGTCTTGCTAAACAGCAGTAACTGACTAATCAATGCACTTTGGTAGCCTCTATCTTAAATGGTGCCCAAATACTGTTAACATTGTTATTTTTTATAATTTCTAAACCAATGACCTTTTTAAAAAATATCTCAAAACCTAACATGGTAGACAAGCACCATTTCGATATCTCTACCCCCACATAAATACAATGGAGATCATATCCCCTGAAAATGAATTTATTAAATACACAATGGATTGTGCTGAACAAAAGGGAATAAAAATGAAACACCAAACTCATGTGAAACTAAACTCACATTCTAAATCCAAACCCAATGCTGCACTAAGTGGCGACACCAATTTAGTAATATTTCTTTGCCCCTCTCTGAATTGCATCATGGTCAGAGAACCAGAATGACCTCTGGTTTCCCTAACGCCATGCCATCCCCATTCGCTGATCTGCCATAAAAGAGCCTAAAATGCAGCACCTGGGATGCCTGAGAGCATAAAAGAGCTGTCTTCCAGTGAAGGACTGAGTATGTGCTGCCTGAGCCAGGTGTGTTAGCATTGTGCCAGTCCCTCAGGGCCTCTCCTTCTCTCTCTCACACACACACTTTCCTTTGATGCCCTTATAAGAATTACTTCCTGGACACCCACAGCAATTAAAGCTTTTATCACCCTTGGCAGCTGCTATTTGTCCACAGTAGTAATTCTGTTAGCAGCAAAGGGTGGGTCGCCCTCGCCCTCTCTCTGTCTCTTACATGACTTTTGTAGAATTTTCCCCTGACTTGTGTCATCATACTGTCCTTTCTACCCCTGGCAACCCCTTTTCTAGGCAGGCAACACATTCTACTTACAGATCACTTAATAATATTAACTATTTTTGTGTGTAGATTAAAGACTTAAAACAGTCTTTGTACTGATTATTCTCTATAGCTGAATAACAGAATCCTGATAGCTGTATTATTTTAAGATACTGTACAGTAATGCTGGTGTGTGTGTGTGTGTGTGTGTGTGTATGTGTTGATTGCTTCACCCTTAGCCACAACCGGCATGCTAGGTGAATTTGTCATACCCCATTAATGAATCACCTTTTGAAAGCATTTCACTTAGGAATTTGGCACTTAGGATCATATTACTCATACGATTTTATTCACACCCAGAATGCACTTTTTTTTTCCTTATAGGCTGCAAGCTTAGTAGTAATTTATATATATATATATATATATTGTAAAATATATATTTATACTAATGACAAATGGCAAAATTAAAATTTGCAGTATAATAACTCTGTTATGTGTGTACAAATAATTAGTTTCACTTATAATGGTAAAACAACTGTAGCATGCATGTGTGTACTCGTTGCAGGAAGGATTAAAAGTTATATTGAGGGCATCCGAAATATATTCAATAGATATCCTCTATGGGAAGTCCACTCCATATGAAAGGAAACCCATGTAAGATCTAGTTAGCAAGCAGCATGCGTTAGTCAGAAATCATGTTATGTACACTAACATGCCCTGCAGCTAAATACTTCCTGATCTCTTCTGATTGGCTGCCTTCATCTATCTTTAAAGCTGAGCATTGAATCGGATGTCTAGTGTTACAAAGGGCAGCCAACGAGTAAAGGAGAGAGCAAAGGATTTCTCCAACACATTTCGCAAAAGGTGCTCAACTAAAATGAAGGTTCTCATCTGCTTGTACTTTCTATGTTTGGGTAAGTGAAATATTCAATATACTGGGATGTCATCATTCTACTGAAGTCTTAACTTTCAGAGCAGTTTAATCTCTTTAACTTGTCAGGCTTCTGTTTAGTTAATGTATTATAAGGTAGGTACATGTTTTGTCGACGTGTGTCACACTTAACTCTCCTTTATTGTAAGAACTCTAAACACCATATGTAATGCCTTGACAAATAACTAGCAATCTTCCAGTTTTTATTTGGAGAAAGTGCTAAGAAGCATTGATTTACTAGATTAAATAGGTTGTTACTGAATATATCTTTTTGTTGCACAGTTTGTTTTCACAGTGTTATCAGCCTTAAATTGGAGAACAGCAATAATGAAGGCTTTGGTCTGACAACTGTGGATTATGAACTGAGTGGTACTGATGTTACTGCTTCATCGGGAGACGGTAATGGTGGTGATGAAGAGGAAGGTTCAGGAGATGAAGGAGATGACACAATACTGGATTCAGATAAAACTGTAAAAGGTATGCACCCTTATCAATCTTTTCTTGACTAATTTGTTTTTAAACCTTCTTTGCTATAATCTTTTGAGAATCTGTCTATAAATTGAAAAGCCTAGAGAATGATGAGCCACTATAAGTACAACTATAACTTGTCTGCTGCATGCAATTTCATGCAGATTACAAAAACTACTAAAGGGTTTTAGGAATTTATATCATTAATATATCTCTATATTAGGCTTATTTTGGATAATGTTAAATATATTTATTACCTTTTTATTTTGCAAATAAAACTAATCCAAGGCCATGGAGACATGTAGAACTCTGTCAGATTTTTCTGCAACATATGGCCTGGAAGAATCCTAGCCAACCTCTTTTAAGTTAGTGGGTAACTAATGTCATATACTATTTGAAATTGGAAAAAAATCAATTTCTCACTTAGAGAATCTCCTCAAAAGCTTTTTCAAACCTGGCTGGATCTAATCAATAACATTTTAGAATTAGCATTTACATTGGGGGAAAGGATTTTCTTCCCTCTTTTCTACTTTTAAAGTTTTACTCTGGCTGTTGACCTTTCTCTTTTTCTCTTGGGTGGGGATTGAATTTAGTTTTGTTAAGCTTGACTTCATTGTATAGAATGTTACTTGCTTTTAATATATATATATATATATATAATTCTTCATGAAGTGAATACTTTTAGGTATTGTGTTAGGCTAATTAGCATAAGATATTTAATGTTGCTGTAAAATGCATTGGGAATGCATCAACTAAACTAAACGCATCATGTTTTTCCAGTTCAACCTGTTGTTAAACCCAAAAATACAAACGTACAGGGACGAAAAAAGAATAAAGACAAAAGGAAAAATAAACCCCCACGAAAGCCAAAAACACCCAAAATACCCAGGACAAAAAAGCCTTCAAAAATGAAAATGGATCCATGCAGCACAACTCATGTGGATTACTGTATTTATGGACAATGCACACATATCGAAGACATTAATGAAACAACCTGCATGTGAGTTCAATATTTTTATCTCTATGCACTATTCATATCAAATCAATTGTTATGACTGAATTCTGCATTTTAGATAGATAACAAAGGACATTTTCAAAATGAGCTATTAATGAGTGCATTAGCTATAGCTTTATAACAAATAAAGGGAGTAGAGTGTTAAGTACATAGGAGAATTGGTTTGAATTCTGGCTCATTTACTGTTTGAATGGAGTTTACTCATTTTCCCTGTGTCTGTATGAGATTTTCTCCATATTCCCTAATGTCCTGACACATTCCAAACATATGAATGTAAATGGGAAAATTTAAAGTTCTTCCTGTGTACTGACGCCCCATTCTGGATTGATTCCTGCACTGCACCTAATACTGCAAGCATATGCTCTCGCTTCTAGTAATCCTAAACTGGATTAACTGGTTTTAGTAAATTGCTGTGCTGTTAAATATCTCAGAATAACTGAAATTATCCAAAAACATAAGGTAACGTAGCCAAACATTGACTTTGAGAATTACAAGTACTGAGTCATTCATCATGCTAATTACTCCTCTATACTGCATCTCAGCTGATAGATATAATTATAATACGAAACTGCACAAGGTGTTGCACAAAAAATAATTAAATAAGACACACTGTTTGATATTTGAAATGTGTGTTTGTCTTATACCTTTTTATTTAAAAATACTCAAAACGTGTGATTTAAACTTTTATAAAAGATATAAAAGAGTACACGATCAATGCTTCTGTATAACTGGTGTTTGCTTGACAGAGAAGTGATAATCCTCTTTACTTTCAAAAATGGTCTTAGCTGTTGGTATAGCTTGTTACTGCTGTCTCACATTTAACTGTGAGGTTGTAGAGCATCCAAGATGATGTAGTCTCCTCATTTTCTTAAGGAAGGCCTCTCTTTCTCTCGCTATATAT
>JANRMT010062821.1:33096011-33116956 GCA_026402145.1 Polypterus bichir lapradei | reverse complement strand
CATTTTCGTTGATCATCACCTTCATTATTCTGTGTGTGTGTATATATATATATATATATATATATATGGAAGTGAAGGTCTGTGATACGGTTTGCATATTTGCAGCTGGAGATCCACAAAGGGAGAAAATGAATCACATATCATAAAGTAGTTTTTATTCCTGAGCTTTCAGCCCCTGCCAGGGGCCTTCATTAGAGGGTAATGCTTAGACATACAAGAATCAAAGGCAATATATAGCAAAATTAGGTATGGGGGGTGGCGGAAGCTAGGTCAGTGTGTGTCTGGGAGGGGAGAGGGGGTATTGGTCGTAAAGTTTTATTTATTATGAACATGTTCTTCTTAAGTTTACATATGCTAGGTTTATGTCCAAATGTCTGTTAATGGTGTTTTCATTTGATAGCCAAGATTCAGCCAGCTCTCTGGCACTTTTAGTACTGGCCTTAAATCTTACTTGTACATTATATATATGTAACTAGTAATACACAAAGGGAGAAAATTAATAAACTGCTTTAAGATACATGATTTGTTTTCGCCCTTTGTGGATTACTAGCTACAAATATGCAAACCATATCACAGACCTTCACTTTTATATATATAAATAATATACAGTATATATTATATATATAAATATAATATAATCTCACACATGTCTTTGGGATGCTGTAGGAAAGCTAAAAACAAAGAAAGTCCTAGATACTTTTGTTAAGTTTTCTGTGTGCTTTTTTGCAGATGCAACATGGGATATCATGGTGAGCGTTGTGCTTGGCAACTCCTGAAGACTGGAAGCAATGACAGTATTTCTGACATTCACCAGATAGTATTAGTGGCAATAGCTGTGGTGCTCTCAGCAGTCAGCTTCTCTGCTGTCCTGATTATATTTATTATCCAGTAAGTTTATGTTTTTTATACTGTACTGTAAGTCTTTCTTAAAAGTAGTATAGTAATACTGAAGTTGCTGTTGCATTTCAGTTTCATTTATTGTAAACGTTATTTTTTGCTTCAATTTTATGAGTTTTAAAGATATCATTAATGCATGCCTTGGAATAATACTGCCTATGAAATCTGTACAGTATTCTGCTGCATAATACATTGTAACATATTTCATTTTATTTAGTTGCAGATCACAGAAAAAATTTAAAGAAACATTTCAGGGAGCAGCTGAAGAGAAAGTGAAACTGCAACAAGAAAATCCAGCAAATCACATAGTTGTCTGGAAATTTCAAGGTACACAATTAGGGTTAAAATTTACATATTTTTTATTTTCTTTAATATTTCATTGAATTTTGAACTCCAAAATATTAAATCGGGAATGTGTATTTTATTTCAATCGTAACCAAGATGTCAATTATGCTGTACTTTGTTGTTAATCTCTGGTTATTTTTATTTTTATTTACAGAAACAAGACAAGACTGGATTAAATAGCTGACTTCAAAGATTTCTAATATAAATTAACTGTAAATATTTTTGTATTGATATATTTATTTTTTATTTAATATTATTTAATGTATTTTTTGAAAACTTTATATTTAACCTATTAAAGAAGTATTTTAAATTATGTCTGTTATTTGTGCCAATTTCTCAACCAAGTTATGAAATGTAAGGTTTCAGAGATGAATGGATAAATGAACCAGTAAATTAATGAATGCATGCTTTTAAACTACTTTCAGAATATTTAAAATTCATTGTGTTCTCTAGAATGAACATAACTTCACATAAGCATTCCATTCTCAACTTTGAAAGCAGGTTTTTGAATAAAGTACATATTTTGGACAAATGGGCTAATGGCTTTTGGAAAATTGAGTAGATTTATTTAGCATATATTTTGGAGAAAATGGTCATTTACGTATATCAGCAAGTTGTGTAGATACTTGGGATTTACAGGCAATCAGTCATTTGGCTCAAAATAAAGTTAACAACCAGTTACAGTACTTCTAATTGTGTAAATCTTTCTTCACATGTGTTCCTGGATGTCCACATTCTGCCATAGTTAAATGTTTGGAGATCCCATAACAATTTCAAACCCACTTAGTTCAATACAAGGATTATGAAGATGGTGAGGTCTGTCCCTGCAGTATCAGGCATGAGACAGGACAGAGTGCTGGTCCTGTTCCCAGTTCTCCTAACCTGAACATCTTTGGGATGTAGAAGAAACAGAGAACACCCAAAAGAAAACTCACACATACATGATATGGTTAGAACCTAGAAACGTAACCCAGATACAGTAGTTGGGGTATGCGAACCCGTATAACTAGAACTGTTTCATAGCTGCACCAAACACTGCACCACCCCAGGTATCTTTGCAGTATCCATTATTTTTTACCTAAGTCAGAAATCAGCTTTTAATCTAAACCTTTTTTGTAATGTTGAGTAGTCTGATTGATAACCATAGCAAGAATGCATATTCTTACAATAATTAAGTCTACCTTTTCAACAGGCTCTAAATGGTTCTGCCAAATCCACCTTAATAAAAGGATAAGTGTCTGTATATCTCTGTTTCTGTCTGGTTGATAAGTCTCTGTCAGTCCAAAAGATAGTGCATTGCAAACATTTTTAGTAATAAAATACATTTCATTTGTCATTGCAATAGATGGGGCATCACAAACATTAACACTGCTTTTATGAATCCCATACCACATGGCATATAACAGAGACATATGTATTACCTGGTGCATTGCAAATGTTAATGTTTGGATTTACGTTGACTTCATATATTTTAACTGTTCTAGATGGGTATATCACAGTTAGTTATTTCATAACCTGGGAAGCTTCCTCAGACAGTGTGGAGAAATGATGACCTATATTCAGAATAATGTTGAGAGATGGAAATAACATTTGGCACAATTCCTAAACAAACCATATTTGTCCTCCTCACAGAAGACAAAGCCAAAAGTATTTGTTGAGGTCAAGTCAGGTCCATTTCTAAAATTGGGTCTGTACAGTAGCTGAGGAACTCTGCATGGATAGAAATGATCTGACTGGAAATGTTAAAAAGTTATGAGGTTACTGTTCATACATCTTGGTATATATGGCTTTTTAGCGCTTAGTGGAATTTGTGCATAGTCATCCCCATTTTCTAAACATTAACCAGGAGGCGTGTTTCATTTACTGACTGACAACAGTTGCCAGAAACTCTGTGAGGATGCTGTAACAAGGAATTCCCATTTCTAAAAAGAACAGCAAGGAACAGTAGACCACCTCTTTAGCCTTCCACAAGTATGAGACTGGCCATTGGAATTTTCTAGTTTAGACTGTCCTGTATGTGTTTGGAGGATCTCGAAAAGGCTTATGACTAAGGAACCTTGTGGGAGCAACAGTAATGGAATGCAGTTACATTTTATGATGTTATAAATTCATAGAGGACATGCAGGTGATGGGTGTGATAGAGCAAGATGTAGAGGACAGGAAGATATAGAACAAGTTGATCCGCTGTGGCAACCCCTAAAAGGAGTAGCTGAAAGAACAAGAAGATAAATTCATAGGTTAAAGTAAAAGTGGTATTCTAAGGTGCTTTCAAGGCTCAGAGAGTATCAAGTTGTGGTAACCTGACGTTTTTATCTGTACTGTTTGCAAATGATGTTGCCAACCCAGCCACAGGGGATGCACAAACCAGTGTGTTTCTTTGTGCCGGTCCCAAGCCCGGATAAATGGGGAGGGTTACGTCAGGAAGGGCATCCGGTGTAAAATTTTGCCAAATCAATATGTGGACAACAATACAAATTTCCATACTGTATCGGTCGAGACCCAGGTTAACAATGACTGCCACCAGTACTGTTAGTTAAAAGGGTGCTGGAGGAAATTGGGCTACTGTTGGCTGAAGAAGAAGAAGGAGAAGAAGAGGGGGAGACGTGTGCAGAGGAAGAAGGAGAGGACGAAAGTAAAGACAGTGGAACTGAGGGTAGGAACTTTGAATGTGGGCAGTATGACTGGCAAGGGTAGAGAGTTAGCTGATATGATGGAGAGAAAGAAGGTTGATATATTGTGTGTGCGAGAGATTAAATGGAAGGAGAGTAAGGCCAGGTGGATCAGAGGTGGATTCAAATTGTTCTATCATGGTGTGGATGGGAGGAGAAATGGAGTAGGAGTTATTCTGAAGGAACAGTATGTCGAGAGTGTTTTGGAGGTGAAAAGAGTGTCAGACAGAGTAATGACTATGAAGCCGGAAATTGGAGGTGTGATGATGAATGTTGTTAGTGCATATGCCCCGCAATTTGGGTGTGCAATGGGCAAGAAAGATGATTTTTGGAGTGAGTTGGATGAAATGAGGAAAAGTGTACCCAAGGGACAGAAAGTGGTGATTGGAGCGGATTTCAATGGACATGTTGGTGAAGGGAATAGAGGAGACGAGGAGGTGATGGGTAGGTATCGTGTCAAGGAGAGGAATGAAGAAGGTCACAGGATAGTGGATTTTGCCAAAAGGATAGAAATGGTTCTGGTGAATACGTATTTTAAGAAGAGGGAGGAACATAGGGTGATGTACAAGAGTGGAGGAAGATGCACACAGGTAGGTTAATCCTATGCAGAAGAGTCAATCTGAAGGAGACTGAAGACTGCAAAGTGGTGGCAGGGGAAAGTATAGTTAAGCAGCATAGGATGGTGATCTGTAGGATGACGTTGGAGATCAAGAAGAGGAAGAGAGTAAGGGCAGAGCCAAGGATCAAATGGTGGAAGTTGAAAAAAGAAGACTGCAAGGTTGAGTTTAGGGAGGAGGTGAGAAAGGCACTGGGTGGCAGTGAAGAGTTACCAGACAGCTGGGAAACTACAGCAGATGTAGTAAGGGTGACAGCAAGAATGGTGCTTGGCGTGACATTTGGAAAGAGCAAAGAGGAAAAGGGAACATGGTGGTGGAATGAGGAAATACAGGAGAGTATACAGAGGAAGAGGATGGCAAAGAAGTGGGATAGTCAGAGAGATGCAGAAAGTAGACAACAGTACAAAGAGATAAGGTGCAAGGTGAAGAGAGAGGTGTCAAAGGCTAAAGAAAAGGCATATAATGAGTTGTATGAGAGGCTGGATGCTAAGGAGGGAGAAAAGGTCCTGTACCGATTGACTAGACAGAGGGACTAACCTGGGAAAGATGTGCAGCAGGTAAGGGTTATAAAGGATAAAGATGGAAACATACTCACAAGTGAGGAGAGTGTGTTGAGCAGATGGAAAGAGTACTTTGAGAGGCTGATGAATGAAGAGAACGAGAGAGAAAAGAGGTTGGATGAAGTGGATATACTGAATCAGGAAGAGCAATGGATTAGCAAGGAGGAAGTACGGACAGCTGTGAAGAAGATGAAAAAAGGAAAGGCCGTTGGTCCAGATGACATACCTATGGAATCATGGAGGTGTTTAGGAGAGATGGCAGTGGAGTTTTTAACCAGATTGTTTAATGGAATCTTGGAAAGTGAGAGGATGCCTGAGGAGTGGAGAAGTGTACTGGCGCCGATATTTAAGAATAAGGGGGATGTACAGGACTGCAGTAACTACAGGGGAATGAAATTGATGAGCCACAGCATGAAGTTATGGAAGAGAGTAGTGGAAGCTAGGTTAAGAAGTAAGGTGATGATTAGTGAGCAGCAGTATGGTTTCATGCCAAGAAAGAGCACCACGGATGTGATGTTTGCTTTGAGGATGTTGATGGAGAAGTTTAGAGAAGGCCAGAAGGAGTTGCATTGTGTCTTTGTGGACCTGGAAAAAGCATACGACAGGGTGCCTCGAGAGGAGCTGTGGTATTGTATGAGGAAGTCGGGATGGCAGAGAAGTACATAAGAGTTGTACAGGATATGTACGAGGGAAGTGTGATAGTGGTGAGGTCTGCGGTAGGAGCGACGGATGCATTCAACGCGGAGGTGGAATTACATCAGGGATTGGCTCTGAGCCCTTTCTTATTTGCAGTGATGATGGACATGTTGACAGACGAGATTAGACAGGAGTCCCCGTGGACTGTGATATTTGCTGATGACATTGTGATCTGTAGCAATAGTAGGGAGCAGGTTGATGAGACCCTGGAGAGGTGGAGATATGCTCTAGAGAGGAGAGGAATGAAGGTCAGTAGGAACAAGACAGAATACATATATGTGAATGAGAGGGAGGTCAGTGGAATGGTGAGGATGCTGGGAGTAGAGTTGGCGAAGGTGGATGAGTTTAAATAATTGGGATCAACAGTACAGAGGAATGGGGATTGTGGAAGAGGGGTGAAGAAGACAGTGCAAGCAGGGTGGAATGGGTGGAGAAGAGTGTCAGGAGTAATTTGTGACAGACGGGTATCAGCAAGAGTGAAAGGGAAGGTCTACAGGACGGTAGTGAGACCAGCTATGTTATATGGGTTGGAGACGGTAAACTGACCAGAAAGCAGGAGACAGAGCTGGAGGTGGCAGAGTACATTACAGGGTCAGCTCAAGTTGGACGGTTGGGAGACAAAGTCAGAGAGACAAGATTGCGTTGGTTTGGACATGTGCAGAGGAGAGATGCTGGGTATATTGGGAGAAGGATGCTAAGGATAGAGCTGCCAGGGAAGAGGAAAAGAGGAAGGCCTAAGCGAAGGTTTATGGATATGGTGAGAGAGGACATGCAGGTGATGGGTGTAAAAGAACAAGATGCAGAGAACAGAAAGATATGGAAAAGGATGATCCGCTGTGGCAACTCCTAACGGGAGCAGCCGAAAGAAGAAGAAGAAGAAGTTTGCAAATGATGTTGCCCTCTTGGCCATATTTGACAATAACTTTCATCATAGGATGAGGAGTTAATGCTTCCAAAATAGTGCAGCTTGATCTACTGTATACAGATGAGGAGGAGTAGCTGCTACAAAGGGAGAAGTGTATGTTTTGATTAAGAAACGCGACCATCTAGTAGGATAGCAGAAAAGGGCCACTTCTGCTCATGACTGAAAAGTGACCATCTGCGTGCCACCCAAGTAGGATTTATGTTTTCCATCTGGCATATAAGTGCCTCAGAATTTCCCAAGAAGCAGTATATGATAAAGAAAGGGAATGAACACCACACAGTTTTTTGTTACTGCTATAACAATAATTGTCATCAGGACAAAATATCATATAATTTTAAATAGGTCTTAGATAATATCAGTAATAAGTATGAAAATAATGTTTTTTCCCATAATTGAATTGATTAGCAAATGAATCATCAGAAAACATCAAACCCAGCAGTGCAAAGTCTAGTAAAATATCATTAGACAAGAAATCAGTCTAGCAACTTGGACTTGTAGCTCAGTGGTGGAGTCTTTGGACTCAGATGGTTGCCTCTGACTTGCTGTGTGTCAGATTGGCTGTTTTTCGCACTGTAAAACATATATAAAAACAGTTGAATTGTGTGATGATACTGTAAACCTCCTTGGATAAAGGTATCAGCTACATATAAAGTGATAAACACAAGGAATAACAAAATGTAATTTCTTGATGTAATCTAACATTAAAAAAGCTCTACAAAAAGACAAATACACAAAATGCCTAAAATAATAAATAATGAGGCTCCTTGTAAAAGAATGTTGCATAGACACAATCTGAAAAGTATTAATAGTAAGGGGGAAGTGATTTTGCTGCGGTAGGCTGGCGCCCTGCCTGGGGTTTGTTTCCTGCCTTGCACCCTGTGTTGGCTGGGATTGGCTCCAGCAGACCCCCGTGACCCTGTAGTTAGAATATAGTGGGTTGGATAATGGTTGGATGAATGGATGGAAGTGATTTTCAATTTAATTTAAAAGCTACATTTTAAAAGAATGAAGGGGATCAGCTGACCTAATAGTGTTGGGGATGTGAAACTTCTGTTGATCACAGAATGAAGATGTGGGACATGACAAACTAGTCAGTGTCAGTAGAAGAAAGGTGACAGAAAAGAGGGTAATGGTGAAGAATGATGCAGAACAAGGTTAGGCAGAGCTTTGTAATTTAACAAGAGGATCTTGTTCTCAGTTCTTGGAGACATTAGGAGACAGTTAAAGCTGCACAAAACTGGAATTATGCACTCAGACTGCATACTTTTAAACCATGTTAACTGAGGCTCTTGCAACTAGAAAAATTAAAGGTCATTTCTGGATTCTATGACAGCATAGATAACTATGAGAACATATAAAGAATGTACAGATACAGTAAATTTTTATACGGGTAAACGTTTCTATATGATTTATGTGAATTAAATAAGGAAGGGATTAATTGAAAAGTTATGCAGCCTATTCTTCCTCATTGCAGTTGAAGTGATATTAAAGATGTTCATTTTGAAAGGTTATGTTTTATTTATCATTAAAGCTCTCATAAAGGATGGGGCTGAGATACAGGATATCTTTGATGAATATTTGCTCATACTAGGGGGGCTTCGACTCCTGCTTGCTTTGCTCGCCAACCCCCCCGGCCTGCGCTATGCGCCAGCCACTTTGCATTTCTACTGCTCGCATATGTGGATTTCACTTTCACCAAGCAACAAATCTTTTAATTCTCGCAGATTTGCCTCTTTATTGGGAAGAAACACTACTTTTCCCTGATGGCAACACAAATTAGACGATCTCTTTTTGCTGTTCCGTTATTTCACTGATTAATAATTTCCGTTTGTTTGCGCTAATGCAATCTTTACTCTAATTTTTTTGAGATTTTTGAATTTTAGTACTTTCATTATCTCTAAGCTGTTCTGCATGTGTATCGCACCAGCGTTTTTGAATTCAACTCTTTGTCTTTTATTTCCGGCCCTGGGTGTAGTTAAATCTCCTCGAACAGTTTCTCGTCTTGTGGGACATGAAAGTATCTCTCTGAAAAAGTCAAGTCTCGTCCCAGGATTTTTTATTATATTAGAGAGATAGGTGTAGATTATTACAAAATTGAGTCAAATGCTGGAAACAAAGAGTTAGGCATGGGGAACTTTTTTACAATTATGTGATATTACAAGTGGTTTTCTTCAGATATTAGTGCTGAGGCTGTTAGTCTTTTAAATGTACATAAATGATCTGGACAAGAATGTAATCAATAAGCTGCTTAACTTTGTAGGTGATACCAAACTAGGTAGAAGGGCAGATAATGTACAATCAGCTACATTATTACAGGGGAACTTGGACAGCCTTCAGGCTTGGGCAGATTTTTCAGCAGATGGACTTTTTTATTTAAGTAAATTTAAGGTATTACATGTAGGCAGTAGAAATGTTAGAACTGAATAACTAATTGAAGGTTTGAAACTTGAAAGTACGCCTATTAAGAAGTACTTAGAAGTTATATGTGACTCGTCACTATCTAAATCAAGACAGTATACAGAAGCAATCAAGAAGTCTACTAGGATGTTAGATAAATATATTATTATGTGTGCAGTACAAGTCAATGGAATTTATGCTGAAACTATATAAAGCACTACAGAGGCCTTACCTGGAGTACTGTAAACAGTTTTGCGACTAGGTTGATTCCAGGTCTGAAGTAAACTGAAGGAGCTGAACATTTCAGGGTTAAGCAAACAGAGACATGAGCTTAGCAGAGAGGTTGAAGGAGCTGTTTCTGTTTAAGCAAATAGAGACTAAATGGTGATGTGATCGTAGTATTTAAAATTAAAAACCTTTTATTAAGAACACTCGTTAAGGGCAGATTTCGCACAAACATTAGGAAGATTTTCTTCACTTAAAGAACTATGAATTCATAGATTAAATTATCACATAGAATGGTGGAGAGTAGGACTCAAGGTACCTTCAAATATGCCTTGACATATTTTCGAGAATGTAAGTCAATAGGTTGGATAAGCTTGCTGGGCTGAATGGCCTGTTCTTGTCACAACTATTGTAATGTTCTAAGATATACTGTGTAAACCACAAGGAGGCCACACTGATGATATGTAGATGAGAATGTGCATGGGACATGCAAGTATTTCACTTACTCTGCACACTGTAAGAAAGGCGCTATATTGCACCCGACCCGGCACAGACTTGACACGGGAGGCAACTATAAAAACAAAGAAACTTTTATTTTTCTTCAGCTGGAGGGCACGTCTTCCCTGTAATCCCTCCAGCCATAACACAGTCCCGAGTACAGTAAGCACCACACCAACACTACTTTTCTCTCTTCCACCACTCTTCCTTAGTAAGCTTTGTCCTCCTCCTTCCAGCTCTGGCCGCTGAGTGGTGGTCGCTGGCTCCCTTTTATTGGGTACCCAGAAGTGCTCCAGGTGTTTCATTGCCGACATCCGGCTGCACTTCCAGGTAAGGCGAAACCAGTTTCCAAAAGGGTCAGCCCCTCCTGTTGCAGCACCCCCTGGCGGCACCTGCGGAACCCCACAGAGCTGCACAAAACTACAATCCCCAAGAAGCCTTGAGGGAGTCTGAGGCACCGCTGCAGCCCAGGGAGGCTGCCATTTAGTGTCCAGGGGGTGATACTGGGCTTCCCACCCTTGTCCCCCTGGCAGATGTGGTGAAACGGCATTCCAGCCAGGCATGGGTCCCGGCCATCCGTCACAACACATAAAACTACTTCTCATTTTGGGTGATTCAGATGGTCGCCAAAAGCAGAAAGATTTGTGGTGGTTTGGGGGGGTCCCTTTTTTAACAAAACAGACCTATTAACACTCAATACAGCTGTCTGATTATTTTGTTTTATAATATTTCCATTAGCAATATAATAATAACATCTAATATATTTTATAATATTATAATATATATAATAACATCTAATGACATACGATATCCAGCTATATTATGGACAACAACAACAACAATAATAATAATTCTCAAACTACAGCATAGAAGACACTGACATGGTCTAAAATAAAATTAAATGATCCAACCAGGCCAGCAGCTCTTGAACACATTTCATAAAGGCTGATTTAATTCAAATTATTATCATTTCCTAAATGGGGCTACATTAAAACCTGTGTTAAAACTTGACAAATATCATTCTCTGTTGTTCACCACCATCTACAGTATGAGATTTGATCTTGACACGCTAAAGCAGTTCTCTATATTCCATCTCTTGCTGGGAAAAGTAGTTAAGTCATGCACTGATTGAAATGTTTAAACTGCATAATTTGCATACACTAGGATACAGTAAATAGGAATTGTGGTCAAGATTCCTATTTTAAAGATAATCTTTTTGTGACCATATTAAGTTTATCAATTTATTTTATTAATTTAAATAACATGTACTGAATATGTTACAGAGATGTCTTGATAAGATTGTAACTAGAATGTCAACAGTTCTGTAAGGTACAACAACAATAACAACATTTATTTATATAGCACATTTTCATACAAGTAATGTAGCTCAAAGTGCTTTACATGATGAAGAAAAGAGAAAATAAAAGACAAAATAAGAATTAGAATAAGACAACACTAATTAACATAGAATAAGAGTAAGGTCCGATGGCCAGGGTGGACAGAAAAAAACAAAAAAGACGGCTGGAGAGAAAAAATAAAATCTGCAGGGGTTCCAGGCCACGGGACCGCCCAGTCCCCTCTGGGCATTTTACCTAACATAAATGAAACAGTCCTCTTTGTATTTAGGGTTCTCTTGGAAGGACTTCATGATGATGGTCATGTAGACTTCTGGCTTTCAATCCATCACTGTAGAACATCACGGTGCTTTGATTAGGTGGTGATGGCGCAGATTGCCACCACAGAAAACCAGGAAAAGAAACAGAAGAAAGAGTAGGGGATTTTAAAGCCACCATGAATAGTTATTATAATGAATTGAATATACAGAGTATCAGGATTAAATGAAGGTGAAGTTATCAGAAAGCCATGTTAAAGTAATGTTTTTTTAGCAGTTTTTTAAAGTGCTCCACCGTATCAGCCTGGTGAATTCCTATTGCCAGGATATTCCAGATTTTAGGTGCATAACAGCAGAAGGCTGCCTCACCACTTCTTTTAAGTTTTGCTCTTGAAATCATAAGCAGACACTCATTTGAGAATCTAAGGTTACGATTTGGAATATAAGGTGTCAGACCCTCCAATATATAAGATGGAGCGAGATCATTTAAGACTTTTTAAACCATAAACAGTATTTTAAAGGCAATTCCGAATGACACAGGTAACCAGCGTAGTGACATCAAAACTGGAGAAATGTGCTCAGATTTTCAGGTACATGTTTGTCTGGAGGTTTAAATAGAGACCTATATACTGTATCTCATAATTATATTTTAAATGGTAATATCCATCCATCCATCCATCCATTATCCAACCCGCTATATCCCAACTACAGGGTCACGGGGGACTGTTGGAGCCAATCCCAGCCAACACAGGGCATCAGGCAGGAAACAAACCCCGGGCAGGGCGCCAGCCCACCGCAGAGCATACACACACACACACACCAAGCACACACTAGGGACAATTTAGAATCGCCAATGTACCTAACCTGTATGTCTTTGGGCTGTGGGAGGAAACCGGAGTACCTGGAGGAAAGTGGTAATATGATTATGTAAAATTACACTTTTTCATTAGAAAAATGTTAAATGCAATAAATAAATGTTAATGCAGCCCAATTAATACTCGTTTTTCTGAAATGGAACCCCTTAAGAGTGTATTGTTCTAAAACAGTCATGCAGTACTGGGATGTTGTACCGTGTTAGCCATTATGAATGTAGTGAGAAGTATCTTGCGTGAAAGAAGGGGCCCGAGTTGCCTCGAAAGTTTGCATATTGTAATCTTTCTAGTTAGCCAATAAAAGATGTCATTTTGCTTAACTTCTCACTAAAACAGTCATGTAAATGGACATTTTTATATGTAATCAAACGCCCCACTTAACATTCTCTAAAAGCAAATTTACTGTTTTGTATCAAAACCCACCATATTTCGTCGTTCCCAGTCATGGCTACAAGTTTTAGTGTACAGGTCTGAACATTAAGATTCTACTCAAAGCCAGTACTGTATAAAATTAAAAAGATTAGCAAACCAACAGCTGTGAGTGTTGTGGTTAAGGAGATGCATATTGTATAGATGCAGGCTTGAGGGACACCAAACATGACTTACCTGGATGCACATGAAGAAGTAAACTTTATTATGGCATAGAAAGAAAGTGATTCTGTCATGTGTGTAGAAGAGGAAAACTATAGTAAACCACAGACAAATGGGGAATTTGTTCTTGCCAATTCATTTTTACAGTATTTTCTGAGAAGCCGTCTACTATTGACCGGCCTAACTGCTGAACATAAAAATAATCTCATGTTCTGCTTTGTTTTATTGCTACAATTACAAATATGAGCAAACAATTATTATCAGTTGCATTATCTCAAAAGCAACATGGGGATGGCTGGGTCACGGCCTGTGAAACGTTTTCACATTTTTTTCCTTGATTGCGTGAGTTTTCCTTCTGGTTCTCATGTTACACCCAATCATCTTAATGATGTGCATGTTAAATGAATTTAATGTGTTTGGGAAGCAATGTGGTGTTTAAATATCATCAGTCATGCTTGCGCTGCAAGGTCTCACAATGTAACATACACTACCAGATCTTTGAATCAGTGTCTACTAAACACAGAATTAACATAAACATTCCTTTGCTTATTGATTTTAATTTTCTTTAAAACACGAATTTAGTATACACTATAATACATAACTCACTCACTACCTAAAGAAAATACTGTATTTGTGATAGTTCAGTTTTTAAAGTAGAACTGTGAGAAATGTAGCTTAAGTTGTTGCAGAGTTTCCTGTAAGATATGCAGACTATTAACTTACTTCACATAGTTTTCATTCCTGTTCATCTCAGATGTTTCTGTTTTCACCAGAACAGGCTACACCTAGAAACACCACCGTCATTAACACAGGTCTGGCTTTGCCTTCAGCTTGAATAAAAGCTGTTGGTGTTTGCTCATAACTCTGGCACAATTTGAGTTGTTGTAGGTTTACTGTTTAGAATCTTTATTTGTTATATTGAGAATGAAAAAGCTTTATATATTATGTAGCTAAATACTTAAAACATAGTATTTAATCTTAAGAAAATAAGTAACATAAATGTAATATATACTGTATGTATGTAGTTATACAAGTCTTTTTACTAACTGATGAACAAAAATACACAAATATAGTCATCCTTTACTTATTTCCCTTAATATACTTTCTTAATCTTTATCTTTCTTTCCATTGCAGTGAGAAGTCAAGCAAAATGACACCTTTTATTGACTAACTAAAACGATTACAATATGCAAGCTTGTGAGGCAACTCAGGCTCCTTCTTCAGGCAAGATGTAATCAATTTCAATTGCAGGGAAGCTAAGGCCTGTGCCAGCAGCAGCTGATTCAAGGCAGGAGGCAATCCATCACAATATTCACAGACCTTCACTCATACACAGCCAGTTTAGAAATTTCGATTAATCTAACATATCCACTTCTGAAAAGTGAACTGGATGTGTAATCTTCACAAAGGAAATTAACCAGACAGGGAATCAAAACTTGATCTTGGAGCTGTGAGACTTTAATGCTATTCCAGTGCTATGCTGAGTTGGCCTTTATTTGTTTCCCTAAAATAAATTTTAATTGATTGATGTAATATGTGCCAGAAAGACAAAAATCATCCTTCTGCATGCACACAATATCTTTATATAGATGAGATTCAAAAAGGTTCCCATACAAAGAAATATACCATTCTCAGACCCACTTTGTCCAATTCAGGGTCATAAGGGCCAGGTTGTGTTCCAGTAGTAGCAGATTCAAGGCAGGATACAGCATGGACAGAGTGCCCACTCATGCACACACCCACACAGGGAACTAGGAAGTGACAATTAACTTAAACACGTGGCACGGTGGCGCAATGGTGGCTCTGCTGCCTTGCAGTGTTCACATTCCAGGCCTATTCTCTCCGTGTCTGCATAGGTTTCCCCTCAAGGTATTCCAGTTTCCTCTCATTGTAATGACATGCAGGTTAGGTGAACTGGCAATGCTAAATTGGCCCTAATGTGTGTTTGGTGTGTGGGTGTGTTCACCTTGTGATGGACTAGTGCCCTGTTCAGGTTTTGTTCCTTGCCTTGCACCCTGTGCTAGTTAGGATAAGCTAAAACCCCCTGTGACCCTGGTCTAGATTAGGTGGGATAGACAATGACATGACATGACAATTAACTTAAACTGCATGTCATTCTCCAGAATACCCAGAAGAAAACCACACATAGAGGAAAGGAGAACTCCACATGGACACCTATGAGGCACAGGATTTAAAAGCAGGATGCTGAATCCCTGAAGCAGCAGTTCTAACCACTACACTAACATGTTACCCAATAATAAAAAATATGCCTTAAATTTTCTTTTAACTGCTGTCAATGGAAAGATTCTGTCCATTAGTGTAATTTTCAAACTACTGAATTATTAGACATTATTAAATAGTGTTACTTTTTAATAGTTTTTACACCATGAGTATCATCTACCATGAATAAATAAGTAAATAACCTAGTGATCTTACTTCACTTTTGGTTGTGGAAGGTTTACACTGCCCTGCCCCAATTGCAGGCTATATGATCTACCCAAACTAAGATTTTGCTTCAGTGCCTTTTTTCTCTTGGTTTGGTGAAATGGCATGTTGGTGGCTAGCGACAACCAACCATAGTATGAAATTCGTCTTGTATATAATACAAGAAGTAAATATTCAAATGAACATTACGATAATGGAATGGCAGAGGGTGGCCTAATGAGGGAGGTCAGAAAGTCTGTTAAAATTTTGTTTTAATGTTACTGGGTTGTGCTTTTATGGCATGTATTTCAATGTGTAGCAGTGCTACCATGGGAAGAACTCCATTTCCCAGCAGCCCAAGGGGAATTACCTGCATAAGATGATAGAAATGTGGACGAAAGAGGCCAGCAGGAAAATTGAAAAGGGGGTCTGGCAGGGCAATGAGAGATCATTTTTTTTGTGTATACTGTCCAACATGTTGTCTGAAAAGTCAATTGTGCCCTGGATTGTTTCCCGTTAGGATGAATGGACTGTCTTGTGCCTGCCTGTCGTGTGTATAGTGGTGGATAAATCGTTGTGCAACTTCAAAAGGAAGTTCCTACAAATCTCACCCCTCACCGCTCAGGACTACTGGTAAGACTATTTCACTCATTTACAATGGAAGCTGTTCTCGGGATTGTCATCTTCACACCAAACCATTTCATCCACTTTTTCTGTATTGGACTGTATAAGGATGTTGTCAAGAGTATTTATTGTTGTGGTTCATTGTTGTGTTACAACTGTATCGCCATAATGGAAAGGGGGGATTTGTCTGATTGTTGTTGTGTATTGCATTTTCATTTAATATATTATTTATTCATTCGTTAGGTTTGTGTCTTTGCTTGTGAGTGTGTACGGGTCGGGCTAAGGCTGGGTGTGCTTCCTGGAATCTCCACCAAAAAAAATAAATAAATCACCATCTTATCGACGGTGTGAATCTTAGCAGCACCGGACTGCTACAAATGTTTCAATGAACAGTTCGAAACATTTCATCCTCAGGTAAAATCATGGAAACAAGAAAATGACATGCCACTAGCAGCGATCCACAATTGGGATTAAAGTATTCTGATGAGAAAAAAACCCATCATCACAATCTATGAAATAGAGCCATGTGGAGTTCATCAAACAATTCCTGTTGGATTTTGACTAGGGGAATTTGAGTGAAGTTCATGTCAATCATTACTTCTGGATTTACAAAATATAACCAGAAACCAAGCAACAAACCATGTTCAGGTATAGAAAAGAACAAGGGTCACTGATGACACATCAAGATGATGTTTGTGATTTTCTTCTCTAAGGGTGGAACTATGACAACCATCCCTTTTGATGAATAACAGATAGTGACTTTGAGGTCCACACAAGTGGTATTTTGAATATTTCCACAGAGGTTTCTACAATCACCCACTGAATATGTTCAAGTCATTTTTCCTTCACCACAACAATACACATTGAGCCAGAAAAAAACATCATTTTTATCAGCACCTCTGAAATCAACCCCACCTTATTCCTCAGATCTAGCCCCTTGTGACTTCTGGCGTTTCCCCAAAATTAAGGTGCCCATGAAGGGGAAAACCTTTCAAGACCAAGAAGAAGTCATCAGTGCTGCCCAAAATGTGTTGGAAAAGTTGTAAAAAGAAGATTTTGAGGACTGGTTCAAAAAGTGGATCCACCACTTGAAGACGTGCATCATAACTAATGGCATTTATGTTGAGAAATGTTGAAGAAACAAGCTTTTATGTGAAAAAAATATCCAGCCTATTTATTTTTCTTAGTATTAGTAGTAGTTAATAGCCATCGGTTCAAACCTAAACCAAAGCGACTTGATGGATAAACGATCTGTAGGAAGATCAGTCTTGTGCTAGTTGATTAAGCTCGGCCAAAGTCCACCTTGTTGTTGCTGTAATGGAGTCAAGCCATTGCACTGCCAGCCTTCCCCCTGTTCTGACAATCATGATATCTTTTTTCAGTGACTGTTGTCTTCTTATGGTATGTCCAAAGTAGGTGAGCCATAGATTTGTAATCCATGCTTTGAGTGACATTGCCATCTTGATCTGTTTCTTGATTGATTTGTTTGTCCTTCTGTCTGTCCATGGTATTCATAAACTCCATCTCTCGCACCACATTTCAAATGCATCTATTCATTAACTGTCTTGTTTCCTTTAAATTTTTTAATAGGCTAGGGGGCTCTTCCTAGTCTATTAAATTTTGAATACAACAAATTTTGTCCTATTGCATAGCCCATCACTCATACATAAATTCCGCAATAATATTACGATACATTCTTCTTTCAACAGTAATTTGGCCGGTGGAAGACCGGATGGTGTTAACGGTTGCAGATATTCTACGGGATATTGTAAGTTGATGTTTTCATTTTCTGCAGAATCACCACCAACTGTTTCAGCATAGTCTACTGATGCGCATTTAGTCAATTTGTTGTGTAACCGTTTGACAATTTTCGCGTTAATTTGTTTGACTTCAGCGTTTCTCGGTGCTAGGATTGCCCATGTACTCATTTCTTCTGTTGATAACCCTTTAGCCTTCTTTTACTTATGTTAATCAGGCCTCTGTATATTTTACCTTGCAAACAGAGGTTCGGGACTGTAGGGATACTTTAGAAGATGTTCTATAGAGCATTCATGTCCCCAGGAATGGTTCAAAGGTGAAATATGGACATAGATTCAGGAGGAAGCTTAGAAGCCTATTCTGGTCTTAGCCCAGGTGAGCTTGGAGTCAGAAGCACAGTAAGAGAGAAGAGCAGACAGTGTGGAATTAAGAGAGATAAGGCTGGTTGAGGGAGAAAGGAAAAGGAGGTAGGAAGGAATGCTTGTTTTTTCAGACCCAGAAAGGCTTTAAGTTTCTTATTTTGTTGTATTTTATCTTATTTGTACTACCTTCTCTGATACTTTTTCCTGTGTCTGTTACTGAATCACTTTCTTTTAATTTTACTTTGGCTTGTGTGACTTCATTTTGGGTTGTGAAATTACTTTTAAATGTTAGTGCATATAAAGGGAGGGGGGGAGACTGCAGATAAAAAATTAAATTATACAAAAGAACATGAGAAGACAATATTAAGCGATTAGGGGCAAACATTGTTCCTGAATGAATGACACAGAACTTCAATTCAAGGGGTAGCAAAGCAGAGGCATGAACAAAGCCCAACAGCAAACACAAAATAAATAAAAAAAGAATCTGAGCCAAGTGACTCTGCCCATAACTAATATGCTTTTAGATTGGATGTCGAAGGAAATACTTGAGCAATAAATTAAACAAAACAAGACCAAAGAAAAATCTGCAAGGAGTAGCTAGTCTAGAAATCAGTGGGATAATAAATACATGAAAGATTGGACACCAGCTGAAAAACATAAAAATTAAGAAGAAATTGCAGTTTACAAATTGTTAGGTAATGCTGGAAAGTTGGGACCACTGAATGAAGGAAAAGTAGAAAAAAAATTGCAGCTTCCTTGTTTTGGTTAAAGTGTTCCTCCCTTACCAAAATTTGAGAGACTTTCAAGCTTCACAGAGTTTGCAGTTAAAAGTTAGTTAAGGAAGAAGAAAAATCTGTAGTGTTCAAGTGTTAATAATTTAGCTTCAATCGATCCCTCTATTTTCAAATTCAACAGAAAGACGTGCAATTCAAGGACCAATGAAGGCTGTTAGGGAAAAACAATTCTAAAGAATAATAAAAGGTTGTGCATAATTATGACAAATAAATACAAAGGTAGATATTGTGGGGAACAGCCCGGACATAGACAGGTAGACATTGTTGCAAAGCACCACACATGTTTATTTACAGTAGTATTTACAATAAAGTGAAGCGCACAACCCAGTGCCGCAGCACCAATCACCCTCAGTCCAGGCCCTTCCAATGCCTCTCTCTCTCTTCAGGTCCGCCTCTACTCGTCTCCTCCGAGCTCCGTCCTCTTCCACCCTACTCTAGCCATTGAATGGAGGGAGATGGCCCCTATTATGCTCACCCGGACATGCTCCAGGTGCCTCCTGATAACCTTCCGCTGGCCCTCCCAGGCGTGGCGAAAGTGCCGGCTGTGCACCCGGAAGCACTCCGGGTGTCCCTGGTCTTCTTCCCCCCTGTACCTCCGGGTGTGGCGGAAGTGCTGAAGGCCAGGGCTCCACAGGCATCGGGAGCTTCTGAGCATATGGTTGGGCTTCTGAGCTCTGTTCCTGCAGTCCCCTCATGGTCTGGAGGAGGCGTAAGCCCTCCTCCGGTCCTTCTGGGCTTCCCGGCTGGGTACCACCCCCAGCTGCTCGCCACAACATCCTTTACTAAACCAGGGTTATGGAGTCCCATCATATGAACAGCTCCAACTTATTTGCTTAAGAGATGAGATTACTATGGCAAGACAGATTAACCATAACAGAACAGTTACTTTTATCAGTTAATTTACATAGCATATTTAAATATATTGTAGACACCATTCAGCAAACAGATAAATGGTATATTCTAGTAACATTCCTAATATTTTAATATTATGTAAAGGTTCCAAAAAAGTTAATAGGTTAATAGTCTTAGGTAAATACAGTATTGTGTTCATAGGATAAAACTTTTTACATGTAAATAGGTATCAAAGTACATAACAAAAAGTTAAAATATCACATGAATTCATGTACAATTTCATATACTGGTACAAATGAAGTAAAGATGTCTTAGTTTAACAGGCAGACACTTTACAACTTCAAACAGCAAGTTTTTTCCCTTGCATTGTCTATCTACTCACAAACAAGAAGCAATATTGTATCTCTTTTCCTAAAATAACACCAAGGATCCCAAAATATATCAGAATAGGGAATATAATCTTATTAAATAAAACTCCTCTCAGGAGCCCCCAGTGTCCCTACATCATTGAGCTTTCAATTCCTGTAAAATGTCAGAGTCTCCAGAAAAGCCTTCTCAAGGCCCATCCTCTTAAAGTGGAAACCCGATAACCTGCACTCCTAGAATGGGACTTTGTGCTGCCCTTTATTCTACCTCCAATTCACTATGGCATCATATAGCAAAGGGCAAGAATCCTTTGTGCCTGCCACATTGCTTGTAATCAAGAACCCTTAGATTAGCAGTGCCTGCTTCTGTTCAGGTCAACCTTCTCTCTTGTATCCTACTTGCCCCTGCTTTTGTGTACCCCATTTGATTTATCCAGCACATGCTGCTAACTAGTGGTACCCTTTCTTGACCACTGGTGAGATGACATGCATCTTCTGTTTATTTCTTACAGCCTTGAAATGGTCGTGTCTTTACCCAATGCCACACTTCTTGCCAACAACCCACCTATCGACTAGGGAGCCAATTACAATATACTGTATGTGGGAAAAGAGCAGTACAGGTAAGAGTGCTGTTAGATGGCAGAGCATGTCCAAATGGAATGTCTGGAGAAGTTTTAATAAGAGTGTAATAAGGACTGTATATGTGCATGCTGCCTTGGAATGGAAATTAGCAATTGTGTATTTGTGAATTTCCTCTTGGGATTAATAAAGTATCTATCTATCTATCTATCTATCTATCTATCTATCTATCTATCTATCTATCTATCTATCTATCTATCTATCTATCTATCTATCTATCTAT
>JANRMT010062821.1:33074175-33086675 GCA_026402145.1 Polypterus bichir lapradei | reverse complement strand
TAATGGATTGTCCAGAGATGAAGTTTTAAACACCCATTTATCAATATAATGTTCCTTGAAATGCCTTTTAGTGATTAAAAAGCAATGATATAAATAAATGCCCCTGTGTCTTCTGCTGTTAATTCTTTCTTTGTAGTAGAGGTTAACTCTAGCCCTAGGGCATTTGAGGCCCATCCTGTATACAAAACTGCATTACATTCAACAGGTGTGGTCTACAAGTAGCTGTTTCATCTGACATTTTATTTTAATAGTTTCCTTCAGCAAATTAGTGGAATGTTTGATAATTAAATGTGTCTTCTTTGTCAATAAAATATACTAAAACCATAACATTTTACAAAGAATAATCTGATTAGGTTTATGCTATATTTTATGACATTTCCTACATTTTCAACAACTATATCAGTTTTCATTGTCAGTCTCTTTTGATACAAATAATGGAGAGTATACAGCATATTGCATATTATGTGAATATGACACATTCAATCTATATACAAATATGTTCATTTATCCATTACCAAGTCCAGTCCAGGGTAACGAAATTCAAAAGCAAAATGGTAATATTGCATGTGCTCTACAAAAGGATTTTTCATTCTTAGGTTAGGCAGCTAAGGTGTAGCCTTCTTTACATATACAGAACTCATGAATGAATTTTTTCGCTAGCCTTCAGACTTTGATTTATTTAATAGACTATGATTTAATTTAATCTATCCACATAATGTGACACAAGTTGTCCCTCATTTATGGTATTAACTTATATATATGACAACAATGGCGATTGAAGTCACACAGAATGTTTTCCTGTTTACAGATAGCCAAGTTTGAAAGTGGGAAGCTTTAAAATTTAAAAAAGTTTTTTTACAGTGTATTGTATTCAAGATATCTCAATACATATGCCAAATATGAACAAGATTGGTCATCTGGGAGCTGGGTTGTTTCATTCGGACAAACAGACAGAAAGAAAGACATAGTGACCACATTGAAAAGGACTAAGCAGTAGCACTATGAGTTATTCTTAGTATCTGTTGAAATGTATTGCTTCCAGCAAAGGTTACATCTTCTTCTTCTTCCTCGTCATTTTTTCCTGTTTCTTTGTGGGATCGATCTGATTGATCAACCTTCTCTAAACATTTACATTTACATTCAAGAACTTATATGCATTGTCTCTCTTTATCACATGTCCATACCACTTCAGCCTACTTTGCTATACTTTCTTAGATGTCTCTCCCTCTTTTGTTGTGCCTCTGATTTCATTTCTTATTCTGTTCTTTTTCAAAATTCCACCCTTCCACCTCCACATTCTCATTTCTGCCATATGTATCTTCTTCTCATGCATTCCCTTTAATGCCTGTATCTCAGGTCCATATATCACTGCTGGTCTCATCACTGTCTTGAAAACCTTAACTTTAATCTTTGCCATAATTCTTTGAACTCATGGTGCTCTGAATTCCTTCATTCAATTGTTATATTCACACTGCACTCTGTGGGCTATATGTGTATCTAATTTTCCATCTTGGGCTACCACTGATTGTAGATAATTAAAGTTGCCCACTCTTTTCACTACATCTCACTGCAGGCTAACATTGAATTCCTGATCATTGTTAAACTTCAAATATTCTATCTTCTTCTTCTTCTTTAATCCTCTGCCATCCAAAGTCCTTCTCATTCTTACATGTCCCTCTTCACTTCCTGCCTTCTGGTGTTGCACAACAGAATGTCATCAGCAAAAAAGTATACACATAGATTATCATATTAAAACATCTTTTAAAACAACAGGCATGTTATAAAAATGATGGCAATAAATGCCATCAAAATAAAAAAACACTTAACAGGGCCTCAACAGGCTTGAGCAGAATCATTCTTCATACACGTACTGGTACAGGATGGTATAGAATATCACAACAGTTTTCTCATAGCATCATGTTATCCGAGCTGGTATTACTTCAAATACTGCTGTTATAGCATTAGGAATGAATATAGATTTTAGGCTGCCATAGAGTTACAAAAATATTTTCCCAAATTGATTTGAGTGCAGAGCATTCCCAAAAAATGCCACCAAGCAGTCTGGGTGCTTGATAAGATCACTCCAAGGTGGGACCTTTCCTTAAACAATTATAGACAAAATACATTAAATGTCAAAGATGAACATTGTTTATTGATTATGGTAATCCTGGCCCATATGAACTTGATATGTATTTTGTGAATGGCTGAATTCCATTCCTTACTTTTAATTTTAATTGAAAACTCCCATTCCCAGCATTCGCTGAAATCATACAAATGAGTAGAAATTACATGAAATGTTATGATATACTCCAGAGAAGCTGTCTGCATCCAAATAGCCATTATCACATCAGGACCAGGAATAGATGAGAAACAAGGGAAGATGGTCACTTTGGATTTAATGAATTTTATAATTTGTTAATAAAAAAAGTCACTGGAAGATTAAATGTGGAGTATAATAGCTTACAGGACACACTTTATTAATATTGTGGCATGTGAGTCACTGTCTTGCACCCCGAAACACAAGGCTGAGTCTCAGTACTGTAGCGAAACCAGCCTTATTCAGCTTGAAACAGGAACAGCATAATTATTTATTGTAGTGGGAGCTACCACACAGCAAACAGGCAGGGTCGGGGCCAGGTTAGTGGCCAAGTAATACTGTTCCCTGCATTTATAATGTTCCCTGCATCACTCATCGACAACAGGCACTTATAGCGCAACCGTGATCGACTCGTAGTTGCTTCCGCGGTGCTCCATTGCATTACTGTGAGCCTGCAGTTGCCTCGGTAATGGACAAGTTGTCTTCCATAGACAAGGCAATCACTCTTCAGGACACACCTCGGCATGTCGTCCCATTTGGGGGTGGTTCAAAAGATTTCAGAAACCTTACAATATAGAGATCTTTAAACATCATGATACCTACTGACTTTCATATATTGAATACTGTTTAGGATAAGGAAGGCTAAGTAAGGATGTGATCATATATAAGGGTAATAAATAAGAGATTCTCCACCTTATAATGATTTGCTCAGCTTTAAAGGTTATTAGAGTGCTCTGCATCTCTTTTTCCAACCCGCTATATCCTAACACAGGGTGACGGGGGGTCTGCTGGAGCTAATCCCAGCCAACACAGAGTGCAAGGCAGGAACAAATCCTGGGCAGGGTGCCAGCCCACCGCAGTCCCCCAGGATTACTGAGATTTTTTTATATTCCCCTTTACTTGCATCCCTCTGAACCAATGTTTGTATTCAGCATTCCCCTTCTCCAGACTTGCTTCTTGTCTGATGAGTACTTTTAGATGTTGATTGTACAGTGCCCAGTTCAGCTGCCTTATTGATCTAAAAACTTGGGGTTTACATTTGTTGGCCAGTTGTAGTATGTGTGCAGTTTTCAAGTTCATTCTACGTCTGTTTGGGTTTAAAGGTACCTTGAAGATGCAAAGCAATGATAACTTGACAAATATCTTTAATACTGGAAATACAGAGGTACATAAAAGAATGTTATGGTATTTGACTACCTTTATTTAATATTTGACTTTGGGTAATGCCAAATAAGATTCGTTGCAAAAAATAAGTAAGAAAAAATGCAGAAAATGAGAACAGAGGACTATACTCATTTGTTTTATGCTTTGACCCCCTGGAGAATCCATAATCTTCAAACCTTTGGTATCTTCAATCAAGTAATATCCAGGAAGCAAAAGGAAAAGTTTTGGCAGCCTCTGTTGCAAAGACAGTTTGAAAGATATTATGCATGTAATCGCTGTGTAAAATCATGACAGAAATGTTTAAACATTGTGAAACCTTAGAATCGTTTCCTGTGTGGCAATATCAGGTTACATTGCTGAGAACAAGAAATGACAAATACCACCAGTATACTGCAACAATTGTGAATGAAAGGAAACATATGGGAACTAATGCCACATTCCTTTATGTTACCCTGTTCAAATGAAAACATTTTTCAGATTTTTTAAAATCTGATTGAATAACTGTGGGTAGTTATCATTTCAAACTAATAGTCTACCAGTTTGGAGGATTACCTTACTATGAAAAAATGAACATATTAGGGAATATTAAAATATTCAAATATACAAGCAAAAATAAGTATTTCAGATTTCTTAATGTCACATAGACCTCAGTAATTCAACATCACCTAAATTAAAGGTTTAGCTTGAAATATCTTTCTTCAACACAATTCTAGCAAGTAGAGATATGACCATTCAAGTCTATTGTGGAAATTCAGCCCAGCCCCAGACAGATACAGGACACACAGAAGTCCAGAACACACAATTTATTTTCTTCTCACAATGCACAGAATCACCAACAGTATTGCTTGCAGTCCTTTCTTTCTCTTCTTTCTTTTCTCTGCCACCTTCACTCCTCTCCCGCAAGCTCCGTCCTCATTTTCCCGACTCTGGCTTCTCGAATGGATTGAGGTAGCCCCTTTTACAGCTCACACAGATGCGCAACAGGTGCTCCCTGATGACCTTCCTGCAGCACTTCCTGGTGTGGCGGAAGTGCTGCTTGGGCACCCAGAAGGACTCTGTGTGTACCTAGTTCCTGTTCCAGGAGCACTTCCTGGTATGGCGGAAGTGCTGCACTCCATGGCTCTGTAACCATCTGGGCACCCCCGGTGGTGGCCATGGGCCGCAACAGGGTTGAACTTCTAAGCTCCGATTCCAGGGCGGCTGCCCTCTTGTGTCCTGTAGGAGATATTGCTCCTATCCCGGTCCTTCCATCCTCTAGGCGTCCTGGCGGGGCTGGAGCTCCAGCCATCCGCCACACTATATGGTTGAATCTCATAAGCAATTTTTCTTACCAAAATACAAAATAATAATAATAATAATAATAATATGAAAAACAAAACCAACATTTGCCTTGGACGTGCACTTTAGCAAAACATAAAACAGAACTTAGAACATCCTTAGAAAGACAATGCAAATTGTAACTTATTTATTTGAGCAGGATAGTTTGCTAAGTGAATGTTTCCTACATAAGTAGGAAGTCCTGTGAATCTCTTTTGCTTTCCACTTTTGCATTCATTTTCCAGACTGCAGAAGCTTTACTTTCAGTTGTTTCTTATTTTTTTGACATTCTGTCCAATAAACCATACAATACACAGATTTGGGAAGGTCTCTGAGTGCATCAAGTCAGTGCATCTCTATCTTTATGTGGGCAAAAGGACATAATGGATGGAGATATCACATGATGTAAATGTGGCCAAATGAGTCTCAGAAGCCAATTAACCCCCAACCAGAAGCACTCAACCATTATCTTCAACCTCATTTCTCTGGTTCAATTTTGCTATAATAAAGATAAATAAATCAATAAATTAAATTTAAAATGTTGCATATTTCATAGCTAATGCATAAATAATATTTGCCTTAAAGTTTAATTGCCTTTCTGGTTTATCTCTTACACCCATGTTGGTATGAAAATGAATGTTCAATTTATGGTACAGAGTGTTCAAAGTCAGATTTATTGAACATCTGAATTCTTGACTGCTTATTATCTAAAGTAGAC
This sequence comes from Polypterus bichir lapradei, assembly GCA_026402145.1. Classification (NCBI taxonomy): domain Eukaryota; kingdom Metazoa; phylum Chordata; class Cladistia; order Polypteriformes; family Polypteridae; genus Polypterus; species Polypterus bichir. Next base: position 33,081,159 of record JANRMT010062821.1, on the reverse strand, counting down.
CCAGAAGAATTCTTTCAACTTAACGGTGAATGATGCAATCTAGGGCACCATTAGAAATGAATGGAAAGTGCATTTAGGAGTGAAGACAGAAAGCACTTCTTTACACAGAGTTGTGGGAATCTGAAACAAACTATAGAGACATGTAGTTGAAGCAGAAACCTTGACAATCTTTAAAAAAGTATTTGGATAAGATATCGGGACAGCTTAGCTGTTAGCTAATGAAACTGGCTTGATGGGATGAATGGTCTCCTCTCGTTTTTCAGATTTCTTATGTTTTTATGTATTATGTAGATAGGTGATTTGCTTGTTTTAGATTTTTTGTGAGGGATTAACATCCTTTGACAGGAGATAAATGTTATGGGCTCCAACCTTGCTGTCCCAATTTACTTCAATATTTAAACAAAAAACAAACACACAAGGAGTGTAACCTACAAAAATACTGCCTTTTAAGGGCCCTTTGCATTCAAATTTGTCAAGTTATGGAGGAGCTCACTTCTTTCTTTTTTTAAACTTTAATTGAATTTATTTAAAGCATGTAACAGTCCATACAATCAAGTCAAACTTAACAAAACTAAATTCAATTCAACCCCCACCCACGAAGGAGCTCTGTCTGTAGACTACTTGATCAACAAGTGACGCATCCTTCTGGGTAGTCAATATTTTATTGTCGAGGGACTGGAAAAAGCAGAGTCAGTTGCCCTCAATGGGCAGTTTCTTGGCACTTTGGAGGAAAAGGAAGACAACAAAGTTAGTGGTAGCAGCCTCTCTTGGCTCACGGTGGGATTGCATAACTGGGTGGAATCTGAAAGGTGACCCCCTGATGTGCATGCATGACAATAGATTACGGTAACAGTTCTTCCAAGGAATACTTACACATTTCCTTTTCAAATAGTATTGTACCCTTGATTTCTGGTTGCATCAAGTAGATGTACTGTATGTGAGGTTTATGCAGCTTTGCAGTAAATCTAACTACACAGAGAAAGACCAACTTACTTATACAAGTGTAAACAGTGCAATGTGCTGGGAAGACAGGTTTGAAAGAAAGCAGTTGTCACTGTTTGTCTGTAAGAAACATAACATAACTGGACAGGTTACATTTGATATGATCAGATGGAGTAGAAAAAAGTAGAAAGCAGTCTGGAGACTTATGTGAATAAGACGTACTGAAGAATCAACCACATTACAATTAAAACTGAAATGTGTGATCAAGACTTTGAAAGGCAGTCTGAATTCATCCATATTGCTGTATAGGATGGGGTTGCATCATCCTGTTGAAGCTTATTTTTAAACTTGGCAACTGAAATGATTCACTCTGTTTTGAACACTCTAAAGTCATTCTGAATGCTGTTATTTTCAACCAGATTTCTAACAACTTGTTCCTTTTGTGGACATAGCAAGCGGACCTGCTTTATTCACATGTTAATGCCTTTAAATGTATATCTGCAGCACATCTGGCCAGGTTTCATCATCTTACAGGCATTTATAAGCCTATTATATTATATATATATATATACACTCACCTAAAGGATTATTAGGAACACCTGTTCAATTTCTCATTAATGCAATTATCTAATGAACCAATCACATAGCAGTTGCTTCAATGCATTTAGGGGTGTGGTCCTGGTCAAGACAATCTCCTGAACTCCAAACTGAATGTCAGAATGGGAAAGAAAGGTGATTTAAGCAATTTTGAGCGTGGCATGGTTGTTGGTGCCAGACGGGCCGGTCGGAGTATTTCACAATCTGCTCAGTTACTGGGATTTTCACGCACAACCATTTCTAGGGTTTACAAAGAATGGTGTGAAAAGGGAAAAACATCCAGTATGCGGCAGTCCTGTGGGCGAAAATGCCTTTTTGATGCTAGAGGTCAGAGGAGAATGGGCCGACTGATTCAAGCTGATAGAAGAGCAACTTTGACTGAAATAACCACTTGTTACAACCAAGGTATGCAGCAAAGCATTTGTGAAGCCACAACACGCACAACCTTGAGGCGGATGGGCTACAACAGCAGAAGACCCCACCGGGTACCACTCATCTCCACTACAAATAGGAAAAAGAGGCTACAATTTGCACGAGCTCACCAAAATTGGACAGTTGAAGAATGGAAAAATGTTGCCTGGTCTGATGAGTCTCGATTTCTGTTGAGACATTCAAATGGTAGAGTCAGAATTTGGCGTAAACAGAATGAGAACATGGATCCATCATGCCTTGTTACCACTGTAATGGTGGTGTAATGGTGTGGGGGATGTTTTCTTGGCACACTTTAGGCCCCTTAGTGCCAATTGTACTTAATATTATATTATTTTTTTAACAATTTCTTAGTGATTTCTTTGTCAGTACTTCAACTATCCTTTCCCTCTTTAGTTTCCATGTTCTTTGGAAGCTTGTTTAGACCAAATTAATGATATTATGGGCTTCCTCCACGTGAGTAGGAGTTCACTTTTTGAATAGGTAATAATAAGAATAAGGTATATGTTACAGTGGGGGACATCATGATTTTAGTAAGGCCTAGGTGGGGCATGGCCAAAAAAGGTTGGGAACCACTGGTCTATACAGATAGTCACAAGGAAGACAATATCACATAGGTTTCTTGATGCTGTGATTTATCAACACCTACCAATGCACCATCACACCACCATACACTAATGCAACTAGTATAACTGCAATATAAAATATACACTAAACAATCTGCTTTGCTTGATTGTATTTTTTACCACATTAATATATGTTTCACAATTTGAACAGAAGTATGAGGACATAATCCTTGCTTACTAAAACATAAACCCACTAAGAAATATCATCCTCAATAATATAACATAACATTCTCAAACCTACTTAATCCAATTTGAGGTCTTGGGGGCTGAATCTTATCCCAACAGCATTTGGCTTAAGGCAGCAACCAGCCTCTGAGAGGACACCAGTCCATTAAAGGGCCCACTCCACTTGGTCATTTTGTTTGATTAACTTAGTTTGCATGTCTTTGGGGAAGTGACAAAAAAACACAGAGTATCCGGAGGAAAACCCATATAGACACACAGAAAACTTCCAATTTTCACAACACACAATGACCGAGTCATCACCATTATCATCAGTTTAATGGCCATTTTGTGACTTACTCAGATTAGCAGGTTATCATCACCCCTCCAACCTCTACTCTACTTTCCACAGTTTACTCCAGTGACTAGGAGAAAACTGTGCAAGCTGCTAAAGGATAAGCGATAAAGGAGGCCAGCATCAGAAATGGCATCTGACCTTAAAATGTTCTACTCTAATACCCCCTTGATAAGGATGATGATGAGATATACAGTTTAGATTTACACACAATGACCTATGAAGCAGTGGCACTAAGCAGTGTGTGCCACAATGTCACCCCCACCCTGAGTTATCACACTAAATGTTCTGTTTTTAATTTTTATTTTACCTGATTCTGGCACTACACAAAGTAATTTTATATCTGTCAGAGAAATATGCTTTTGTTTAAAGGTCATAAATGATGCAATTTTATCTTTTGACTTTTTGAAAGAGCCAGAAGATATCTTATTACCATTCTCATTTTTTTCCAAAGACATAACAGTCACAAGTTCATACATCACAAAAACATAACATACTCAAACCTGCTTAATCTAATTCAAGGTTGTCGAGTAGTTGGAACCTTTTAAAGTAGCATCAGAATCAGGGTAGGTGCCAACCCTGGACAAATGATGAAGCCCACTCAAAGTGCCATTTTACAGTCCTACTGTACATCAGCTTAATTAGCATGTTCTTTGACATGTAAGATAACAGACTGAGTACCCAGAGAAATTGCACACGAATATGAGGGGAGAGTGTGAAAACAGCACTCAGGAACAGAATTCAAAGTGAGGATGCTGACAGCAACACTAAGCAGTGTGCCACCAAAAACAAATGGAAATGTATCCAACTATATATGGGGTCCATAAGTATTTGAGCAGTTACACAATTTTCATAATTTGGGCTCTGTAAACCACCAGAATGGATTTGAAAGAAAGCAATCAAGATGTGATTGAAGTATAGACTTTCAGCTTTAATTCAAGGGATTTAACAAAAATATTGTATGAGCTGTTAAAAAAAGGCAGACATTTTTATACATAACCCTCTTATTTTCAGGGGCTCAAAGGTATTTCAACAAACTTAGCATAATCATAAATATAATGATCATTTTGAATATTTGGTTAAAAATCCTTTAAAGTCAATGATTGGCTGAAGTCTGGAACCCATGGCCATCTCCAAGTGCTGGGTTTCCACCCTAGTGATGCTTTGCTAGGCCTTTACTGCAGCTGTCTTCAGTTGCTGCTTGTTTGTTGGACTTTCTGTCATCAGTTTTGTCTTCATCATGTGAAATGCATGTCCAACTGGGTTGAGCTCAGTTGATTGATTTAGCCTTTGAAGAATATTACAGTTCTTTGCCTTCAAAAGCACTTGGTTTACTTTTCCGGTATGTTTTGGTTCATTGTCCATCTGTACTGTGAAGCATTGTCCCATGAGTTTTGCAGCATTTAGCTGAATCTCTGACTCAGAATTTGTCCCTCTACACTTCAGAAATCATCCTGCTACTTCTGCCAGCAGTCATTTTAACAATAAACAGTAGTGACTGACTTCCATTCGTAGCCAAGATCATAAAACTGCCTCTACCATATTTCACTGATGATGTGGTATTCATCGGATCACGAGCCGTTTCTTCTCTTTTCCATGCTCTTCTCTTTCCAACATTCATGTATATATTGTTCTTAGTTTCCTTTGTCCAAAGAAAATTATCCCAGAAATGGACAGGCTTTTAAAAATGTTTTCTGGCAAAGTCTAATCCGTCCTTTCTATGTTTGAGGTTTACCAGTGTTTTGCACTCTGCAGTAAACCCTCTGTCTTTACATTCATGAAGTCTTCTCTTGATTGTAGACTTTGGCAATGATAGGCCTACCTCCCAGAGAGTGTTCTTGGTTTGGCTAAATGCTGTAAAGGGGTTCTTCCTCACTAAGGACAGACTTCTGTACAGTTGTCTTCTGTGGTTTTGCAGATCTTCTGGTGTTGCTGAGTTAACCAGTGTGTTCCTTCTTTTTAAGAATGTAACAGATGGTTGACCAACCCTCATGTTTCTGCTATCTCTTTAAAGGGTTTCTTTTGTTTTCTCAGTCTAATAATGGACTGTTTTCACTTGCAGGGACAGCTCTTTGGACCTCATATTGAGAGTTCTCAGTGACATCTCCCAAATGCAAATTCCACACTTGGAATCAATTCCAGATCTTTTGCTTATTAGTTAATGAAATAATGAGGGAACTGCTCACATCCTGCGGTGGGCTGGTGCCCTTCACGGCATTTGTTCCTGCCTTGCGCCGTGTGCTGGCTGAGATTGGCTCCAGCAGATCCCCCGAGACCCTGTGTTCAGATATAGCGGGTTGGACAATGACTGACTGACTGACTGCTCACACCTGACTATGGAACATCTTGTCAGTCAATTGTGCAAATACTTTTTTGCCCCTGGAAATGGAGGGGCTACTGCAGAAAAATGGCTGTCATTCCTAAACGGCTCATATGATTAAATTAAATCTGAAAGTCTACACTTCAATCACATAATGATTGCTTTATTTCACATCCATTGTGGTGGTGTACAGAGCTATAACTATGAAAATTGTTTCATTCTCCAAGTACTTATGGACTTGTCTGTATTAATAAACTGCATAGGATGTCTTGCTTGAAACAGCTTAAAAATATTTTTTCTTCTTTATGAAAGAATGCCAATATCAGTTAAACAGCTATGGACCTGTGCTCTGCTGGCACATATATGTGAACCTGCACCTACACTTTACCGCAACCACAGTTACAAGTATAATCTAAAAATAACTAACACAATCCTGTGAAAAGGGATAACAATGATGGTCAAACAAAGAGTATTCAGTTACAAATACCGTGAATAATAGGAAGCTTATTACTTTAAATGAATGGAAATGATTCAAAAACCTGAAATGATATTGGTAGGTTTCCAGGGCTAAAATTAGTTCAAAGACGCTGGAGGTTCCATATTACATAGTAATCTGGAAAAACAGCGAAAGAAACACGTGAACCTTTATAATGAATGACAGATATCAATTTACATCAAGCCATCCAAAGTTAATCTTTTGTTATTTTTTGCCTCCAAATTACTTTCTTTTATGTATTTTACACAGTCCATTTGCTGTATTTAAAATGTCATTCTATAGTGACTTTATAAAACAGCATGCTCATTTCTAAAAACATCTCTTTTCTATTTCATCACTTTATCTTTGTAGGTAATGTGGTAAGTGAATACAAGAGATATTAGTTTTATGATACTCTGAATGTATCACAAGAGACATTTACTCTCCCATATATATAATAGGTCTAGCATTCCATTATAATTAAAAATTTTGCCACTGAAAGGAAATTTTAAAAGGTTGACTAAATTTAAGGATAGACAACCAGTTTCAATGAACATTAGATTTAAATAAATGTATCATGGTATTACAAATCTGAACCACTCAGGTTCCAAACAAAAAAAAACAAAACAATGATGACGCACCTGAAAAAGGCTGTACAGCTCAAATGTTGCGTTTTTCCATTGTGTTTATTTTTTAAAGGTGGAAATAACCTTTACCTGTTTTGTCAGTTTCATAAATGGATAAGTACTTTACACAGCGATATCTGTAAAGGTGAAGAAAACATAAATAACCAATGACATATATTTGATATCGTAGCTGGTACTATTTTATAGATTTTAGAGTAGTTCACCATTTTAACATTTGGCAATATATACATCACTTATGGGTAGTCTCTTTAAAGATCTTGATAGGAAAAACGGTATCATATTGTCTTCCTTCTTCATTGACCTTCATTCCCATTGTGCTGCAGTATACTTTAAAGAAGACAATATTACTATTTTTTCAAGGGAGTACAGTATATACTTAAATATGTATAAAAATATACATATATGTAGATACTATATATAAAGACAAATAT
>JANRMT010062821.1:33042403-33073775 GCA_026402145.1 Polypterus bichir lapradei | reverse complement strand
TATATATATATATATATATATATATATATATATATATATATATGTATGTATATTGTGACGAACGGCTGGGGGCGGTACCCAGCCGAGACGCCAGGAAGGACCGGGAGAGGGATTACACCTCCTCCGGACCACAAAAGGGCAGCCGCCCTGGTTGGTATGGGGGCCACGGGAACGAAGCATGGAAGCTCAAACCTATAGGGGCCCGTGGTCACCGCCAGGAGGCGCCGAACACCGAAGAAGCCCTGGACGTCAGCACTTCTGCCACACCCAGAGGTGCTGGTGGAATGATTACCAGGGATACCTGGAGTGCTTCCAGGTGCTCGTATGGCACTTCCTGCCACACCAGGAAGTGCCGGCAGAAGCTCATCAGGAGGCACCTGGAGTATGGCTGGGAGGACTTAAAAGGGGCCGCCTCCCTCCATTCAGGAGCTGGAGTCAGATGAGTGCCGATCCGCGGGGCTTCGTCATCGCGGCGGCAGCAAAAAGAGCTGGGGAGGAGGAACCGTGTCAGCTCAGAAAGCCGCTGCAACAGTGGAGTTGCCAGGAGGCTTGCCACTGCATCAGGGGCAGGAAGGAGAAGATGGCGGAGAACCGAAAGTCCCTCCCTGAGGCAGGCAAGGGATTGGACGGTGTGTGTTGTGTCAAGGCGTCCCTGAGAAAGAGGAGGACCCGGAGGAAGAGAGCCGGCTCCTCCGATAAAGGAGGATGTGAGGCTGGGAGCTCATGATGGGCCTCCCTCTGCAAGTCAGAGGGGAGTCCCAAAGTTGGCTGAGAAGACGGGAGTGCGAACAGTCCTGTCTGATGTCCCAATCTAAGAGGCATGGAAGCCTCGGAAGGGGTGCCGAAGTGTTGAATGGCGAGGTCCCAGTCGGAGGTGGGGGCGTTGCCTGTGTATGACACAGAAGGATGCCAGGTGGTGGTGTCCAGGCAGTATCTCTGCCCCTGTCTCTGCTTTCTGTGTTGCAGGACCGGACCCTGGAGGTGCGTGAGTAGGACTCGCTTCGTGAGAGACCTGCCCTCGCGGGACGGGCCGCTGGCCCCTATGGGTCTCAGCTTGCAGTGGGGCAGCGTGGTGAGCGGCTAAGGGTGGTACCCAGCCGGGACGCCTAGAAGGACTGGGACAGGGATTACGCCTCCTCCGGACCACGAGAGTGCAGCCGCCCAGGTTGGTATGGGGACCATGGGAACAGAGCATTGAAGCTCAACCCTATAGCGGCCCGTGGTCACCGCCAGGGGGTGCACGAACGCCAAAGAAACCCTGGACGTCAGCACTTCTGCCACACCCGGAGGTGCTGGCGGAAGGATTACCAGGGACACCCGGAGTGCTTCCGGGTGCTCGTGCGGCACTTCTGCCACACCAGGAAGTGCCGGCAGACGCTCGTCAGGAGGCACCTGGAGTACGGCCGGGTGGACTTAAAAGGGGCCGCCTCCCTCCATTCAGGAGCTGGAGTCGGGTGGAAGAGGACAGAGCTTGGAGGATAAGCAAAACAATGGCAAGGAGGCACGTCCATAATTGTATATGTCCAGCACCTACACCTGTGACCATGGTTATTACAGTTAAAGTACCGGCACTCCGTGTCCCCATGCTCCCTCCATGCTCTCCGGACATGGCAACAGGATGGGTTTCTGTGCTTTGCCTTGTCCCCAGCCAGGCTCAGGACTTCCCTCTGTACCCGCAGAGGGCGGCTCTTGACAGCAGGAGGGCGCACGGGCCCAGCCTGCCCCTTGTCAAGAGGTCCGGACCTCTGTTTCCGGATCCTCCTCCTTACACTCTGGGACGCAATGACGGTCTGGGTCTTCTTATGGGATAAAGAGAGACCCCGTGCCGTCTGCCTTCCTGTGGACCTTAGTAAGGCTGCAGCGGGCTTTTGGAGCGATGTGCTTTGGCAACCGGCACTCACCAGCCGGCTTCTCGCACACCCCTGCACCGGACTTGCCCCTACGGCATGATCGGCCACTTGCCCCAGATCCACTGTAGGAGGCTTGGCTACTGGGTGACTGGAATGAAATGATACCGGCCCTGCTTCGCTCAGCCCTACTTTTTTATGTACGGTACAGGTCCCACTTACCTGTACCGCCGTGTCTCTCCAGCTGGAGAATTTAGCGCCGCTCCACCCACTCCCGTAGTGTTTTCAGAGGCGAGATCGCCTTCTCCTCCAGCTTCTGGATGGTCTCCCAGAGGCCGTGGATTACCTCCAGCTCTCGTACAGCCACAAGCACAGAGACTAAATCAGCTAACAGGGGACTCGCATTCCGCTTGCTCTTACCTGCCGGCCATGAGCTACACAGACACTGCGCTTCCTGCGCAGACTCAGTTGGGTACTCTGATAAAGGGAAAAGGTTCACCGACCCTGCTTGCATTACGCTATGTGCAGGGGGCCGCACACACCCTCCTCCCCTTTATCTACGTTATGTGGGACCCTTCGCCACAGCCCCTGCTCCCTCAGGCCACTCCCCACAGGCTGGGACTCCAGGAACTCCTTTAGAACGCGGGATCTTCTCTGCGACAGCAGGCTCCCATTCACCTCGGACCTCGCCCCGCCATCAGCTCCAGGAGTGACGTCTTCCGGCCAGCCAAACACCTCCGGATGGTTTCTCCCTATGAGGTAGGCACTCGAAAAAACACGATACACACCCCAGGACGATCCACACCTGGGTCCGGTAACTACCTCTGGAAACCTCTCGTCCGGAGGTAGGTTTCATGGCCTGGCTGGATCTTTAGGCCCGCTGGCCATCTTCTTGTCCATCGGATGTTGTGGTGTCCTCAGGGTCCTAGAGCAACTCCACCGAAGGATTGTGCTACTTGCCCAAATGTGTGTATGTCGCGGGAGCATGCATTCCTGATGCTGCGCCGAAACTATGTGCATCTCGTGCTGCTGTGCCGGGTTACTTTACAAATTATTTAGTGACGGGCTCCTGCCTTGCACCAGGCAGAGAGTCCCATCTGGGATGCCAATGTAAGAGCTAGCCCGGCCACAAACAGACATGACACTGCAATGTCCAAACACACACACGTTTATTTACACTATGTATAAACTATTTACAATATTCACTCAGTCCTTGGTTCATCGGGCCACCTCCACTCCTGCCTGGTAAGCTCCGTCCTCTTCCACTTGACTCCAGCTCGCCGAATGGAGTGAGGCATCCCTATTTATAATGCCCCAGATGTGCTCCAGGTGTCTGATGATGAACTTCCAGCCGTACTCCCCAGTGTGGTGGAAATGTTGCCCTTGCACCCAGAAGCACACCGAGTGTACACCATCCCTACAGGCGTCCCGGGCGAGAAAGGGTTCCTGGCAGTCTATCACAATATATATATACAGTCATATGAAAAAGTTTGGGAAACCCTCTCAGCCTGCATAATAATTAACTCTACTTTCAACAAAAAAAGATAACAGTGGTATGTCTTTCATTTCCTAGGAACATCTGAGTACTGGGGTATTTCCGAACAAAGATTTTTAGTGAAGCAGTATTTAGTTGTATGAAATTAAATTAAATGTGAAAAACTGGCTGTGCAAAAATTTGGATACCCTTGTAATTTTGCTGATTAGAATGCATGTAACTGTTCAATACTGATTACTTGAAACACCAAATTGGTTGGATTAGCTCATTAAGCCTTGAACTTCAGAGACAGATGTTTCCAATCATGAGAAAAGGTACTTAAGATGGTCAATTGCAAGTTGTGCTTTCCTTTGACTCTCCTCTGAAGAGTGACAGTATGGGATCTTCAAAGCAACTCTCAAAAGATCTGAAAACAAAGATTGTTCAGCATCATGGTTTGGAGAAGGCAACAAAAAGCTATCTCAGAGGTTTAAACTGTCAGTTTGAACTGTAAGGAATGTAATCAGGAAATGGAAGCCACAGGCACAGCTGCTGTTAAACCCAGGCCTGGCAGGCCAAGAAAAATACAGGAGCGACATATGCGCAGGATTGTGGGACTAGTTACAGACAACCCACAGATCACCTCCAAAGACCTGCAAGAACATCTTGCTGCAGATGGTGTATCTGTACATCGTTCTACAATTCAGCACAATTTGCACAAAGAACATCTGTATGGCAGGGTGATGAAAAAGAAGCCCTTTCTGCACTCATGCCACAAACAGAGTCACTTGTTGTATGCAAATGCTCATTTAGCGAAGCCAGATTAATTTTGGAACAAAGTGCATTGGACTGATAAGACAAAAATTGAGTTATTTGGTCATAACAAAAAGCGCTTTGCATGGCGGAATAAGAACACCGCATTCCAAGAAAAACACCTGCTACCTACTGTCAAATTTGGTGGAGGTTCCATCATTCTGTGGGGCTGTGTGGCTAGTTCAGGGACTGGGGCCCTTGTTAAAGTCAAGGGTTGGATGAATTCGACCCAATATCAACAAATTCTTCAGGATAATGTTCAAGCATCAGTCACAAAGGTGAAGTTATGCAGGGGTTGGATATTTCAACAAGACAATGACCCAAAACACAGTTCGAAATCTACAAAAGGCATTCATGCACAGGGAGAAGTACAATGTTCTGGAATGGCTGTCACAGTCCCCTGACTTGAATATCATTGAAAATCTATGGGATGATTTGAATCAGGCTGTCCATGCTCGGCAGCCATCATACAGTATTTAACTGAACTGGAGAGATTTTGTATGGAAGAATGGTCAAAAATACCACCATCCAGAATCTAGACACTCATCTGCTCTCTCTGACACACCAACACTGAGGACTTTCAGCCAGGAAATTGTTTGGTAGAAGGGTGTCAAGAAACACTACTGGAGCTCCTTTATTCCAACAGCAATATGTCTGTATAATTTGTCACGGTGACTGTAACTGCCAAGTCAGAACTGGTTTTTCTTTTTCATTTTCTTGCTTTTTAGTCATTTTGGTGTGTGTTTAGACCAAAGTGTGTGCGTATATTTATTTATTTATTCATTTCAGTGCAATTTGACTGGTCTTCAATAATGCTGTGTGTGTCCATGTCTGTTTTAATATGGAGTTGTGGTCATCTATTCCTTTACAAGACAGTTTTACTGGGTAGGTAAGTAAATATATCCGGCACCTCCATATGAGACAGATGCTAAATATGTCAGGTATGGTCTGTAGAGGGAGCTGCTGAGCCAAACTCAAAGGTTGCCGGTGAAGTTAAAATAAGTAAACGAAATATCTACATCTTTATGTGATAGTTTTACTGAGGTTGATAAGCAATTATGTCTGCAAACTTGATTTCAATCAGATACTACACAAAATCTATGTGGTACCTTAATACTGCCGGGTGTGCATTATTCACATTGCATCTTGAATCACGCCTAGACATATGTAATCATTTAGAGCGAGCTCTGTATAACTGAATGCATTATATATGTCAAAGTCAACATCAGTGTGGAAAAATTCAGTTGCATTAATGCAGCTTGGCTGCTGCCTGCCATGAGCACAGTCCACCACAGCCAATCAGTAGTAATCGCACCATAACAATAAAATCTGGATAAAGCAATAGTTCTTGTGACGGAAGGCAGCCATGGGCTGGTGTCCAGAGCAGGATGGTGCATGATTTCTTACATGGCCAGGAAGCTGCCATACTGAATAACTGAGAAGAAAGATAAGCTTTGCCAGGACCTCAGAGTGAATATGCTGGAGTTTCAGCAGGACCGAAGGACCTTACCTGGCCGGGAAGGTACTGTAATAGATGGATGGGGGAGATGACCTGTTTGGGCTGTTTACTCTCCTGACATGGTAGATGTCAGCAGCACTAGAATACAGTACCCATACAGATACCTGCAGGGTATGCTGGGAATTGCATTCCCACGAGGCAGCCCTGTTGGATTCTGAGGGTGCTGCAGGGATCTGTGGTCATTACTTTGGGTAGCATCTGCTTAACCTAGAAGTACTTCTTATGGGCAGTGTCCTTGTACCAGATGTACTCCCAAGTCTTCAACAGGAAGCGAGTTGGAGTCGGGTGGAAGAAGGACAAAGCTTGCCTGGAAGGAGTGGAAGAGGAACAGGGAAGAAGAAAAAGAGAAAAAGAATAGTGATTGTGCTTGTCTTGGGATTATTATATTAAATGATGCCTTTGTTAAGATAATTATTTTAATAAACATACTAGAACCTGGGACATGTGTCTGTGCAGTTGTGTCTGGGGTTTGGTGTGCTGCAACACCCCCTAGTGGTCACATACTTCAAAAATAACACCTTGACTATTTCAGATCCATGTATCCTGCTCTGGGCAATTCTTTGGAATTTGCTGACACCTCTGTAATATATGACATTAGGGTTAGCACGCTTTATTCTTTGCTAGTGGCTTAACTAATTTATACAACAGGGTACCACTACTGCCACAGAGCTCAAAGCACATTCTCCCATAGCTTTTTGTGAGTTCTTGTCAGGTATTCTAGTGTCACCTCATATCTCAAAGAGGCACAACATAGGCTTGATGAACATTATATGGGTGTCTGGAAGAGTGTGGCTGTGTTTGTGATATACAAGAGATCAGTCCATGGCTGTCTTCTCTCTGACCCAAACCTTCAATGAATTATTGTCCATTGCAAGGTTAAAAACACTTAGTCTTCCCACAAACCTAAAATGTAAAATGCATTAACATGAATGTCTATTATGGCACTAAATACTATTAGCCTAACTGTTCAAATCATCACTTTTTTTATTTCCATGTATCAATTCCAACAAGAAGATAGTCTCTGAAGAACAAAAGTATGTTAAATAAACTATACTTAAATGGTGATATACATTTCTAAATCAGAACAATTTTACTTTCCACTGTGAAGTATTCTCCTCTCTTGACAAATGTACACTAAAACAAAATATTATGTATTCAGGTTCTGAAAATGAAACAATGAATTTAAAGAGGAATTGTTAGCAGGAAGGAATAACGATCTAAAAGTTAAAATATATGCCAACTTAATAAAACCACAGCCTACCTGAAGCAAATCTTAAATTGTGACTTAGATGATAAGCTGTATGCTTAAAAGACAAGAACATTAATTTTCCATGGGAAATAATCTTCTTAAGTGAAGTAGTTCATATGAACTTTCAAAAATATTGAGTCTGTTTTTGTAGTTTCAAATAAGGTCTACAGGGCACTGGTCCGACTAAATGTTTCTCATTTTTGTGAAAAAATAATTTATCCATTAATTTATTTTGAAGAATTTAGAAAAGTTTAGTTTAAATTGTAATGTGTTAACACTTAATACTGGATGTTCTAAACTAGAGAGAGGAATTGGAAGGACTGTTGAGTTTAAATCTGTTCTGGTCAACAAAACACATGGATAATGTCCTCAGAGAAGGAAACTCTACAGTGCAATTCAAATTTTCCTTGGATGAATGAACACACTAACAAGCCAAATAGTTAAATACCAAGTTTCATTATCAGCAAGGACCATCTTCTAATTAGAAAACTGTCTGGAAAGAAAAGCTGCAGCCACAGTGGCCCTCCAGGACTGTGATTGAGGACCCCTGCATTAAAGGATCTTTTGAGCAAAAATATATCTACTTTTATAATAATTTAAATCCAATACATTTTAAAAAATGATTTTTTTTTCAGTTGTGAACTTTGCCATTTTTAAATTCTACGCATGTTGAGCTAACCTTCTAGTATCCAAACATAACAGACTAAAATAGCGCAATGTGCGCATATGGCTGCTTTCTTTAGGGCCGTTTTTAGTTTTGTTCCAGTTGATTCTGGGGTAGCCTTCAAAATCCTAAGATGATGAATTGGATATGCATTGTTGCAAAAGCAAAACGTTGGAATTTAGAGTACTAAAAAATGGTTGGCTTTTATAGCAAACATATAACTAGTGTTGATCCGTCTAAAAGTCGATTGGTTCTAAGTTCAGAGAATATCCTAAACAAAAAAGGTTACCATTGCATAGTTATGGAAAAATTAATTGTTAAGACTTTTATCCATAACTGCTGCACTGAAACTATAAAATGGGTGTATGCAGCTAATCTGATTGCTTTTTGCAAAATACGATATTTCCACAACCATATAAGGTAAGAACACATGTACTCAGTGTTTTTATTATTTGTACTGTGTAACCATGGTCCGCCTTTGCTAAACAATTTACTTCCTTCACTTTTCCTATTTTATCTAAGCCGATTAATAGCTTTGTGTAAGTCATATTTATTGGCTTCATAAAACTAATCAGTTTTAGATACAGAGATCTGATGATGTTAAACAGGCAATGATGAAGATTAAATGGAAATAGTTTTGGTTAGGAAAACAAACTGTTGACACAACGTAAATTTGTTTTGTTTTGTATAGCTACCAAACTCACATGTCATGCACAAGAATTCTTATATTAAACATAAGAGAAAAAAATCCATCCAGGAACCTTCCAGTCAATGAAAGGATAGTATAATTTATACTGAAGCATTGAACATCGGCCATATACAGTATCTATTCTAAATATATAAATATTCCCTGGGGTGTTTAAAGAAATATGAAAAAACAGGGGAAATACAATCATTGGCATTAAAACGTAACTAATAGTCAAATTAATGAGATCTAAAAATGAGTGAGTAGCTAATCACAAACTTGAGCTGGATAAATGAAGTCTGCTGGAGCCAATCCCAGCCAACACAGGGAGCAAGGCAGGAAACAAACCCCGGGCAGGCACCAGCCCACTGCATGGGTGCGCACACACACACCAAGCACACACTAGGGACAATTTAGAATCGCCAATGCACCTAACCTGCATGTCTTTGGACTGTGGGAGGAAACCAGAGTACCTGGAGGAAACCCACGCAGACACGGGGAGAATCTGCAGACTCTACCCAGGGAGGACATGGGAAGCAAACCCGGGTCTCCTAACTGCAAGGCAGCAGTGCTACCCACTGCACCACCGTGCCGCCCGCAATGATCTAATATATGTTTAATTAGAATTATGGGTAACACTTTAGTTTAGGCACTGCAAAAATGCATCTGTTACTCATTTACTATTATGTAACAAGACCTTTGTAAACACTTCTTTGGGTCTTCATAACACTTGGGGCCGGTTTATACTTCACGCTCAGAACGCAGACGCGCCCGCATCATGGCTGCCATGCGTTCCCAGCGTCACGTTCCGACTTTTAGCACACTGCGCCCCCTGACTTTTTGCTCGTACTGCAACTCGCTCACGCGTCACGTTAATTTCTGAGGACCTGCTCAGAGGACGCATGAAATGAACGCTGGGAACGCGTGGCAGCCATGATGCGGGCGCGTACACATTTTGAGCGTGAAGTATAAACCGGCCCTAACTCCGGCCTTACAAAGCATCAGTAAAGTGTTCATTCATCTCTTCAATGTATCCGACTAACAAAATTTCACTTTGGAGTGGTCGGAGATGGCTTAATTGAGATGCATTTCTCTTGATATTCCATATTTACTATAAGAACTGTGAATCCTTCATATTTACAAGTACCGTATGTACTCACAGATAAGTCTGGGCTTGATTTGACCATATAATTTCTGGTATTTTATAAAGTTGCTCATATAAGTTAAATGCAGAAAACTCATGCTATTGGTCCAAGAGATTATGATATGCTAATGCCCACCTGAGTGAGTAACCACGGAGCATACTGCCTTTTTTTTTTCTATGTATTGCGCCTACGTGACCACACGTTAATACTCAAACTGTTCTGAAGCAATGTTTGCACTGTTTCGTGTTTTTTGTATCTCACACCCTCATACACTTTTATCGTAAGAGCATCCCTTATCTACAATGGAGCGTTTGATCAGAAGAAAATATGAAGCTGGTTTTAAATTAAAAGTTGTTGAAGTGGTGAAAAAAAATTGGAAACTGCGCTGCTTCAACAAAATTCGATGTGTCTGAGAAACTGATGCGAGATTGGAGGAGGCAAGAAGATTTAAAAAAAAAAAATTTAAGTGTCGCACTTTTGAATGGGCGTATAAGTCGGAGTCTGATTTTATGATCGATTTTTCAGGTTTCATGACCCGACTTATATGCGAGTATATACGGTAATTTTACCATAATGTGAATATGCCACACTTTCTACTAATCTATTGTGGCAAGCAGCTAAGGGTGGTATCCAGATGGGACGCCCAGGAGGACCGGAGGAGGGTTTACGCCTCCTCCAGACCATGAAGGGGCAACCACCCTGGTGGCTTTGGGGACCACGGGAACAGAGCTTAGAAGCTCAACCCAATAGGGGCCTGTGGTCACCGCCAGGGGGCACCCCAATGCCTGTGGAGCCCTGGACCTGAGCACTTCCGCCATACTCAGAAGTGCTGGGGGGAAGAAGACCAGGGACACCCGGAGCGCTTCCGGCTGCACAGCCGGTACTTCCGCCACACCAGGAAGGGCTGGCAGAAGCTAATCGGGAGGCACCTGGAACACGTCCGGGTTAGCTTAAAAGGCGCCACCTCCCTCCATTTGATAGCTGGAGTCGGGAGCGGAGAAAGACAGAGTTAGGAGGAGTGGAGGCAGATCTGAGAGAAAGGTAGTGTGAGAAGAGGCCTGGACTTTGGGGTAGAGTGGGTTGTGTGTGTCATCCTTGCATATAGTGTTTGTAAATAAACGTGTTGTGGTGCTTGAACAATGTCTACCTGTCTGTGTCCGGGCTGTTCCCCACACTATACATATAAAAGGCAAAGCTCTCAATGACTCATCACTAATTCTCCCACTTTCCATATAGGTGGGAAACTGAAATTTCGCATGCTCTTTCCTTGCACTGTACTTACAAAAGTTAGGTATGTTTTATGTCCTATTGCAACACCCAAATGGGGGAAACAGGTGTACCCCTAAACTGTATATATAGATAGGGGAAACCTCTCCTCACTATTTTTGCAACTTCCAATATACGTAGGAAGCCCAAATTTCCCATGCTCATCCTTTACACTGTACTTACAAATGTTAAGTATGTTTCATTTCGTGCCGTGCCCCGTAACGAATGTTCGAAAATAATGTCTTCTTTTTGGTGGTTCTCCTCATTATGCCATAAGGCTGCCCCCGGTCCCCCTTCCTTTTTCTGCACAGCAACTGTCCACGCACCTACCACGTGGTTGGCTCCCTGCCTATATACATTAACAACATCCCTCACTCATGTGCCTCCTCACTCGCTTCCTTACTTTCCTCAGCTGTTTGTCGTGCTCACTGCTCCCTTCTTCTTTACTCCACCGCTTCAAGCCTGTTATTTTTCGCCTTGCTTCACGTCTTCCTGCTGGTGACTCCTGCCTTTTCGTTTACTCCACCGCTTTACTACGAAACTTACAACCACCAAAACTTTGTGACGGAACCAGGCTTCAGATCAAATCTCTGCACATGAACCTCATTGAGGTAACTGTCTTCACTGGAACTGGCTCAGGGGAGACTGTACTTATTCCTTGCATCCCTCTTATACCCTCTGATCTTCTATTTCAATTCAAATACCTCTAATTTCCAGTAAGGGTCTGCTTCACTATGACAATAAATAAGTCACAGGGCCAGACTCTAAAAAAGGTCAGCATTGACTTGACACAAGATTGCTTCTCACATGGCCAACTGTATGTTGCATGCTCAAGAGTAAGCTCAGTAGACAGTTTGGACATTTTACAGCCCAAGGGCAGAACTGCAAACGTCATTTACAAAGAGATCCTTACATCCTAAAAATGTGCATTTCTCATACACAACATTTACAATCATAAATTAAACTCTTTATAATCATCAAATTCACTGTCAATACTAAAATAAGCTTACAACAATTACATTGACAATCATGTTACGTTATTTTTAAAATGTTTCCTTTTCTTTTTCATAACTTTTTTAACACACTACTCCTCCGTTGCGAAGTGCAGGTATTTTGCTATTGTTTTATAAGTGTTAGGAAGACTAAAAGAAGCCTTTTTTAAGGTCTTGTTACATAAGAGTAAAGGAATAATAATTTTGCAGTACCTAAACTAAAGTGCTACTGAATTATGTGTAAACAGAGAAATGTTTGGAAGAGTTTAACATAAAAAGGTACTAGATTTGTATAACTTTTTACAATGAAGAAGGTCCCAGAGGACTTTCCACTATTTCCACAGATAATTTAATGCTCCATCTTTCCACTTCCTCTTCTTCTCCTAAGAATGAATAATAATGCTAATTTGCTAAAGTAACAAAGTTGATTGCACAGAGAGGTGTGGAGTAATTGCAAAAGGATCTTGGCAGGCTGTCAGTCAGGATTTAAAATCGTAATCACTTTTACCACTTTGCCTCTGATAAAGGACACAGTTGCAATAAATTCCTGAAGCTAAATCTGATACTAAAACCTTGGAAAGTTTATTCATCTCCGCATATACTTTACTATAGTTTCTCAGAACACATCCAGTATATTAAATGGCTATTGATTTACTGTTTTTCGCATGTTTTAATAAATCAAGAATCAGCGTTTTACTTCTGATATAAGTAAGGATTCATCAGAATAATTATCTTAAGATGAGCTTTCTCCATTGGTGTCATTAACAGGTTATTAAGTTAATTATACTTACTTTATTGCTATAACAACATCAGGTCCATGGAATTTGATCGGGTGATTCTGAAACATCTACAGATGCATACAAAACTTCAGTAATCAACATTCTCCAACAGCTCCCAAACAACTAATATAACTTTAACATGATTATCAGATTAGTCTGGATTACTCTTAAGGTCAAAATGTTGAGTTCATGCATTTGACAGCCTGTGGGAAGTGCTAATTATGGAACATAAACCAGGCCATAGCCATAGCAATAGTTCTGTACAAGGTTTAAAATGAGGTGTGCTTGTTGCTAAGTAAGCATCCAGAGCTGAGAACAAGTTTTGTTAGACTGAAAGTGCAAAGAACCCTTAATTGTGGAAGGTGACTTTCGACTGTGTGCAGCCTCAAGTGAAGTCTCTTGAGTTAAAAGAATATTATTTTAGCCATACTGAATGATAGTCCTGTGATTTACAGGTAAATAAAAAGCCATGGTGAAATTAGACCTGTATTAAACAATACTTATTACTGTTATACCCAAGAAGATCTTTAAAATGTAAGTCTTAATCAGCAAATCCTCTAGTTTGTTAACTTCAGTATAACGGCCATTTTGATGGGTTGACCCAGGTTAGCCTGTTACTTCCCAAATCTTTTATTTCCCCTCTCCATGATTTTGGGCATCATTTGGAGTTAGACCCATTCTTTTTATGTCATCCAACCATAGCTTCTTCAACCTTCCTCTAAGCCTCATCCCCTTCACCTCTATCTTGGTATTACTTTTCACCTAAACATCTCCTCTTGTTTTACTCCACATGTCCAAACCACAAGAGTCTTTCTCCACAGCACAATGTCTGCCATCGCTAAACCAAGTCTTTCTGTTAACTCAGCATTTATATTATTCTCATTCCATGACAATTCACACATCCTTCTGATTATTCTCATCCTTGTTCTGTCTAGCTTTGCTTGAAGTTCTGCTTTCATCAGCCATGTTCCTCTCTCATAGTGCACACTACTCCTCCTTACACAGATTTCATAAACTTTACCCTTCCTTTCCATAGAACCTCTTTCAGAGGTTAGAATGAAGGACAAATAGCAGAATTTCATCTATGTACCTTCATTCTCTGCTGCAAAAACTTGATTTCTCAATATGAGCCTCACTTCAGTGGATCGCCACCTTAATTGAGCACATTAATGTTGAAATCTTTAGGAATCCTCCTTTCACACACAATCATGTTGTAGAGGTCGATCATCCATTCAACTCCTGGATCTTCCACTGCCTTCTTGAATATTTCCAGTTGGGCCTGCTGCTCTACATCTTTTTTTTTTTGTACTTTGTGAACAATAGAACAATCTGAACGGTTTTATATTTACACCAAATGCAAATTAAATTGGTATTTTTGCTGGAGTTTTGATTTTCTGTTCTGTTTATATATATTTTTCTTTAAAAACATTATTCACTGATATTATTTAAAATTCAGTCTAGTTGTTATTGTTATGTTTCTGTGTCTTCTCAATGAAACCTGGCTTAGTAAATCTGACACTGTTCTCCTAGCTGAGGTGACACCAGATGGATACACATTCCTTCATAAGTCTAGAGATTCTGGTCGAGGAGGAGACCTTGGAATAATTCATTGTGACAAAATGCAAATCGTTTCTAAAAATGTAGGTGATCTCACATCCTTTGAGGCATTCATTTTAAATATTAAAACAGATTCCAACACAATTGTAGTGCTAGTCTACTGACCACCAGGGCCATATTCATTAGTCATGACTGAATATGGCAACCTTTTATCTGATTTGGCTATAAATTATGATCACGTAGTGTTGATGACGGATTTTAATGTACACATTGATGTAGAAAACTGACACTTTTAGCAAATGTTTTACTTCTCTGTTAAATTCAGTAGAATTTGTCAGATTGTTAAAGGTCCAACTCAAAATCATAAGCACACATTAAATTTAAGTATAACGTACAATGTTGAAATTCAAAGTTTAAATATTGCTCCATTAAATGAAGTTATTTCCGATCACTACTTAGTTACATTTGGTTTGGTTCCGCCCTTACCAATACACTCACAGATTAAAACAAACACAGTGCGACATCTAGATTGTAATTCTGCTTCAAAATTTATACATACTTTGAGTAAGTCAAGTGTAATTTTGGAAAACAATTTAGATCAGCTAGCATCTCATTATAATATGACCTTGAGAGATGCTCTGGATGCTGTGGCTCCCCTTAAAACAAAAGTGATCAAAGCACATAGAAACTCCCTCTGGTTTAATGAGAACACTCAAGCTCTTAAATTAGAGTGTTGAAAGCTGGAGCGCAGATGTTGAACAACAAAGCTGCAGGTCTTTCAAATTGCATGGACAGAGTGTTAAAAAATATAAAAAAGGCTCTTTTTAAAGCCCACTCAGATTACTATTCTAAAATAAAAGATAACAATAATAATCCTTGTGTACTGTTTAGAACAGTGGCTAATTTAACAAATGGGAATTCAGATCTGCAGTGCAAAAACACCAACAGACATTAGCAGTACAGACATTATGAACTTCTTTAATGAGAAAATTAAAAATATAAGATCCCAGATCTCAGCATCACAGTGAAAACAGCATACTAGCTTGGCAGACCCTGTCTCACATTGCATTCAGCACTTTAGAAATTTGAATCCTGTAACACAGCAGAAAGTCTTGACTTTAATTTCTATAATGAAACCTACTACTTGTTCCTTGGATTCGTTGCCAATGAAACTAGTAAAAAGCGCAATGGATGTTCCTGCAGCACCTATTCTAAACATTATCAATAGTTCATTATTGCATGGCACAGCACCTGATGCACTAAAAGTGTCAGTCATCAAACCATTACTTAAAAAGTCAGACCTAGACCCACAAATACTTAATAACTATAGAACCAATTCAAATTTACCCTTTTTCTCTAAAATACTTGAAAAAGTAGTCGCCAATCAGATTCGATCACACATTACGCATCACAATTTATTTGAGAAATTCCAGTCTGGCTTCTGCACTGGTCAAAGTAGAGAAACGGCACTAACACATGTTGTAAATGACATTCTGATATCCTCTGATGAAGGAAACTCCACCGTAAATATGTTGTTAAGCACAGAATTTGACACAATTGACCATTCTATTTTACTGTACAGGCTAGAAAATGACATTGGGCTTATAGGCACTGTCCTTCCCTGGTTTAGTTCTTATTTATCAAATCGATTCCAGTATGTACAGAAATGTGATTACAGTACTCCATCAGTATACTCAGAACTAAGATATGTTGTCTCGCAAGGCACAGTACTGGGACCTTTACTGTTTTCATTTTACATGCTTCCACTGGGATCTATCATTAGAAATCATGTTAATTTTCACTTTTATGCAGATGGCAGCCAGTTATACCTTTCTTTTAGACCAAATGACATTTCTCCGATGTTGTCTTTAATGAGATGTTTTAGTTAATTAAAGGAGTGGATGGATGAGAACTACTT
Source organism: Polypterus bichir lapradei (assembly GCA_026402145.1). Taxonomy (NCBI): domain Eukaryota; kingdom Metazoa; phylum Chordata; class Cladistia; order Polypteriformes; family Polypteridae; genus Polypterus; species Polypterus bichir. The sequence continues at coordinate 33,057,867 of JANRMT010062821.1, read as the reverse complement.
GTCTGTAAATGTCGATAAAACAGAGATGTTAATTATTGGAATCACCATTTATTCTACTGAATCAGCCCACAATCTAGGAGATATCTTTGACTCCAGAATGTCATTTAAAGCTCACATTTCAAAGCTATCTAAATCATGCTTATTCCATCTTAAAAATGTTGGTAAATTAAGCCGTTTTCTAAATATGCAGGTTACTGAGAAATTAATTCATGCATTTATTTCTAGTAGGACTGACTACTGCTATTCGGTGTTCACTGGATGTTCAAACTGTTCTTTATACAGCTTCCAGTTAATCCAAAAAGCTGCTGCAAGAATTATTATAAGAACAAGAAAATACGAACATATAACTCCAGTTCTTAAATCCTTACACTGGCTCCCGGTTAAGTTTAGGGTAGATGGCCAAGTTCTGGCTTACTTATCTGAACTTATCATGACTTATAAACCAGAATGTACATTAAGATCTCATGATGCTAGTCTGCCTATGACTCCAATGATTAACAAAATAACAGTGGGAGGTTGAGATTTTAGTTACAGGGCCCCTTAACTATGGACTGGTCTGCCTGCTACTACTATAAGAGATGCCCCTTCAGTCTCAGTTTTCAATTCCCAGCTGAAGACTCACTACTTCAGTTTAGCATATCCTGACTAGAGCTACTGATTAACTGTACAGACTGCATCTCTGTTGTTAGTCATTAGCTCTAAAACATATATAATATGATATTTCTGATTTGTTACTAACCCTCACCTATTCTGTTTCTCTTCTTGGTACTCAAATGTGGCACTTGGTGCCATGGCCCACCTGCCAAGTTGTTTTGCCTGCCTAAGGTAAAGTCATCTCTGATGGAGGATCGCAGGAATCATTGGTTAGAGGGGTTCTTTCATTGCATTGGCTGGCCCAGCGCTGACTCAGTTGTGGAATGGCCAACAGGGGGAGGCAGCTTGATGGCCAAGGTCTCCAGGACTCTGAACAAATCCAAATCGTATTATGTAATATCAACTACTGTTGAATTCTGCTCTGTACTTATAATATTTCTGTTGCACTATTATATAGTATTAAGGATTACTTGTGTTCTATTCTGTGTATTGTATTGTATTTACCCGCTTTTTTGACACCCGCTGCATGCCTGACCTATCTGGAAAGGGGTCTCTCTTTGAACTGCCTTTCCCAAGGTTTCTTCCATTTTTTCCCTACAAGGGTTTTTTTGGAAGTTTTTCCTTGTCTTCTTAGAGAGTCATGGAGGGCAGGGCCTGTTAAAGCCCTTTGCGGCACTCCTTGTGTGATTTTGGGCTATACAAAATAAATTGTATTGCATTGTAATTCAGCCAGAGTTCCCACCCCTGCTGCAGTTTAAAGTCTTCTTTTATGTCTGTTTGCTGTAATTATTTATGTCACTGTTACCTTTGTTAAGTGTTTGCATTATTCCATGTTTGGGATTTTGTCTTTAAGCCTTTGATATGTGCCTTGTGTTCAGTTGGTGGTCCTTCAAGAGGTGGACCAACCTGTTCATCACCTCCAAGGAGTGCTCAGAGCCCTATAAAAGTGAGGGTTTCCCACAGTTATTGGTAGTTCATTTGATTGTGCTAGAAAGTCAACAAGTGCTTTTTTGTGTCTCTGCTTATGGTTATTGTGTTTTCTGAATTTTTGACATTCTGCTCAGGTCTTGAATTACTGTATTTGGACATTATTCACCTTGGATTGCCTTTCCAGGCAACTCCTTTTTGTTTTTTGTGCTTCAAGGAGCTTTCTGGTATTTCAGAGCATTTTCACTGAGAATAATAAAAGATTCTATGTGGCACTCTTCGTCACTACCTAGGGTTTTTGGATGGGATTTCAACATTTAGTTGGCATTTTAGTACTGTTCAGGACTTATGTGCTTCAGAACTCTAATTAATTCCTTTATGGAATTTATTATTTTGCAAATCATCTTAAACTAAACCTTGTGGAAATTAGACAAATGGCTGGATTTTATGAGGTTGGTCAATATAAACCTAATTCTGGCCCTTACTAAAAAACAAAGATGTCTGTAAATAAATTTGAGAGACAAATCATGCATTGACCAAAAGAAAATATTAAAAATCTTTAGAAAATTGGGTTGAAATATACAGTGCATCCGGAAAGTATTCACAGTGCATCACTTTTTCCACATTTTGTTATGTTACAGCCTTGTTCCAAAATGGATTAAATTCATTTTTTCCTCAGAATTCTACACACAACACCCCACAATTGCAACGTGAAAAAAGTGTACTTGAGGTTTTTGCAAATTTATTAAAAATAAAAAAATTGAGAAAGCACATGTACATAAGTATTCACAGCCTTTGGCATGAAGCTCAAAATTGAGCTCAGGTGCATCCTGTTTCCCCCGATCATCCTTGAGATGTTTCTGCAGCTTAATTGGAGTCCACCTGTGGTAAATTTAGTTGATTGGACATGATTTGGAAAGGGACACACCTGTCTATATAAGGTCCCACAGTTGACAGTTCATGTCAGAGCACAAACTAAGCATGAAGTCAAAGGAATTGTCTGTAGACCTCTGAGACAGGATTGTCTTGAGGCAGAAATCTGGGGAAGGTTACAGAAAAATTTCTGCTGCTTTGAAGGTCCCAATGAGCACAGTGGCCTCCATCATCTGTAAGTGGAAGAAGTTCAAAACCACCAGGACTCTTCCTAGAGCTGGCCGGCCATCTAAACTGACCGATCGGGGGAGAAGGGCCTTAGTCAGGGAGGTGACCAAGAACCCGAAGGTCACTCTGTCAGAACTCCAGAGGTCCTCTGTGGAGAGAGGAGAACCTTCCAGAAGTACAACCATCTCTGCAGCAATCCACCAATCAGGCCTGTATGATAGAGTGGCCAGACAGAAGCCACTCCTTAGTAAAAGGCACATGGCAGCCCGCCTGGAGTTTGCCAAAAGGCACCTGAAGGACACTCAGACCATGAGAAACAAAAAATTGAACTCTTTGGTGTGAATGCCAGGCATCACGTTTGGAGGAAACCAGGCACCGCTCATCACCAGGCCAATACCATCCCTACAGTGAAGCATGGTGGTGGCAGTATCATGCTATGGAGATGTTTTTCAGCGGCAGGAACTGGGAGACTAGTCAGGATAAAGGGAAAGATGACTGCAGCAATGTACAGAGACATCCTGGATGAAAACCTGCTCCAGAGCGCTCTTGACCTCAGACTGGGGTGACGGTTCATCTTTCAGCAGGACAACGACCCTAAGCACACAGCCAAGATATCAAAGGAGTGGCTTCAGGACAACTCTGTGAATGTCCTTGAGTGGCCCAGCCAGAGTCTAGACTTGAATCCTATTGAACATCTCTGGAGAGATCTTAAAATGGCTGTGCACCGACGCTTCCCATCCAACCTGATGGAGCTTGAGAGGTGCTGCAAAGAGGAATGGGCGAAACTGACCAAGGATAGGTGTACCAAGCTTGTGACATCATATTCAAAAAGACTTGAGGCTGTAATTGCTGCCAAAGGTGCATGGACAAAGTATTGCGCAAAGGCTGTGAATACTTATATACATGTGATTTCTCAGTTTTTTTATTTTTAATAAATTTACAAAAACCTCAAGTAAACTTTTTTCACATTGTCATTATGGGGTGTTGTGTGTAGAATTCTGAGGAAAAAAATGAATTTAATCTATTTTGGAATAAAGCTGTAACATAACAAAGTCTATAAAGTTTACAAAAGAATTGCTAATCTTTTAGGGCTGCACCAAAACATAGTGAAAACTATTTTGTGCAATACCATCCACGTACAGTCAAACATGGTGGTACTAGTGTCCTGAGCAGCTGATGCTTTGGTGTATCACACCTTTAATTATTTGTAATTCTGGAAGAAATAATAAATTATCTGTAAGAATTATGTGGCAGAATGTCAGTTTTTTTTATTTTGGAAGCTACATCTGAAGTGTAGGAGGATCAAGCAGCAACAAAATTATCTGAAAAACCCTAAAAAGCCTACATCAGAATGATTGGAGCAAAAAGTGCAGACTGTTGGACTGGCTTAATCAAATCAATGTCTAAAGCTAGCTGATATGGTGTTTAATGCATAAACAAATTCCATGATTAAAAATTCACAAATTTCTGAGGCAAGTCTGCAAAGATGAAAGGGCTATAATCCTTCACATGTTTTATGAGAGACTAAGAAATGCTTACATGAAATATGTGGTTGTATATTATTTATTTCTGGCAATTTATGGCAATAACCTTTTTACAATTGGCGAAGAAAAACTAGAATGGTCCAGAGACTACCAGTAGAAAGTTTACTACATGAGAACTCAATTGTTTAAAAGTCCTTATGCAATTCCTGAAATTTACTTTTTGGATAGTAAGGAGTGGTTTCTGCCTATAGTTATGTCTCTGCCTTGGCACTTAGAAAATGTCCAAAACAGGGACAGGTCCATTTTGGTCTGGTGGCTATACTTGTATTCTACTGACTGCTGCCCTAGACTGAAAGAATGATCTTGTAGATGGCACTGATTGTTCTAAATGAAAGAATACTTCTTGTGGTGTTGAATTACATTTTTTCATTCTGAGGGCCTAATTACTGAAGTTGCTGAATTAAAAGAATTCATAGTTTTGACATTTTCTATGGCTTTTTTTTAATTTACAAAGGACATTAAAAAGGATATAAAAAAGTCTAGCATCTCAAGTGCCGTAGAAACATCACCAGGGGTGGGCTGTATGGGAAAACAAGTACCAGCAATACATATTCAGAATACAAAAATGAGTATTCAGGAGGTACGTTTCTGAAGATGTATTCATGAATATGGAGACTTTATGAAATTTAATACAAAACACTTTTAAACTACATCTCCCCTCTGTATCCAGGGATGCAATCGAACGTGGATTGAAAAATACTTTAAAAAAATTCCAGAAAGTATCAAAAAGCAAAACATGAATTTGCCAAGCACCAGGCACTATGCTGAATCCACACCAATGAAGTGACGTGTAGACATACCCTGCAGTAGCATTTCACAGATCCTCAGTCTCTGTCCAGCACTTGTTGTCTGAGGTTTGTTTGCTTTGCATCTTGGGTGTTTGCTGCTTGTGTTGTGTGGGTAACTGGATAATTTAGTGTTCAAGCATTGGGAGATTGGGTTCTAAATAGTTTCAATTAGGAAGCCTAGAACTTGCTTGCTGTTTGTCTCTCTGTCTCTAATGGTGCAAACAGTTTGCAACACATCGCTGATTCCGGCTGCTACTTTTTGCTTTTTGGGTGAGCTAAACTCTTCTGTAAATCTGGATTTCTTTACCCAGTTTCTAAAAGTGTTTGTTGTTGGTTTATATTTGTTTCTGCTTCAACAAGTAGAGTAGCAATTCAGTAATTATTTGATGTATTACGCTGCAGTGCTATAGATGTGGAGGAAATGTAAAATGGTTCGTGAGTCTCTGCTGATTCTAGCTCTTTGTTTTTTAGCCTCTTGAGGTTAACTGCACTGCACTACATTGGTTACCTGTGTCATTTAGAATTGACTTTAAAATACTACTTATGGTTTACAAAGCCTTAAATAATCTCGCTTCATCTTATATTTCGGAACGTCTTTCACCTTATACTCCAAATCATAACCTTAGATTTTCAAATGAGTGTCTACTTGGAATCCTAAGAACTAAACTTTAAAGAAGTGGTGAGGCAACCTTCTGCTGTTATGCACCTAAAATATGCAATAGCTTACCAATAGAAATTTGCCAGGCTAATACAGTGGACACTGCTGAAAACACATTACTTTAATATGGCTTTCTCATAGCTTCACCTTAGTTAAATACTGATGCTCTGTATATTCAATTAATTATCATTATTATTCATGGTGGCTCCAAAATCCGTACTAACCCCTACTTTCGGCACCACCACCACCTAATCAAAGCACCGTGATGTCCTTACATTGATGGATTAAAGGCCAGAAGTCCACATGACATCATCCTGAATAAAATGAGGACTGACGGAGGTCATTTAAGTTAGATAGAATGCCTAGAGGGGACTGGGCAGTCTCATGGCCTTGGAACCCCTGCAGATTTTATTTTTTTTCTCAAGCTGTCTGAAATTTTTTTGTTTCTTCTGTCTTCCCTGGCCATCGGACCTTACTTTTATTCAATGTTAATTAAGTGTTCCCTAATTTTAATTATTTATTTTGTCTTTTTTCTCTTTCTTCATCATGTAAAGCACTTTGAGCTACATTGTTTGTATGAAAATGTGCTATATAAATAAATGTTGTTGTTGATACTGGCAGATAAGACATAGTTAGACAACTCGGAGCACGGCATCTAAAGTTTACATGCACGTGTGCTCGCCTCTTATTACGGCAGATACCAAGAATTGAGGGACTGTGTAAACGGTTGGGGTGTTACATGTGCATACTTTGTTTCTCTGAAAAAATGGCTCCTAAAAACCAATTAAGTGGTCAAAGCAATCCCTCAACAGCCTAAAGTCATGTCTCTTGACAAGAACATTAAATTTTACATCTTTTGAAAAGTGGCACATCATTTGAATGTGTGTGAGGATGTGCATAGGTTATATGCAAATACAGTACTAATAGGTTAGTGCAGTGGTTCTCAACCTGTGGGGCGGGCCCCCCTGGGGGGGGTGTGAAGTAACAAAAAGGGGGGTGCGAAGATGTGAAAAAAAGAAAACAAGAATCAAAAATATGAAAAAAAAATCTGTTGAAACCAAAACAAATTACCTTAAACTACATTCTGATACTAGAACAATAAATATAGAGTTAGATAAATGTCGATAAAAGTTAAAAGTTAAAATATGCATCTACATTCAAAAAAGTGTTAGGGGGGGCGCGATTAAGACTGTTATGAAAACTCGGGTCGCAAATACTTAAAGGTTGAGAAACACTGGGTTAGTGAATTATTTATTTGGCCAGTTAGTTAAGCTCGAGTATGCCATGTAAAAATGCATAACCTGGTTTTGTGTTTTTAATGATGATATTGTTTAAGTTTGTTTCTTAAAAGAAGAACAGCTCAAGAATGTGAAGTGGCTAAAACATACTCTTAACTTTAGTGATTATTTTTTTCTAATACTGTTGTCACACCTGTGCGATTGGGAGGCAGCTAAAGGGCCTGAATGATAATAATTCCACGCCAGACCAGGGGGCAGCGAGGTGCATTGACTGTCTCTCTCAATCCCTAGCAGACCATCCACAAGAAATCCTACAGGGTTCTGGTGCCACTGATGCCGTCGCTTCCGAATCCGGCGCCACTGATGACGTCACTTCCGGTTATTGGCATATAAAGCTGCCATCTTTAGCTACCTAAATCAGTTCTGTTTTGGACTCCTATCTGTGAATATCTCTTATTTATTTAACCGTTTTGCAGCTAAGAATATATGGGTTGCTGCCCCAAACTTTTCTTGATGACTTTGTGTCGTTTTTGTGACACAGTATTCAACTTAACAAAAGTTCCCTGAAAAAGTTGTTTTCTATTGTTTTTGATGAACAGTAAAAGCAGAGCTTCTATTTTATGTGAGATTGAAGTCAGAGTCAGTCAATCCATTAGGCAACATAGGCAGACTCCTAGGGCACTGTCATCTGAGGGGTACAAATTATGAAAGTTAAAGGGCACATGCTCTGGACTCTGATTTCTGATAATAATGAGTGTTATCTTTTCGGAATGTAAAACTGTGCACACTCCGTACACCAAGGGGCATGCGCATCCTAAAATTTGCGGTATAAACTGTGAAAAGTGAGTCCCTGTCTTGCACCACAAAACACGAGGCTGAGTCTCAGTACATAAACAAAACCAGCTTTATTCAGTCTGAAACAGGAACAGCATGGTTATTTATTGTAGTAGGATCTACCACTCTCCTATACACAGACACAGCAAGCAGGCAGGATTGTGGCCAGGTTAGTGGCCAAGTAATACTGTTCCCTGCATTTATAATGTTCCTTGCTTCACCCATTGATGACGACGCTTATAGCACAGCTGCGATCAGCTCAGATTTGCTTTTGCTGTGAGGCTCTGCAGCACTGGGAGACTGCAGTTGCCCTGGCAACAGATATGTTCTCTTAAACAGACGCAACGATAGCGCTTCGTGACGCTCTTCACCATGTTGTCCCATTGCGGGGAGTCCCAAAAGAGTTTAGAAACCTTACAAAACAAAGGGGCACCATTTGTGCTACTGAAGAGGCGAAAACTACAGAAACCAAGGGTGAAACCCGGTCATCGAAACCTAATACCACCTACCTGCTATGAACAATGGGGACAACATCCATCCACACCACCTAACACTCCAAATAGGCCTCAACCGGCAACGATTGAAGTGCATTGTCAGATCACAATTTCATTTAAATATGATATACTATTTTGAAGAACTAGATTATATATCAATTCCCAAAAGTATGTAAGAGAAGTATTCATAATTTTTTCATAGTAAGTTACATATTTTTAGTATTGAATCAAATTAGAAATATGAATTCTTTAAGGATTTCATTATCTAATTACATTTTTAGAATATTCTGCCTAAAGCTGAACATTAAAATGTATAACATATCTTTGTGCATAATAAGCAAGGAATATCATTTGCTCCATTTATTAGTTTAGATTAAACAGAAGAGGAAAGAGAATAGGAGCATGCACTGATAGCGCATTGCCACATCCACCACATGCCAAACCACCTGGATTGGGACCCGAGTGCAGCAAGTGACACCTCAGCACCACACTGGAACATTGTGAGTTTGTTTGTTTTGTTTTTTTTTACAGTGGCTGGAGTGACAATCCTGCCACCAACCCCCTACTTATCTCTGTAAGTTGGAGGACCTGCTTGCAGGGCTGGATACAGATTGACGTTGTATGCAGAAAAAAGCAATTGCAGGGTAAGGGCCTTGCTCATGGGCCCAATGGAGTAGAGTCACTTCTGGCATTTACAGGATTCAAACTGGCAGTGCAGATCCCTAGCCTTAGAGCCACCACACCGCCTTAAACAGAAGAACATGTCATAAAATAATAGTAATTGTGGCAGTGTTATTACAAAATTTCTATTATTTTCTGAAATATCAAAACAGAACATAACATGTAGAGGAATTAGCACCTATAAATGTTTGAGTGATAGCAGGGTTGGTCTGCTATTTTTTTGAAATGTCTCCCATATGCATGTGAGTGAGACTATATAGCCTATGAAGAGTACAACTAAAATGTACAAGTATTTTTAAATTCAAATCCTGCTGAATTCCTCAGTATTGTTTCTTATTATCCATGTAAAGTATTTGATTTCAAACCCACTTAATGCAACTTTGGGTCTCAATGTGTAGTATCAGGTGCAAGGACATTTATCCTACTCAAGGTCCACGCATGCACACACATTCACACAGGGCCTATTTGGAATTACCAGTTAACCTAAGATGCACATTCTTGGTGACACACTCAATGTCTCATGCTTCTGTGTGAGTTTATTTTAACTGTTCTCTCATATTTGCACATTTATTCGGCTTAATTTTATGTTGTTGGTTACAGTATTGCAAATTACCTTCTTTCAGTTTTTTTGGTTTGGTTTGATTTATGTTCCGTCTAAAAGTTAATTTGATGGTCATTGTTTAATTCTTTTTTGATGGAGATGGTGTGAAACAGCACACCATGGTATTTATAATTATTAAGTTCTGATGCAACTTGGAGTAATTTAAATATGTTTCTATTACTCCTCTACATTTCTATGTCTTTGACCCTTTTTCTGAATTTTGCATTGTGGTTTTGTGCTTATTATTATTTTTTTTTTTATCTTTGGCTTGGCTAATTAGTTTTTGGACAGATTTGTTATTTTTGATTTCTTGTTTTACTGTATATGTTTTTTGCATTTTTCTGTCCTTTTGAACTTTTGTATTGTTCCTTTATTTTTTAATGCTTGTCTTTTCTGAAAATTAGTATTAGTTTTGTGTTTGCTTTCATACTTAATCATGTCTTTTTGAAGTTTCCTTTTATTTTTCATTTGTCTTTTTGTCCAATTTGGCATTTTGGTCCTTGTTTTTGAAATGTACACATGTTTTTTAATTGTTTCTTTTCCTTTTGTTTTCTGATGTTACTTCTGTTGCTTTTTGTGCAATTAACTAGTAATAACAATGTAGAAAAGTGTAGAAGGAAATCAAAAATATGCAAAGAAAAACCCACTTAGCCATGGAGAGAACATGCAAACGCCACAAGAGGATTCAAATCCAGGATTAGGCAGCAGCAATAACAACGTCACTTTGCCACCCTACATCTATAAATAAATATGCAGAAACTGTAATGGAAGCAATGTGAATTATAAATATTAAGCAATTTTAAATAATATTTATAATATTACATGTTAGCTTTCTTTACTAAAGAAATGCATTGTATAAGAGATGACAATTTTGCATTTTTTTACTTTTAAAGAAATGCACAAAATATGATAATTTGCAGTTTCAACTTTAACTGATTTTTTAAGTTATATTTTTGAAAAGCAGAACATTACAGTGACATACTACTCAATCAAGTAAATAACAACAACATTTATTTATACTGTATACTGCATTTTTGTACAAATAATGTAGCTCAAAGTGTTTTACAAGATGTGAAAGAGAAAGTTACAAGAAAAGAAAAAAATAAGATTAGGTAAGAATGATAATGAATATGTAACAAAAGAAAAACAACAAAATAGAAATGAATTAATATGATCTTATAAAACATAGCTATAATTAGTAGAACAGCAGTGTCCTAATATGCAATATCAGGATGGAAAGCAAAAAGAAAACTCCAGTTGGGTTGGAGGAAAAAAAAAACAAAATCCGCAGGGGTTCCCAGGCAAAATGTCCCGCAATGGGCATTCTACCTAAAATAAATGTGCTTAAGTCATTCCTCAGTGTTTACAAGCTTTCTACCAGTAGATTTGATGCAATCTTCATGTTAACTGCTGTGGCAATCACTCCAGCATTACAGGTGGTTGCACAGTGCCTTGGTCAGGTGGTGGCATAAAACGCTACTATGGAAGAACCAGGAAAAGAAAGCAGTGAAAAATAGAAATTAGCATAGAATGCAAATCCCTGAAACATATGATAACTTTATGTCTATTGTAAAATAAACAAGAGGAGACAGAAAAAGGTTTGGGGTAGCCACCCCACATACTTGAAAGTTGGTTGACGAAACTTGAGTCCAAAACAGATCTGGGATACACTGGGAAAGATGACTGATATATAACTGACTGACAGGAAGAGGCAGGTTTGGAAGCGGAAATGATGTCACAGGGAGGTTGGTCCTGAGAGAACAGAGGTGGAAGTGACGTATAGGGAGGCAGGTTTTGAGAGACCAGAGGTAGAAATGACGTTTGTAGAAGAAAGGTTCTGAGAGACCAGAGGCGGAAGTGATGCTTTTATGAGACAGATTCTTCTGATGGTGTGCAGAGTGAAAGAGAAGAAACAGAGTACAGGGCCATCCCCCTATCTGGCAGAGAAACACATTTATTTGAGGCCTTACATGGTTTCCCCTATGCACGAGTGTGAGACTATACAGCCTATGAAGAGTACAACTAAAATGTAGCTATGAAAAACCCAAATTAAAAAACTGGGTTTCTAGCAGTTTTTTTCAAATGTTCCACATTATTATCCTGGTGCATCTCTAGTGGTAAGGTATTTCAGAATCTTGGGGTACAATGGCAAAAGGCTGCCTCGCCACTTCTTTTAAGCTTGGCTCTTAGAATTATAATCAAAAGATCAAAGGTTATGACTTACAGTGTAGGAGGACAATGATTCCAAATTATAGGAAGAGGCAAGATTATTTAATGCTTTATACCCCATTCGTAGTATTTTAAAATCAGTTCTAAATGACAAAGGTAACCAATGTAACAATGCTAAAACTGGTAAGATGTGCTCAGATTTTCTTTTTGTGGGTAAGATTCTTGCTGCTGCACTTTGCATTAATTGCAGCCCACGGATTTCTTTCTTATGGTAGACCAGTTAGAAGTGCATTACAGTAATCTAGTAGACTAAAAATAAAAACATTAATAAATTTCTCAGCATCTTGCGGTATTATAAGAGTCTAACTTTTGCAGTGTTCATTAAGTGAAAATATGCAGTCTTGGTAATATGGTTTCTGTGTGACTTAAAATTTAGGTCAGAGTCCATGATTATTACAATTTAATTCTTTACATCCACCTTGACCTTTAATTCTAAGGAATCAGGTTTATTTCTAGAACCTTCACTATTTATATTTTTGAACCACTAAGATTTCTGTTTTCCCCTTATATAGTTTGAAAAGGTTTCTACTCATTCATTTGGAAATACTAGTAAGACATTGGAACAGAGAGCCAAGAGTATCAAGATCATCTGTTGCTACTGATAAACAGAGCTGTGTGTCATCTGCATGACTGGGTTCAGTTCATCTTGTGTTCTGAAATAATCTGGCCTAAAGCAAAAAGAAAAAACTGTACACCATTCTGGAGCAGCTGCTATACTTGCAGTATGATCATGTTTTGAACAGTAATGCAACCACAGAGCAATTTTGACTCAGGTTTGGTTTTGGGCTATAGTGGCCACTGTGAAATTTGTACTTTGTTCCGGATTAGGCATAATTTTCTTCCCACAGTTCAAAAGTGTGACATCACTCAGCTTCATTGGTGTGGCTGCAACTAAAGATGTCAAAGGTAGGCCTGGTGTGTCATCAGTGGGTGCTTCTGCCTACTGTTGGTTACATTTCAAATTCCTTTGACCGGCATGAGCAGCCGCTGAAGGTGGATGTATTTTAAATGGACACATTTTAAATGATAAGCAATTGTTTCATGATGAGGCAAAAAAGAGTGAGCAATAAATAAACATCTGTGTTGAAAGATTCTTCAAATAAGATAATGAATTATCTTTATGTCTTGCCTCTTTGGACATACACCACAGTCTCCAGTTTTTGACAACTAATTAATTCTAATGATAGTTAATGCTTCAAGATACTACAAATTGTAAAAAATGTGAAACACACTGTTGTCCATCTTCATGATAGTTAAAACATGTATAAGCTGAAAAGAAGAAGAAAATGTACTAACGTTAAAAATACCATTTAAAGCTACACCTACCCATAATAAGTGCTCAGACAACATTCCTTTCACAGCATGGCCTCACTGAGCTCTGAGATTACAGGCCTGCTCTTCCACAAGCAGCAAAGCAACTCCATTAGCTCAAGTGACTAATCGGGCTTCTGACGTTGTATTTTATTTGCAGTAGTCTTGTTCTATTTGAAATCCATTAAACTAGCATTTTTAACAGCTACAAAACTGTGATCTCTTTTGAACCAAAGAAAACATAAAGGTGGGATGCACAATGAGAAAACAGATTTAATTTTAGGTAATTTTCAATGTCATGTTTCCACAATTGGATGGATAAATAAATCAAGTCAAGTTGGGGAGCATGCATGGGTATAGTGAGTTGCCGCACCCACCACATGACGAAACAGCTTGGGATCCCGGTTGGCAACCCCCCAGGCAGACACACGGTCCAGTTCTACCCTCTGGAAATGACCTTCTATCTGCTGCAGCCAAGTGTTACGTGGGTGACCCTTGGCCTGGTCCAGCCACATGGGTCCCGAACAAAGAGGATCCTATGAACTGGATCACCCTCAGGGAATTGTGCCACATGGCCGTAGTGCCGTAATTGACACACCCTCACAATGCAGGTAATGTACCTCATTCGGGACTCCATGAGCAACAGATCGTTTGACACAAAGTCAAACCAGCGATACACAAGGATTATCTGGAGAGATAAGGTACAGAAGGAGTCCAGTCTTCATCTGAGGTCACTGGATAGTGACCATATAGCAAGACAGGAAGCCCCAGGACTCTAAAGACTAGGACATTCGTCCTTTCGAATAGATATCATGACCTCAACACTCTCCTTTCCAGTGACCTCATGACCCCCCATGCTCATAGGAAGAGTCACCAGAGAGGTAAGTAAACCTCTCGACAAGGTCAACACTCTCTCCGCAGACAGACACACTGCTGATGGCTGTGCCTAAGAGGTCATTAAAGGCCTGGATCTTGGTTTTTATCCAGGACTCTCACAAGCCCAGACACTCAGACTCCTCGCTCAGTCTCTCTAGAGCCCAAATCAGAGCCTCCATAGACTCCACAAAGATCACAGCATCGTCAGCAAAGTCAAGATCAGTGAATCTTTCTTCACCAACAGATGCCCCACCGCTGCTGGACCCCACAACCTAAACAGATAAACAAAATACCATAGCTACATTAGGCCACAACACTCAAGACTGTTGTGTGCCTTTAAATAGCGTGATTAATTTCCAGACTACCTGTCCTATAAAATGGGCAACAATGTTCCACCCATCGCTGGGAGCCAACCTGTATTACTGGTGTTATTTTCCTGGCAGCCCCACATGGCTTCATATGTTTTCCCCTTGTGATCACCTTGGTTGTTTACCCTCTGTTAACAGCAGGAGGGTGTAATAATTTATGATTATCTCCTGCCTCCAAGCAACCTGGGGAATCATGTGGACCTCCTCTCTCTCTCTCTCACACACTAAGATATTTAAATAATATTTCACAGTGGCCACCCTTCTTACAAGCCTATATCCACTTCTTGGTTATATTTACCCACTCTGTCATGTACAGTTCCTTTTCATTTGTCAGTGTGGATTTTGTCTTTAGTTTAATGACAAGTGAAGTACCAATTTACTGCTGGAGTCACTGGGGGCCACGAGAGGGCACTGCAGGGAGACAAGCTCCCTGTTATAATGGATGGGTGACCCAGAAGGACTACTATCAGGCAATTGCCCTGGTACTGGAAGTACTCCTGGGTCTGTAATAAAAGGGACTGTACTCCCTTATCCAGGCAAGTCAGAGCTGGGAGGTAGTGGAGCAATGCTTGAGTAGAGAAGGGTAGTGCGGTAGTAAGAAAGTATTGTGGAGAGAAAACCTGTGTTTTGTGATTATGTGACATAATATGTGAGGCGATTTGATTAATAAATCTACCTTTATTTGAACTCAGGACTGTGCTTCTGTGATTGTGTTGGGGTTTGGGCTTACTGATGCCCCAGTATCCATCACAATATATATATACTGTATATGTATATATACTGTATATATATATATATAGTAATATGAAAGAAATGACTCCAACAAAATCAAAAGCAGTTGGGAAATTGCTCCGTATAATGTCCAGTGGACTTGATGAAAAGTAGTTGAGAATTTGATCAAAAAACCAAAGCATTTGACAATATACAGAACTGAGATGGAGATATTTATACAAAATGGCAACAGGACGTGTTATGGCAGGAAATGAAATGACGTCAAAACTGTAGGACGGAAGTGACGTCATTAGTGCAAGAACGGAAGGGATGTCATCCGTGTGGGACCGAAAGTGACATCATCTTCTGGAGTCAGAAATGGAAATGAGGTTGAACGGCCATTTTGAGATCCCGGAAATAGTGGAAGTGAATGAGATTGTTATTTTTCTTCTTTGGGTCTGGTGAAAGAGAGAGGGAGGCGTTAGTACCCGAAATCAACCCTTCATCTC
>JANRMT010062821.1:33008357-33032403 GCA_026402145.1 Polypterus bichir lapradei | reverse complement strand
TTTTTAGAACTGTGACCTTAAATGCCTACTTTCTGTAAGCTGTTAAGGTCTTAACGACCATTCCACAGGTGCATGTTAATTAATTGATTATGGTTAATTGAACATGCATGGAAAACATTGTTTAAACAATTTACAATGAAGATCTGTAAAGTTATTTGGATTTTTAAAACATTATTGTTGAAATACACAGTCCTGAAAAAGGGACGTTTCTTTTTTTGCTGAGTATATATATATATATATATCACTGCAACACTCATTACATTGACAATCATGTTACGTTATTTTTAAAATGTTTCCTTTTCTTTTTCATAACTTCTTTAACACACTACTTCTCCGCTGCGAAGCGCGGGTATTTTGCTAGTATATATATACACTGTATATGTTGTCACGCACGAGCGTTTGGGGAACAGCGGATCGACCCGGTTTATTTCGGAAAACGTCCTGCGGGTGGTCGACGGCAGTGTACTAACCTGTCTTTCTTTCCTTCGTTAGAAAGACCGAGACGTCATAGCCGTAAACATCGCCCGGACGGCTATAGGAAGCACAGACTTCCGGATCTATTTAGTCCCTCTGCTGACCCATGATGATGTCATGTTCCCAGAATCCACCACATCTATCCCAGCATTCCTCACATCAATATCCGGTCCGCCTCCATAAAATGTCAGTCCTCCCTCCCTTCAATGTCTTTTGAGTTTTTGTATGAAAACAACTGACCTCTTTTTGTTGCAGTATACGGGGCTAAAAACCCTAAATCTTGAACAGTCTTTTGTCTTTATTACAATGTATATATACACATAGCCACAGTGAGAATGATATCAGCGTGACCACGCTTCTTGGACACTCCATCCACAAAACACAAGGAACATAAGGACATTTAAAGAAACAGTATAACAGAAATAATGTAAGAAAAAGACACATAATAATTACTAATTAAGAAAAACAATAACAAAACTTAAAAAAATACATAAATACCCAACAGTGATATACGTACATATAATTGATAACTGTGAGAGGCATTTAAGTCTATAAGATTATTTTGAAATACTGAGATGTAGAATGCCAAGTAATTATAGAAACACATGGTATAGAATTGCATTGGGACAACAAAGTAATTCAATAAGTGAGTTTAACAAGTTATTTGAAGAATTTATTTGAATATGTTTATTGAATTGTTTTACTTTTTGCCTTTTTCTTAATAAATATTTTGAATATCTGAACATTAAAAAATGGTTTCTTAGGTCTTTGCATTTTCACTAGGCACTCAACTGAAGTTAAGTGGAGTATTTAACAGATTCTGTGAACAGTGAACAGATAATAATTTAAATAATACAACTGCTGATAATAAAGGGCTTTTGAAAAGCAAAAAAACTTGCACATCGGTTATGTAAACTCACTGCCCATGGTTTAAAAGGTGGAGAAAGTGCTAAAGTTTTCCCATTAATGTTTTTCACATTGTTTGCTGTTCAGCGTTAGTCACTATTGAGTCCCATTCAATCAGAATCTTTGACATGTATTTTCTCCACTAAAATATGAGATATTTTTTTTCAGCCACCACTGCAGCCCACATGGGATTAGTAACATATTTAAAAACATAGAATTTTTGGGTGGAGTATTCCTTTAACTGAAATTCAAAATAGACCCTATGGTTGTATGCATAAGGTGGGCCCTGCAATGGACTGGCTACACTTTGAGGGTAGGTTCCTGTTTTGTGTTTCATACCACAAACGTATATTCTGCATCCCAGCTAAATTAAGTCCTTTTCTTACTTTCTCATATATGTAGTGTACAGAAAACATACTGTAGTAATCGCGAAGAAATTTGACTTTGCGATTTTGATGAATCTGCATGTTTCATGCGTTCCTGAACATGTTTTGACCATTTTTGTAATTGTCTGCGTGTATGTACATAACCATGATAAACTGAGAAGGTTTTGAGTTAGATAAATGAAATTAGGCATATGGATGTTATATCAAAATGTTAGTTTTTTATCAACTTTTGGGCAACATACGTCAACCAGAAGTGGTACTTTACCTGTACACATTTCAAAATTTTTCAAATAAACTGGTACATAGTTTAAATAAACAATTAATTAATATTTTGTATAGTATTTTTTCATGTTAAATTGCATTATAAGAAGAGAGAAATAATTGGCAATTTACATCATCATTAGTTGGTAGTGGATAATTTTAAATTATTGCAGTAGAAATGACAACACTAGCCAAAAAGTGAAATCTCTTTGCTGTGAACAAAGTCTCACAAGAATAATGAGAATACAAAATAGTGCAGGCATGACATCACAAAAGAAACAATAAAAATAACAATATTTTTTACCTGTTAAAAATGAAAAATGAGGCAAATAATTTTGCAGGTCAAAAACTTCCAGTCATAACAGTATTGTTATGTATCAACAACAATAAAAAAGAAAAGAAAAAACAGAGAATACATTTATAAATGAGAGAGTTCACAAGCAATAATACTGTCTACATTCCAAATCATAAAAATTATTGTTGGCTTCTAGCATTGTGCATTTCTATTTACAGGATATCAAAAGCTTTACCTTTATTGTTCTTTATCATTGAAATGCCTAAAGAAAAACCACAAATATACTAATTTTTGAGGAAGCCCTTCCCAATATAAACACTGCCCATATAAAACACGCTATGTTATGTATCAACTTAAGGTTACGTGTTAGGCATTTGGGAGTTGTTTTTTTCATTTTAAATTATTTTTTATATTTCTTTGTTCTATTATGTGTAAATATGTACTGTATCTTTAAATATGCCTCTATTCCTTGAGCTTTGTGGGGGGTTCCCAAGAGGTGGGGCCACGCTAACATCACTGCTCCTGAGCCTCCCCTCTAGCTGTTTTAGCCCAGAAGAAAGGAGCTCAGGTAGTGTTTCACTGAAGAATATTTGGAGTCATTTTGTTTTATGGTTTTTGTTGGTTCTTTGAACTTTGTGCTAATGTTTTTTTTTTTTTTTTATTTCATATTTGGATTTTGTATTGGGACTTGTACACCTCAGAACTGCCTTTCAGGCAACTCTTTTTGTTCTTTTGAGCACCTTTTGTTATGGCTATGTGAATTCGTCAATGCTTTTCAATAGGAGATTTTGAAACTTCAAAACTTTGCACAGCGTCAACTGTTTGAGATATTTCAATGGAAATTAAGCTATCTTACTAAATTTCATTGAAGAATAAGTGTGCCACATTTCAACAAAATTGGTTCACAGGGGCGGAGTTTTTTCATGCGGACGGACCGACATGGCTATCGCAATAGGTCCTTTGCACATTACACTCAAATGCACCTAAAAAAGAGGCTGTACTCTATATCCCTGCTCACAATTAGAAGAGCTGTTTAGTCTCAAACACATAAGAGAAAACAGCTTCATGATGTGGTGTAAACTGTATCTCAAAAACAGAGTAGCTAACTGCAAACAAGGGTGTTTAAATACAGAATAAAATTTATGATAACCACTTGTTCTTGAAAACAAAGCAGTGCCAATTTGTCCAAAAGGATAAGCTAGGATAAAAGGCAGCATTATTTTTAAAAAGATGTTTCCCTTCAGCTCACAATACATACAGTATGTGACACTATTTAGCATATACATCATTTCCTAAGCCTGCATAGTGTGCGTTAGTAAGTTTGTAAGAAAATGGGCTTTTGCTAAAACAAAAGCTCCATGGTGAAATTGTAATGACGGATGCATAGAGCCTGTTTCACAGTGCATGCCATGTGTAAAAATTGCTCATATGAAGGAAAAAAAAGTGTTTAATATAAACATTGTCAATATGTCAATCTATTTTATTGCTCTGTATTCTGCTTATACATTCCAAATCACAATGGGTATTTAAGAATATTTACTAAATTAACTTTTGTTTTTCTGATGTAACTAAATTGTACCTTTCAGTAGGTACTTTTTTTACTTTTTTGTGTAGCTTCTATATTAGATGCTTAGGTACATTTTTGTCAATATAGTAATACTCCTGTTTCCACCTAAACATGTACTAGACAAACCAAATGTCATTAAGTCCATATATAGAAAATATGCATATTTTTTGAGAATCTCTGGGAATTTTCCCAAAAATACAATTTATTCAAAATTGTTTTTCATGGATTGAAAATTAGCTTTTTTATTAAATGTATTTGTGTTTAATAGATGTTGCATACTGTGGTCATAAAAGTATATGACTTCCCACAAACATTTTTTGCATAGTTAGGTGACTTTAAAAACAATAAATCACTTTTCTGGCATACTGTACAAAGCAACAATGTTCGGAATGTGACTAAACTGAAGTTTCCTTGTTATATTTTAACCACAAAAAGCATGAGAACAAAATTTGCTATTAACTTCAGAATAAGAATGTAAAACATATAATATTTTTTTGGATGTATAAAAAGATCATGAGGAAACTCACACTGTGCTTTGTAAAAAAAGGTTTTATTTTCCTGCTTAACATTCATATATTCATACTCATATGCATTTGCAAAAGATATTTAGAATACTTTCTTCATTGAATATAAGACAGTAATCACGTGCACATTGTTACTGCATGTGATGTGGTACAGTCAGGTGAAAAGCTTATAATCCTGATTTATACATATTTTGAGTTTACCACCACAGGTGAGGGAAATGCACATTTGAAGAATTTAATACTGTTTTTACTTGTGTACCATGCGCCCCCGCGTAAGATGTGCACCCTAATTTTTACAAAGAAAATCGCAAAAATCGTTTTGCCCCATGTACGACGAGCGTTGTGATTGTATAGGAAGCGTTTAGAGAGAGAGAGAGAGAGCGAGCGAGAGAGAGAGAGAGAGCATGAGCAAGCAAGAGAGAGAAAGAGAGCGCAAGCGAGCGAGAGAGAAAGCACAAGCAAGTGAGCAAGAGAGATAGAGAGCGCGAGCGAGAAAGCCCAAGCAGAAGAAGTAAACATTACAGAATTACATTTCCTCGTGTATGACTTGCACCTGTTTTTCTAATGCTAATTTTCGGGAAAAAATGTGCGCGTGGTACATGCATAAATATGGTAACTTAAGACCCCATTTATTTATTCGGAAAAAAGCATTGTAAAAACTTTTTAGCATTAAGCACTTTTACATTTTTGGCAAATTTTCAATCATAAATTTAGAATTTTAAGTTTTTGGCTTAGTTTCAGTTAAAAAACTGAAAATTCTGTTTAAGTCAGTCTCTCTGAAAGTAAACCATGTCTTCGTACATTTAAGGCTTTTTAGCATGAACTTCTTAAATTGAAAATAAATATGGTATATATTAACTGAGAGGTAATTTCATGTAAGAATGTTTTAATTAACAATAAATAAAAAACTGTTCCTTATATACATTGTAGGAGTTGATTGATAACAAAAATGATAAAGGGTAAATGAAAACATTGTATTGTATACAATATAAACATAAGAGTGGCCTAAAATATAAAAAAATATGCATGCAATAGCTTCATGTTCTATTCAGGGACTTGGTTGTAGTCTTTTTACTTTGTTTATTTAGTTCATTAAAGAGATGAAAATTATTTTTTGTCTATTATGTATTCTTGTAAGATTAAATCAAAAATAAGAAGTCATGTCATTTAATTTTCTAACCTGATAATCCAGACCTGGGTCACAGGGTTTGCTGGAGCCTATCCCAGATAGATTAGGGTGCAAGGCAGGAACAAACCCTGGACAGGTTGCCAGTCCATCGGAGGGTGAAAACACACACACCCTCACACCAAACACCCACTTTTTAGTGTTGCCAGTTCACTCAACCTGCATCTCTGGGGACTAACCCAGAGTATCCGGAAGAAACCCACTTAGACATGAGGAGAACATGCAAGGTCCTTGGAGAGGTCCTGGGATGCAACTTTGTTCTCCTTACTGTGAAGCAGCAGTTGCTACCATTCTGCTACACCCAAAAAACATTATGACAGAATGTAATTACATGTAATATTAAAGTGCATACAATGCATGTTTTTAACAGTATTTTACAATATCATGTACTGTAGTTAAATAAAGAGCCCAGATAGGCTTGCTAAGGTGGCTGTAAAAGCTTTCACAGACACTAGAATCCAACCTCAAAGCATGTAAAAACTGCAACAAAATTGATAGTTGTTGGTTGTGGTGGGTCTGTCGTTAATTGTACTTCATATTCTTTAACATTTTTGAAAGAGGCATTAAAATGTCTGGCTGCAATGGTGTTGATCATTATGGAGAAATCAGAGAAATATTAAATTATAATCTGCAGATAGTGCAGCTGTTTTAGTGTAATGGAAATGATAAATGCAAGTTTATCGGTTGCATGCATAACAGTTTACAGAGCAACCATCGGGGAATCTGCTTTCCTTTTCCATTCATTTCTAGGTAAGTTAAATGATTTTACTTTTATTGCTTGCATTTTTTACTTTTACAATTGTAAAGATTATTTAACTTGACATGTATGACTTCAAGTAGCATGGGAATAGAGTTGACATAGCAGAGATTCTCGCAAGCCTGTGATGTGACTTCATGTTTCTACCACACACACAACTCTGCTGGGAATTCAATAACTTATATTGAGGGGATCTGTTTTGACATTGTCACACACATGCTCATGGGAAACAGCTAAAAGGCCTACAAAATGGTAATTATACGCCAGACCAGGGGGCATCAGAATGTGCTGTCTCTCTCAGTCTCTTGCAGACCATTCTCGGGAAATCCTACTTGGTTCTGGCACTGACAATGACGTCACTTCCGGTCAAGAAAATGTCGATTCCAGTTCCGGCATCGACAATGACGTCATTTCCTGTTTTATCAGCTGAAACCACCATCTTGTCTCCATGCCATCAGTTCTGTTCTGGACTCTGTTCTATGCACATCGTGCTACTTTAAATCAACTTTTGCAGCCGGGAAAACAATATGACTGTTTCTTATCACAACATATAGAAGCGACTATCAGATAAGTAAAAGAGAACGATATGCAAAATATGAAAATTCAAATAATCTTTCACAAGATAAATCTGAAAGTGTATCTCAGAGAGCTTTATTCAAGATGTCTCAATCAAAATTGTACATTCCTAAAAAAATGAATCCACTTGGACCCAAGCTGTTTCACATCAAATAAAAAGATACATTTTACAGGTTAAACATAAGCAATGGCTGTAAAACCAGCTTATTAATTCCCAGGAATGTGAATGTTTATTTGGCTAGGAATACAACCATACTTAAGAATACAAAAGCAGGAAAAAACTGCAACATAGCTGCCAATTCAGTATATTAATACATACCAAGCTGCAATTTCTCAGCTGGCACACCCAGAATGACCCATTATGTGACTCACTTTCTTTTTGCAGCACCATTGACTTTGTGTGCTTTCTGTTAATAAAAAAGTGATATACAGGACTCATGAGAATTGGGTCCACTTCAGTCCAGTAATGTGATTCTATTTCTGTTTCTACATCAGGTTTTGGTATTTAATATTTGACAAGGCTACAATATACTGTATATAGTATGCTATAAATCCGACAGGTGTATCTGTAAGTTGTAAAAAAAAAAAACCACACAAATCACGGCATGGAATGGAGCGGACGTCTCAGGTGAAAAGGTTTTTACATTGCCAGTAAGACAAGGAGATTGAATGATTTTAAAGATAAAGTGCTTTGGTTCAACTCTTGTGTCGCCATTCACACGTTGATCTTATCTCACACCATGCTGGAGCTGGGGTAGATGGATTTAGCTATTAGGTTGCTCCTTGTCTGAGACGTCTACTTCCTGGATACAGAATAAAAGGACGATCATTTGAGCTATGGTGCACCCCCAGAATCATTTTGTCCACTTTGAATCAGTGTCTGTAAATTCTGTGGCACTATGATGTATAAGGAATAGAAACAAAGATGTCAGTCAAGAAACAAGATCTTTTATTATAAATTTGGACATGGTTGGTGCATTTATTGGCCTTTTTTAGGTTAATTTTTTATCAACACTTCATAGACCTTTCTTCTTAGCACATACAGTATGTGAAGTTCAGTGAATGAAGAACTGTCTTGAAGATTATATAATTGCCAAAAGTATGTCCCCTGTTAGCCAAGAAGTGCATTTAGCTTTCCTATCTAAAATTTAACTCTTGAGGAGCCATAGTTCTATACTGTGTGACAGGCACAGACATACTTTGCTTTACCTTGCTTTTTACTTTTATGTGACAGGAAGATGCACAGTTATTAGATGAGCTTTTTTAACCTTTCTAGTTAAAGAAATAGTGTGTTTAATTCTGGGATGTACAAACTCCACACTAAAAGAAGTTTTAGGAGTCTTTTTTCCAGTCTTTAGCAGATTTTCCAGTGCTCTCAACACCCATACTGTGAAAGGTATATATTCACTTACCAGGCACTAGGTCTGACAAGGTCTTCTGCTCACTAGGAGCTTCCAAATTTCTAAACGTTTTTTCTGCCCTTTGTCATCCTGGAGACATCCAGACATTCACCAGGTATTGACTAAGAAATGGTAATATCATTATAATTCAAATACTGTATATTACATTTAAGAAATGGAAAAGAAAGAGCAATAGGAAATTCAAAAAATCATATGCACTCAGATAAGCCAGCATATCTCTCCAACTAACCTTCTTTCCCTTCATGTTCTACATTTATTCATATTTTGAAAGATCCTCTGTAAAACTTTCTCTTTCTTTTGACCACCCATAGCTACATTTCAACTCCAAAGCCAATCTCCCCTTCTTTTCTTTTTTGTGCGCCGATGTCCCGAAGGCATCCAGTCCAGATGAAATGTCAGTGTATTTTTTTTAATTAGTTGACGTCTTCTGGGATGTCTTTAATAACATACCAAGAAAATCTGTTGTCCTGCCTGCTATAAAAGGACAACGATAAAGCAAAAGTGGACAATGTGAATGACTACAGACTGGTGGCACTCACTCCAGTCGTGATTAAGTGCTTAGAGACACATGTGCTGGGACATATTAACTTTGTCACAACTAGTCCAGTGAGGATGCCATATCCCTTACACTTTGTACCTTCCAGACTATCAGGTGGTTTAAATAGATGTTTTGAGTTACACCTGACAGACCCAAACACATCATTAAAGGGAGATGGAGTGTGGCAAAATTACACCTAATTTAACAAAATAAAATTAGAGTAAAAATTGGAGTGGAGGAAAATGGCAAAAAAGAACAAAAGTTGAAAAAAGAGTACAAATATAATCTAACTAGAGGGTCAAAGGATCAACCTTCTTCACTTTGTGCAGTTTTTGATCTTGTCCATCATATTTATTAAATGGTTTATGTTCTTCATTCCACCGTACAGAAAGTACAGTAATAGACATCAGTTGTATCTCTAAGAAAAAAAAAAAACATGGAAGTGATATAAAGGGCCCAGGTGCCAGAATGCATTTTTTTGTCCTCACACCCAATCACTGCTCACATTGTTACAGCATGTAGCTGTTTTTTCCTTAATGCTAGGGTCACGCTAATAGACTGGGTCCTGGGGGGTGGTCATTTGTTCAGTGCCACCTTTCCAAATTGGTCTTTGTAGTATGGAAATTGATTATTTAGGACAGAGAGTAGAAAAATGCCCCATCATACTAGGTCAGCAATTAGAGACAAAATGGAAGAACAAATTAATTTGGTTATGTTCAATAATAGAATTCAAGAAAGATAAGTAATGAGGAAATAAACTAAATGCTACTATCATTTATCTGAAAGTGTAAGTCTATAATACAGTGGTGGTCAAAAAACAGTAAGGCAAGCACAGACAAAATCCAAAAACATAAGGCAAATGGTCAGGAACCAATAAAGCAGTAAAGCTTTTACATGACATGAGAACAGTGCAAGAGCACTGCTGAAAATTACCTTGTATATTCCTCATGTCTCCTATTTTTCTTCCACTTACATGATCACTGCTGTCAGATCACAGATTCAGATGAGTGGGAGCAGTAGAACAATTTAAAGCCCACAAAAAAAGAGACTGCCAAAAGATTTTTTTCCTTTGGAAAACAATGGAAAAATTCTCAACACTTTGTTGAAAAGGATTCTGTTCTTGCATATGCACTCCTTTTAGTTGACATTACTTCAGAGTGAACATTGTTGAACTTTAATGAAAGAACTATATCTAGTCATAATCATTTGTAATAACTATACACCTATTTTAATTTTGCCTTCCTCAAGTTGTTGAAAAACTGAACCTTTGTAACCTAAAAAAACAAGTATGACAGGTTCTTGCCCGGCTTTTGCCCAGATCACAGCGAATTAAAATCTTTAACTTGAATTTGTAATACTGTTAATGAGGTCTTTGGAAATTCTGCAATAATCATCTTTTAAGATTTAAGTGCACTTTTTTTGTAAGACTAACCACAATATTCTGTTACTCAGATTTAAGAACTCTGTTGGATTATCAATAGCTACAGTTGTGCTTGAAAGTTTGTGAACCCTTTAGAATTTTCTATATTTCTGCATAAATATGACCTAAAACATCATCAGATTTTCACTCAAGTTCTAAAAGTAGATAAAGAGAAACCAGTTAAACAAATGAGACAAAAAATATTATGCTTGATCATTTATTTATTAAAGAAAATGATCGAATATTACATATTTGTGAGTGGCAAAAGTATGTGAACCTCTAGGATTAGCAGTTAGTTTGAAGGTGAAATTAGAGTCAGGTGTTTTCAATAAGTGGGATGACACTCAGGTGTGAGTGGACACCCTGTGTTATTTAAAGAACAGGGATCTATCAAAGTCTGCTCTTCACAACACATGTTTGTGGAAGTGTATCATGGCACGCACAAAGGAGATTTCTGAGGACCTCAGAAAAAGAGTTATTGATGCTTATCAGGCTGGAAAAGGTTACAAAACCATCTCTAATGTGTTTGGACTCCACTAATCCACAGTCAGACAGATTGATAGATAGATAGATAGATAGATAGATAGATAGATAGATAGATAGATAGATAGATAGATACTTTATTAATCCCAAGGGGAAATTCACATAATCCAGCAGCAGTATACTGATACAAAGAAACAATATTAAATTAAATAGTAATAAAAATGAAAAAAGTTAGCATTTACTCCACCGGGTGGAATTGAAGAGTCGCATAGTGTGGGGGAGGAACGATCTCCTCAGTCTGTCAGTGGATCAGGACAGTGACAAAAGTCTGTCACTGAAGCTACTCCTCTGCCTGGAGATGACACTGTTCAGTGGATGCAGTGGATTATTCATGATTGACAGGAGTTTGCTTAATGCCCGTCGCTCTGCCACAGATGTTAAACTGTCCAACTTTACTCCTACAATAGAGCCTGCCTTCTTAACAAGTTTGTCCAGGCGTGAGGCGTCTTTCATCTTTATGCTGCCACCCCAGCACACCACCGCGTAGAAGAGGGCACTCGCCACAACCGTCTGGTAGAACATCTGCAGCATCTTACTGCAGATGTTGAACGATGCCAACCTTCTCGGAAAGTATAGTCTGCTCTGACCTTTCTTACATAGAGCATCAGTATTGGCAGTCCAGTCCAATTTGTCATTCAGCTCCACTCCCAGGTATTTATAGGTCTGCACTCTCTGCACACAGTCACCTCTGATGATCACAGGGTCCATGAGGGGCCTGGGCCTCCTAAAATCCACCACCAGCTCCTTGGTTTTGCTGGTGTTAAGATGTAAGTGGTTTGAGTCGCACCATTTAACAAAGTCTTTGATTAGCTTCCTGTACTCCTCCTCCTGCCCACTCCTGATGCAGCCCACAATAGCAGTGTCATCAGCGAACTTTTGCACGTGACAGGACTCCGAGTCATATTGGAAGTCTGATGTATATAGATTGAACAGGACCGGAGAAAGTACAGTCCCCTGCAGTGCCCCTGTATTGCTGAACACAATGTCAGACCTGCAGTTCCCAAGACGCACATATTGAGGTCTGTCTGTAAGATAGTCCACAATCCATGCCACCAGGTGTGAGTCTACTCTCATCTCAGTCAGCTTGTCTCTAAGGAGCAGAGGTTGGATGGTGTTGAAGGCGCTAGAGAAGTCCAAAAACATAATTCTTACAGCACCACTGCCTCTGTCCAGGTGGGAGAGGGATCGGTGTAGCATATAGATGATGGCATCCTCCGCTCCCACCTTCTCCTGGTATGCGAACTGCAGAGGGTCGAGGGCGTGGCGGACCTGAGACCTCAGGTGGTGAAGCAGCAGCCGCTCCATGGTCTTCATCAGATGTGACGTCAGAGCAACAGGCCGGAAGTCATTCAGCTCACTAGGACGTGATACCTTTGGGACAGCGGGGATACAAGATGTTTTCCAAAGCCTTGGGACTCTCCCCTGTTCCAGGCTCAGGTTGAAGATGCGCTGTAGAGGACTCCCCAGTTCCAACGCACAGGCCTTCAGCAGTCGTGGGGATACACCGTCTGGACCCGCTGCTTTGCTGGCACGAAGTCTTTTCAGCTCTCTGCTCACATGGGCTGCTGTAATTGTGGGTGGGGATGGTTGGAGGATGCAGTACTCCGAGGTGAGAGTGGGTTAGGGTGATCAAACCTATTAAAGATTGTGTACAAATGAAGGAAATTCAAGACCATTGTTATCCTCCCCAGGTGTGGTTGACCAACAAAGTTCACTCCAAGAGCAAGGCGTGTAATAGTCGGCAAGGTCACAAAGGACCCCATGGTAACTTCTAAGCAACTGAAGGCCTCTCTCACATTGGCTAATGTTCATGTTCATGAGTCCACCATCAGGAGAACACTGAACAACAATGGTGTGCATGGCAGGATTGCAAGGAGAAAGCCACTGCTCTCCAAAAAAACATTGCTGCTCATCTGCAGTTTGCTAAAGATCACGTGGACAAACCAGAAGGCTATTAGAAGAATGTTTTGTGGACGGATGAGACCAAAATATAACTTTTTGGTTTAAATGAAAAACATTATGTTTGGAGAAAGGAAAACACTGCATTCCAGCATAAGAACCTCATCCCATCTGTGCAACATGGTGGTGGTAGTATCATGGTTTGGGCCTGTTTTGCTGCATCTGGGCCAGGACAGCTTGCTTTCATTGATGGAACAATGAATTCTGAATTATATCAGAGAATTCTAAAGGAAAATGTCAGGAAATCTGTCCATGAACTGAATCTCAAGAGAAGGTGGGTCATGCAGCAAGACAACGACCCTAAGCACACAAGTCGTTCTACCAAAGAATGGTTAAAGAAGAATAAAGTTAATGTTTTGGAATGGCCAAGTCAAAGTCCTGACCTTAATCCAATCGAAATGTTGTGGAAGGACCTGAAGCGAGCAGTTAATGTGAGGAAACCCACCAACGTCCCAGAGTTGAAGCTGTTCTGTATGGAGGAATGGGCTAAAATTCCTCCAAGCCGGTGTGCAGGAATGATCAAAAGTTACCGGAAATGTTTAGTTGCAGTTATTGCTGCAAAGGGGGGTCACACCAGATACTGAAAGCAAAGCTTCACATACTTTTGCCACTCACAAATATGTAATATTCGATCATTTTCCTTAATAAATAAATGACCAAGTATAATATTTTTGTCTCTGATGATGTTTTAGGTCATATTTATGCAGAAATATAGAAAATTCTAAAGGGTTCACAAACTTTCAAGCACAACTATATTCTTAGATGGTTTACTGTTTATTTTTGAAAATGTGTTGAGTTTGATGATGGAACTTTATCATTGCTAACTGCAAGACTTCAAGGTAATGAAACCCCATCATTTTAAAGAAAGGAATTGTACTGTTATTGGGTAAGGAGTCTTGAAACAGTTTAGCTATGAAGGAGGCAGCACAGAGGTACACAGGTTAGCATTACAGCCCTGAGAATCTAACATCCATCCATCCATCCAGTATCCAACCCGCTATATCCTAACACAGGGTCACGGGGTCCGCTGGAGCCAATCCCAGCCAGCACAGGGCGCAAGGCAGGAACAAACCCCAGGCAGGGCGCCAGCCCACCGCAGGGCACACACACCCACACACCACACTAGGGGCAATTTAGGATTGCCAATGCACCTACCCTGCATGTCTTTGGACTGTAGGAGGAAACCTACACAGTCATGGGGAGAACATGTAAACTCCACGCAGGGAGGACCCGGGAAGTGAACCCAGGTCTCCTTACTGCGAGGCAAGAATCCAACATCCTGAATTCAAATCCTCTCCCCAGTGATTGTCTGTGCGGTAACTGCACATTCTAAACATGTCTTATGTATTTTCTTCTGCAGACTCTGGTTTTCCTACCACATTCCTACAAGAAATGTGTATTTGGTATAATAAAATCTCTAATTTTCCCCATGTGGATGTTTACGTGAGTAGGCCAGGCAATGAGCCGGATCACTAACCAGAGCCGGCTTCTCCATTGCACCCACTGCTGTCAGGATAGGGAACACTTAATTGGACTACGCGGGTTAAAGAATATTACATTATGTTACAGGTAAAAAGACACAAAAGCAAGATTAAGAACAGAGATGGAATTACAAAAGTTGCATTGATCGAGTGGAGAGGGACATTAAAAATGTGTGTGAATGGAGAGCTTAGGAAACTATAGAAGTGTGGGTAACAGAGAGAATTTGAAGTACGACAAGGGGATTTGAATTAAGTAAAATAGATTAATACAGTTTGCAGATGTAAGGAAATAGCGGTGATAAAGTCTGAAAAGGTAAATCTGATAAGATCTAATATAGGGCATATTAAGAGCTAAGAAACCACTGCCAGTTTTGTGCTTAAAAATAGGAATTACAATGAGGAGGAGGGCCTACAGATGTTTGTCCATTACAAGCAAAAACATTGAAGGAGGTGGTACCTAAACATTAATTATATTAAACGTAAGTCTCAAGTATTACCCACAAAGTAGGTATGGAGAAAATCCCTTAAGTGCTATGTTTAATTCAATTTAACTCACAGGATGCCTGTTTCTTTATATTCTCATATATATATGTATAGCTACATTTCACATGAAAGCTTATTTTAATTAATATACAGTATTTAAAAGATAATGTGATGGGCCTTTGATGTCTTGATGAATCAATTTGGTCTTTCATCAACTCTCATATAACATTTTATAGATGCAAGCTTTGAAAGCAGCAGTAGGCTGGCACCCTGCCCGGGGTTTGGTTCCTGCCTTGCACCCTTTGTTGGCTGGGATTGGCTCCAGCAGACCCCCGTGACCCTGTTTCAGGATATAGCGGGTTGGACAATGGATGGATGGATGGATGTTACAAGGTGTGCTTATGCAGAGTAAAAGATTAGAAAAGATGTAATGGAAACAAATCAGGAGCTTGGATTCTCCATGTTTTACTTGTTTCCAGATAGCCTGGCCACCATGGTAATCATTTGTTAGGTTATATAAAAGTACTAATTTATTTATATAAAGTGTTAAAAGACTGTTAAAATCATACAGGGTGGTCCAGATCTAATTATGCAGATCCAGATTGTCTGGATGACTTTGATTTATGTGGTGACGATTCCAGTTCGACACGAAGGCGGTTCTTCATGTCATCAGTTTGCACACTTCTCAATGGGCTGGGATTTTTCGGGTGATTTTCTATGTAATAAACTTAATAAGTTATAGCGTAATGAAAATTGCATAATTAGATCTGGACCACCCTATAGAAAACTAGAGAGTGCCCACAAGTATAAAAGCAGGTAGTAAGTACTGTACACCCGTTTATATCAATTCACTGTTCAAGATCTCCCTTTCACAGGCTCACTAATTTAAAGTTCTGTATTTCTTCAGAACAGTATAGTTATTGAATAGTGGCCTACAAATCACAAGAGAAGCAATCATTTTATTGGGTGTGTTTGTATATCTCTAACATCCTTATTTTTAGCTCATTCTAGATGTGTATTATCATGTAATGTCTTCTTCATTTCTATTCATTTTAGAAGAAGACAGTAAGTGATAACATAAACCCTGCAGTTAATAATCAAAGGAAATTATAACTCAGAATGGAATCTTATATCCAGTAGTGCTTAGTAAAAAAGAGTTGATGAACTGAACAAAATTTGGGAGAATGCTTTATTTGGGATAGTGGTATTAGTGGGATTATGTTGACCTCTTTTGTAAATCACTTTGGATTAAAATGTCTGCTAAGCAAATAAATGTAAATGTTAGAGTAGTTCATTCAAAACTGAAATAAGAAGGAAACTAAAACATAACATGTACTTCATGGGATGTATAAAAAAAGTATTTACATAGAAGATTTTCTATGTATTTCCATTGTCTTCATTTTTTAAATACCCCAAATTGGGGTCCATTGTCTTATAAAAATAAAAAATATGTGTATTATGTGACTGGTAGCTACACTTATTAGATACTATAAAGGGTCCCTTCATGTTTAGATGTAATCTTTCTGGTAATAAACAACCCTTTCATCAGCCTTGTATGAATAGTACAGTCTTTTTTTTTAAAAATAACACACCTATTTGTCATGTGGGAATTTTTAGAGAAACATTTGTTAAACGTCTTGTTCCTTGTGACTCAAACCAATTCATAAAAAATACAAACATGAAAGGAAGGCCACCTACCCAAGCTGTCGTCAGCGTCAGTCTAGTCACATACAATGAAACACAAATGTTCTGGTCTCCAACAAATTTGACCTTAAAAAGACAAGATACAGTAGAACGTTGATGATATGAGTTGGGAAAGACAACGAGGCTTAACTAGTGCAACAAGGAGCATTCATCTGAGCTCCAGATCCAGAAAACAAATGATTCTGACAAAACAGGGAAAGCACTATTAGAAATAAGACAAATATGAAATTGATAAGGTAGGACAAATGTCCCAAAAGGACTCTTGTGAAGGTCTGATTAGTGTTCTCTGTGCTGTCAGAAACCAGAACCTGAACAGAGGCTGATGTCAGGATAAGGAAATATTCCATTCTCTTGAGAAAGGACACAATTTCAGATTATTGTGTCAGAAGCCTTTGGAGATGAAATATCTAAGCAGCCTGTCTTTCGCAAGTAAGAGGGAGCTGGCATGTTTCCCAGTGGGCTCCTTTTTTTTTTTTTTTTTTGTATTTTGGTAATATGTAAAGAAGGACAACAGAAAAATAAAAAAGGCTAGTAAAGCATGCCCCTGAACAATGTGATGTAAATAACATAACTTTCTCAAGCTGACTTAATCTAATTCAGGGTTGCATCAGGCCAGAGCCTATTCCAGCCTTGGGCACAAGAGAGGAATCTGTCCTGGACAAGGTGCCAGTCTATCACAGTATCCACATGCATACATCGACACAGTGGCCAGTTTGGTATTACCATTTATCCTGGCTATGTGGTAGAAATACCAGAATACAAAGTCTACATGGACAACAACCAGGCATAGGATTCAAACACGGACACTTTATTTGTGAAACAACAATGTTAACCATTGTGCAACTGTGCAGTTCCTGAAGTGAGTAATTTTCAGACAAATAAGTAACATATGTTTCTTTTAAAACCAGAGTGAAATGAACCAGTATTCTAAATGGTTGAGTCTAAACATAATGAGATGAAATAGAATATTTACTGCTCAATAACTGGATTATATTCTTCAAATTACAGTTTTGTATCTCAGTTATCAATTATACTGATTTTTTAAACATAGTGTGCACTAGAGATCAATTGTCATCGTGACTGCAGACTTTATGCTTAAAAGCTACAGTGAACTGTTTTTTCCTCCAAGTTGTTTACCTTCATGTTTGAACAAACATTCACAGATGTTTTATGTATAGAACAATGGCCATGGGACTCTGCCTTATATTTTGATGTGACGGTTTCTCCCACTATTCAAAAGTAGAGCATTCTTATGAAATCTTTCTTAAACAGCTTAAAGTGAAGAAATAATTACCCTTAATTTAGATAGGAAAAAAATTTTTGTATTCTGAGACATAAAAAATAGCCTACCAAATAACACATAAAACCTTAAATAATGCTAACTTATAGTAAAAGCAGGAATGCTATGCTAAATACACAGCCTATATAAAGTAGAAATAATGTATGTACAGTGCCGTTTCACTTTCCAGAAGACAGCGAGCACACTGGAAGCCTGAGAAGTGGTGGTGGTAATGATGATGATGATGATGATGATGCGTTAGTCTTTGCAGGATAGAGTGGTGGGAGGTACAGGAGGCTGGTGTGTTGTCAACTGAATTCATCATTGCAGGCAGGTCATTAACTTCTACACCTTCTTCTGTGTCTGCCAGCCTCAGTGTCAAAGGTTGAGGTCCATAAGCTTGTCTGCTTAGCCTTATTCTGACATTCAGTTTTATGTAGACACTCAAAACTTCCAACAAACCTGCCCTAAACCTATGTGCCATTTCATAATTAAAATCATACTTTTGTGCAATCATTGCAGCACTATCAACAGCAGTGAAAATCTCACGCAAGTGCTTCACGTTCAGCTCCTGAATGACTTCACTTTCAGGCTGTTCGCTATTCATTCAGTTTTGATTTGTATCCTGTCTTGCAATTGGATCAGTTTTTCATTTGTCATTTATTGGTCAGGCGGCATGGTGGCGCAGTGGTAGCGCTGCTGCCTCGCAGTTAGGAGACCTGGGTTCGCTTCCCGGGTCCTCCCTGCGTGGAGTTTGCATGTTCTCCCCGTGTCTGCGTGGGTTTCCTCCCACAGTCCAAAGACATGCAGGTTAGGTGGATTGGTGATTCTAAGTTGGCTGTAGTGTGTGCTTGGTGTGTGGGTGTGTTTGTGTGTGTCCTGCGGTGGGTTGGCACCCTGCCCTGGATTGGTTCCTGCCTTGTGCCCTGTGTTGGCTGGGATTGGCTCCAGCGGACCCCTGTGACCCTGTTTGGATTCAGCGGGTTGGATAATGGATGGATGGATTTATTGGTCATTGGATGCCAAAACGTCTTCAACATCATCTTCACCTACTTTTACAAATCCAGCCACCTTAGTCAAACTCTCTGTTGCCCTATTTATTGTTGGTTCAAGGCCTTTAAAATCATTTGCTACTTCCGGACACAGTTTTCTCCAAATGTCATTATGTTGTTATATGCTAAGCTTAATGCACTTAGAAGTTTTCAAAGGCTTTTTTCATATTTTGGAACACATCTTGTTCACAGATACACAAAATAAACTGAGACAAAGTACAGATGCCCAAAGACATAGTTCAAAGCTGACTTGGTGCTGAAGTGCTGAGTTTAGCTCTTGGGAGAGGAGCTTAGCGGTGCCATTCTCAGTGCTCAGGGTGCATATTACAAAACAAACACTGAATGCAATTTTCACTTCTCCACTTTTTTTGTAAAAGTGAAAATCCTCTTTGGATTTCTTTCAGGTAGTGAAAACACATACTAATGACATACTAATGCACTGTACGTCGTTTGTAAAAATGAAGCTGTGAACGTTTGAAAAGCTGGGTATACCTGTATAATTTTATGTGTTTTGTCTAGATCTGTACATATTTTTTATCACAGTGTATGTCTCACATTATAATCCTATTTATTTATGACCTGTCAGTTTATAATTTAAAGACCAGGTGGGATGCATCTATCACTAGGGAACTGAATACAGTATACACAAACAATCTTGACAAGATAAGATGTTTTGCACATACCTTTATAATTAAAGGTTTTCGAACAAGCCATCCATGATCAGTGTGACTAGCTAATTTATGTAGGTAACATAATGGTGTCCAGAACGTCCCAGCCTATAAGAGACTCTATTCATCTGGATGACAGCCACGCTGTCCATGTAGAAACCTGACATTTTAATCAAGCAGTATAAATATGCAGTGTAAATATGTACTTACTCCCTCCCAGAGATTAATTCTTTGGTACTACTTGGCTTTCATATCTTTATTGAAAAGTATCATTTTGTTTTCACTTGACTGGTGTGACCTTTATGACTTTAATACCAGGGTGTATGTTTCTAAAGGTTTTATATCCAGACTTTGCTATTATTCATTTACATTTTTCTACAATTATTCTATTTTAATAAATGCTGCTTTGCATTAAACTTTTGTACTTTGCACATCTTGAATGGCTGAGATAATAAAGTATATAAATCACTTAGTCTGGGAAGTACAATTTTTCTTCCAAAAGGTTAGTGGCTAAGGAGGGACAAATCCAATAGTGTGCAGCACGGGATGGAGTAACACATCATTGGTAAGTGGTTATAAATAAATTGCCTCAGCCTCCAATCCTGGCATGCTACTGTGGCTGCAGTTTTTCATTTTAAACCTTTTCCTAATTCGTGATCTGTTTTTGGGCGTAATTTTAATTGATTTGTTTTTTTTAAGATTTAGTTCTCTGAGTTGCTTAATTTTTTTTCTTAAACCGCACCCGAACAGAAATGAGATGTGAAGTGAGCCAACAGATCACCAGCTTACTTGGAACCCAAAACTCCAGCCAGTTTTTTGTTATTAATTAAACCAATTTAATTCTATGCTGGTGCTATCATTCTGCCAAAGCAGAGAGGAGAGGAGAAAGGTTAGGAGCACGTGCTGATACAGCACATTGCCGCACCCATCACATGAGAAACCAACTCAGGATCCCAGATTAGGAGCTGAATGCAGCTATGCAATGGGTGATACGTCAGCACCACACTAGTTCAGATGGAATGGTACCAGTGTGAAGTTTTTTATGGTGGCTGGAGTGCCAATTCTGCCAACAACCCCCAGATTTTTCCATGTAAGGCCTACATGCAAGGCTGGATGCAGATTAACATCATACCCAGGATGGAGTAATTACAGGTTAAGGGCCTTGCTCAAGGGCCCAATGAAGTAGAGTCACTTTTGGTGTTTTATGGAATTTGAACCAGCAACGTTCCGATTGCCAGTGCAAGTCCCCAGCCTCAGAGCCACCACTCCAACCCATTCTGCCGTAGCAGACATTACCAAAATTGTTGACTTTCTTTTTTCCCAAGAACACCGTCAAAATATTTTGTGGACACAGATTAACCTTTGTTGGCTTGTTTTATATCTCATCATTGTTTGACTGCTAATTAAAGAAACAAGAAATTATTTAAGGGTCTAAGTCTTGAATAGCAAGTTAATGAAATCTTAAGGCAAAGGAGTTAATTAGTAAGAAGAAATGGTCACTAATTATGAAGATGGTGAGAATGGAATCCCACAGCCACAATAGCGCTGTAGCACCAGAGTAGGAGACTCCATTCTAGGGGTCACCCTTCATGTCTCCTTAAGGCAAAGTTAGTGAGACCTTGTCGGTGCTTAAAGGAATACTCAATATCTGACATGAGTAACTTCAGGTTTTTGGTTTTTTTTAATGGACATTTTGATATTGTTAGCTGTTGATATCACCTGTTGTACCCTGTTTTATCAGGAATTTTGTTATCTCTATTCTCCATTAAGGCAGGAGATTAACAATTTTTGTTAGTTATCACTTAAAACAGAATTGTGTAACAGATAAAAAGTTATTATTTTTGGGTGGAGTAGTCCTTTAAGTTAAGTCTGCATGTGTGGGTTTTGTGAATGTGTGTGTTTGTTAAGCTTTGGGTTTCCAAGAGTAGACCAACACATAATGAATCTGCTCACCCCATGATAATATATACAGTCATATGAAAAAGTTTGGGAACTCCTCTCAGCCTGCATAATAATTTACTCTACTTTCAACAAAAAAGATAACAGTGGTATGTCTTTCATTTCCTAGGAACATCTGAGTATTGTGGTGTTTTCCAAACAAAGATTTCTAGTGAAACAGTATTTAGTTGTATGAAATTAAATCAAATGTGAAAAACTGGCTGTGCAAAAATGTGGGTACCCTTGTAATTTTGCTGATTTGAATGCATGTAACTGCTCAATACTGATTACTTGCAGCACCAAATTGGTTGGATTAGCTCGTTAAGCCTTGAACGTCATAGACAGGCGCGTCCAATCATGAAAAAAGGTATTAAAGGTGGTCAATTGCAAGTTGTGCTTCCCTTTGACTTTCCTCTGAAGAGTGACAACATGGGATCCTCAAAGTAACTCTCAAAAGATCTCAAAACAAAGATTGTTCAGTATCATGGTTTAGGGGAAGGCTACAAAGAGCTATCTCAGAGGTTTAAACTGTCAGTTGCAACTGTAAGGAATGTAATCAGGAAATGGAAGGCCACAGGCACAATTGCTGTTAAACCCAGATCTGGCAGGCCAAGGAAAATACAGGATTGTGAGAATGGTTACAGACAACCCACAGATCACCTCCAAAGACCTGCAAGAACATCTTGCTGCAGATGGTGTATCTGTACATCATTCTACAATTCAGCACAATTTGCACAAAGAACATCTGTATGGCAGGGTGATGAGAAAGAAGCCCTTTCTGCACTCACACAACAAACAGAGTTTCTTGTTGTATGCAAATGCTCATTTAGCGAAGCCAGATTCATTTTGGAACAAAGTGTTTTGGATTGATGAGACAAAAATTTAGTTATTTGGTCATAACAAAAAGCACTTTGCATGGCGGAAGAACAACACCGCATTCCAAGAAAAATACCTGCTACCTACTGTCAA
This sequence comes from Polypterus bichir lapradei, assembly GCA_026402145.1. Lineage (NCBI taxonomy): Eukaryota > Metazoa > Chordata > Cladistia > Polypteriformes > Polypteridae > Polypterus > Polypterus bichir. The sequence continues at coordinate 33,010,016 of JANRMT010062821.1, read as the reverse complement.
ATTTGGTTCCCTCATGCTATAGGGCTATGTAGCTAGTTCAGGGACTGGGGTCCTTGTTAAAGTCGAGGGTCGGATGAATTCAACCCAATATCAACAAATTCTTCAGGATAATGCTCAAGCATCAGTCACAAAGTTGAAGTTACGCAGGGGTTGGATATTCCAACAAGACAATGACCCAAAACACAGTTGGAAATCTACAAAGGCATTCATGCACAGGGAGAAGTACAATGTTCTGGAATGGCCGTCACAGTCCCCTGACTTGAATATCATCGAAAATCTATGAGATGATTTGAAGCAGGCTGTCCATGCTCAGCAGCCATCAAATTTAACTGAGCCGGAGAGATTTTGTATGGAAGAATGATCTAAAATACCTCCTTCCAGAATCCAGACACTCATCAAAGACTATAGGAGGCGTCTAGAGGCTGTTATATTTGCAAAAGGAGGCTCAACTAAGTATTGATGTAATATCTCTGTTGGGGTCCCCAAATTTATGCACCCGTCTAATTTTGTTATGATGCATATTACATATTTTCTGTTAATCCAATAAACTTAATGTCACTGCTGAAATGCTACTGTTTCTATAAGGCATGTCATATATTAAAAGGAAGTTGCTACTTTGAAAGCTCAGCCAATGATAAACGAAAATCCAAAGAATTAAGAGGGGTACCCAAACTTTTTCATATGAATGTGTATATATATATATATATATATACAGTAATCCCTCCTCGATCGCGGGGGTTGCATTCCAGAACCCCCCGCGATAGATGAAAATCCGCGAAGTAGAAACCATATGTTTGTATGGTTATTTTTATATATTTTAAGCCCTTATAAACTCTCCCACACTGTTAACATTATTAGAGCCCTCTAGACATGAAATAACACCCTTTAGTCAAAAGTTTAAACTGTGCTCCATGACAAGACAGAGATGACAGTTCTTTCTCACAATTAAAAGAATGCAAATATATCTTCTCTTCAGGAGCAGAGAATTTCAGAGAGAGAGAGAGAGAGAGAGAGAGCTCGCAAAGAAAAGCAAACAATCAAAAAATCAATACGTGCTTCTGTGCTTTTAAGTATGTCCCACCGCGATAAAGCGAGCATCCGTATCTTTATCTTCTAAGTAAACAGCCTCTGTGCAAACAGCCCCTCTGCTCACATCTCCACCGTCAGGCGCAGAGAACAGAGAGAGAGAGAGCGCGAGATTAAAGCAAACAATCAAAAAATCAATAAGCGTGCTTTTGGAAGCACCGCGAAAAAGCGGCATTTCTTAGAGGTGCGTCCAGGCAAACAGCTTCTGTGCAAACAGCACCTCTGCACCTCAGGCACAGAGAATGTCAGAGAGATAGAGGCAGAGACAAGCAAACAATCAAGCACCGCGCGGGATGCATATCTTATAGCATTGAGGAGTTTTAGTTAATATGTAATACATGCTCTAATTGGGTAGCTTCTAAGCCATCCGCCAATAGCGTCCCTTGTATGAAATCAACTGGGCAAACAAACTGAGGAAGCATGTACCATAAATTAAAAGACCCATTGTCCGCAGAAATCCGTGAACCAGTGAAAAATCCGTGATATATATTTAGATATGCTTACATTTAAAATCCGCGATAGAGTGAAGCCGCGAAAGTCGAAGCGCAATATAGCGAGGGATTACTGTATATA
>JANRMT010062821.1:32992354-33008257 GCA_026402145.1 Polypterus bichir lapradei | reverse complement strand
TATATATATATACATATAAATATACAAAGGGCAGTGCAGTTGCAGTGTGAACAATAGCAAATCTCAGTTTTAACCACACTTTTTAACTAAGCTTGTGGTGTGAATTATTGCCATCTTGTAATATATGAGCTTTGGTATGCTTCTCAGCCAAATAGCCTTCCATATTAAGTTTGCATTGTCTTTTCATGTTTGTGTGAGCCTTCTCCAGGAACTCTGGATTCCTCCCATATTCCACAAAAACGGCAAGGTTCAGCTTCCTATAATAGATAAAATTCTCAAACCTATTTAAGGTAGTTTATTATTAGGGAGGACGGACTGTACAGGTGGTATTACACACATGGTGGCAACCAGCACTGGACAGAGTGACAGTTTATTACAGGGTCCACTCACACACCCTGTGACGGATGGCCAAGGCCCTTGCCCAGCCAGGACACCCCTGTGATGGAAGGACTGGGGGAGAGGGCATATCCAGAGCAATACCAACCTTGGAACACTAGAGGGCAACCCCCCTGGCTCACACCAGGGCCACAGCTTGAAGCATAGAAGCTCAACCCTGTTGGGGCCCATGGCTGCCACCAGGGGGTGCCTGGACAGTTGCTGAACCCTGGGTTGCAGCACTTCCACCACACTTGGAAGTGCTGGTGGAAGAAGGTCTTGGAGCACCTGGGTACCTGAGCATTGGGTGCAGGAAAGCAGCCCACCAAGGGTGTTTGTTAGTCCATCACAGGATGTTGTATGCAAACAGTTACCAGGCCAAATTTGAATAATTCAGTCAGTCTAATGTTGTGTCTTACAGGTAGAAAACAGGAGTAAAGAAGAGAGCAAAACACAAAGACGCGAGTAGATTGTGCCAAATAAAGGTAGATATTCTGTTCAGTGGGAAAAGTACCTGAGTCCCTAAATCTGTGAGGCTGCAGTTCAAAAGTGCATCACCATGCCTCCTTCTTTACACTAATAATAGGTGATTAGCTCATGCAAGTGTGAATTTCATTGGACTGTGTACATGTGAGAATAATGACTCTACAAACAAACAGTAATAAAATAAAAGGGTGTACTCCTCATTCACACAGTCTGAAAAATACATTGGTGATGATTCATGTGTTTTGCTTAAATTTCAAAGTATTAAAAGTTCTCATGACAGCATTAAAGGACAAATGCTCTGCCTGCTGTTTGCTCCACTACTCACGGTTACACATGTTTTAAAAACAAAAATATCACCAGTAACATCTAATTACAAATGCCTTTGCAATTGAAGAAAAAGCAGCCAGCAATGATGAAAGATACTTTATGATGGATCCATTCATAAGATGGTAACAAGAAGATGCTGAATCATTGTGAGTCACCAACCAACTAACAACTAACTGGCTTAGTTAACAGCACTGTTACAGTATGTATACACATTCTTTGATAATTGTAGTGCTAGAAATAGCTCACACAATGTCTAGGGCTGCCGCTGCCTAATGCTATAAGGTTAGGCTCCGGCCCCCCTCAACACTGAATTGGATTAGGTGGATTTCAGGATGTTATGTACAGTATGTGTACATATGTCAATTGATAAAAAATAATTGAAATATTCTGAATATTTGTCTAATATTACCAGTTTGTAATTGATGTCCTCACTTGCATCTGTTGAGATGTAAAATATAGCATACTGTAAGTATAAAACTGAAAGGAAAAGACTTACTGTATAAACTCATGTATAAGTTGGGTCTTGAAACCTGAAAAATCAATCATAAAATCAGACCCTGACTTATACGCCCGTTCAAAAATACAACTTTTTTTTTTTTTTACATTTTCTTGCTTCCTCCAATCTCGCAATAAATTTCTCAGACACATCGAATTTTGTTGCAGTCGCACAGTTACCAATTTCATTTGCCACTTCAACGACTTTTAATTTAAATCCAGCTTCATATTTTCTTCTGATCGAATGCTCCATCGTAGATAAAGGATGCTCTTACGATAAAGGTGTATGAGGGTGTGAGATGCGAAAAACACAAATCAGTGCAAACGTTGCTTCGGAATACTTTGGGTATTAGTGAAGATACGGCTTCTGCTCCTGGCTCCCGTCTGGTAGTTCTTGAACCTGACACAGTCGGTAATGTCACCGGATGAGCTGATCAGTGAGGACATCACAAAACAAGGGGATGGAGCAAAAATGTGCAAAGTGCTTTCATTATAAAAAAACAAAATCAACATTGTCCAAATAAATAGTGCAGTGCTTCAAATAAATAAATAATCCAATAAAACCAGTGAAAAGGTGGAGGTTAAAATCCCATAAATAAATCCATAAAAACGAGGTTACGAGGTAAAAACAATGGCTGGAAGCAGTCCTTTTAAAAACAAAGCCCAGTGCCTCCCCTGCTTCTCCCATCCAGGCTATGCACCAGGGGAGTCACCCTACCTGCAGCTGACCTTCTCCACTTGGCTGGTCTGGTGGTCTCCCGATCCCTGGCTTCATTCAGCCATCTGTCAGACCAAGACTTGGCTTTCCCCAACGGCCAGGATGCTCACACTGTGGTTCCACTCCAAATCTCTGACTCCTGCTGCTTTTGCTGCGGCAAGCCAACCTTCTCCCGGTCACTCCTGCTCCACACCAGTGTTCAGCAGGAGTAACCACTACTGTCGGCCCCCAGGTGTCAGCCAAACACCCGGCTTGCCTCTCCCAGCTGCCTGCACACACCGGCTCCCTTGCTTCCAGCTACCTTCTTCTCTCTTAACCGCCATTCAATTTTTCTTTTTTTCTCTCCGCTCCACACTCACGCTCCTATTATATATAATGGAAACGTGGATCAGGTGTGAAAATTAGCAGCTCCCGGCATCAATTACGGATGCGGATGGCTCCTCACCTGTGCACTTAAGCGAGGACCGCCCGCATCACGAAGTGCCCGGGAAACGCTCTGGCCACACTACCACGTGTCCTCTTTAAGCCGTAAATGCAGCGATTATCTATTTAAAAAATACTGGCCTTTTTAATCTGAGCTGTGGACCCGCTATACCACAGTAATCCTGTGTGGTCACAATACAAAGAAAAAAAGGCAGTTTGCTCTGTGGTTCTGTCTCAGGTGAGTGTTAACATATCATAATCTCTTGGACCAATAGCGTGAGTTTTCCGCATTCAACTTATACGACCGACATTATAAAATGCCAGAAATTATATGGTAAAATCAAGTCCTGACTTATCAGCGGAAGAACTTATCCGCGAGTATATACGATAATAATTTTCTAAAAAAGATTTTCCATTGAACTACATTAGTCAGAATCTTCAATATAATGTATAAACTTAAGACCTAAAGAACTTATTATAGTAGTGGTTCATGAAGTTTTGCAATATTTTTCTTATTGCTAGTGATTTATTTTAGAATAGTCAAAGTACCCAGCATTGCCCAGGTATCCAGTATTTTTATAATAGAATAAAATAAGAAAGCAAATATTTTTATGTCTTTCAAATGCTGACCCTTTTGTCAACGCTGGCTAAATTTTAATCGTCTCATCTGTCATCCACACTATCTCTCTGATAACTATCCATTTCTCTGTTCTAGTAAGTTGAGAATTTGTTCTTTTTATGGATGGTAGGATTCCATACAGCAATTGCAGTAACATCTTGCTGCGCTGGAACCATTAATGCTTCTTCTTTGTAGTTCCTGTTTTAGTGTGAATTCCTGAATAGATGTTTAATCCCTACATTAATAAACTGGATATAATGGTGAATAATTGAATCATTGATATATCATGTTAGTTTGGCTAAACTAACTGTTTTTGTGTTCTTTCCTCTATTTGTGATGAAACTTTTCAAATTCCATAAACATCCAGGCAGCTGTTTTGGAGTAATGCATGGCTTTTGTGGTGTTGGCCCTTTCAATATGACTCTCCAGTGAAATTCTTGAAACTATCAATACAAACTTAGCATATCATAGACAATCCTACTCTCTAGTGTAATGGCCCTGAATGAGAAGTGACGCAGACAGCCTCCAGAAATGTAATTTTCACTCAGTACTCAGAAATTTCTCACGTGTGATATCTGAGACATTGAAGAGTGTGCATTGTGTTTCCACGTAAACTGATTAGCAATCCACAGCTCGATCACCACTTGGAGAGTAGATTCGTGGTTGACTTTTCCTGTATTAATTCAAATCCATGTTTTTTAGGCTAATGCATACAGACCTTGAAACCTGAGTAGAAGCAATGACAAGACAAAACAAATGGGTTCAACAGGAAGAGGAGCCAGGTTTTAAATTCAGGTGGTCCTAAAAGTGTTAACTGTAGTTATCTGACCTCAAACACTCTGATTAACTCAGTTGTACTGTGAAAGTTCACATTCGCAAGTACGTGAATTTGGAAATGTAGTTTTTAACTCTACGAATCTAGCTTGTAAAAATTTGCTATATAAGATAAAAAATATATAAAATGTAGAGCCTTCACTGGTATATTATAGCAAATACCTGAAACTTCAAATGTAAATGTGGTGGCAACGGGCAACTACAGAGAGGGGGTTTACAGTGTAACGTTGAAGTGATTTTTTATGCATAATATGTCAAGTGCTTGCTTATATTTCCTCTGTCTTTGCCTACTTTTATATTTTAATTATTCCAAAGCTCATTAACAGCTTTTAAATCTCTGTGGTACAGTGTGCTGTATTTTCACAGTCTGATATTATCAGAACACTTACATCTAATACCTCATAAAGGTTATTAATGCATATTTAAAAAAACAGGCCTTGGCCTCAGCTATAGTGTGCTGGTTAAAAACTTCAAAAAACTGTTTAACTTAAATTTTTGTTTTACTTAAAGCATTATTATGGGATTTGAAGCTATACAGGCCCATGATGAGAGTATTTAAAGTAAAGTAAAATCAGCTGTATGCTTAGAACTCCGATTTTTCAAAAACTTTAAGGAACATTGAAAAATCTTCATTATACATGTTTAACTATTAAAGCATGAGGCAGGAACAATTCCTGGATGGGCCGCCAGCTCATTGCTACCACTGCGTCACCGTGCCCACACACATTTAATTACCAACAGTATACATTATTTAAATATCATTTACACAATTATCTATAAAATATAATATGCATACTTTAAAGCATTTAAAGTATCAAGTATACATCCTAGTACTCTAAAAGCACACAGCTCCAAGAAGATAACTTAGAAATCTAAATCAACTTAGAAGCTAGTCATCATCATCTGTAAATACGCACTCTATTCCAATTCTTCCATTTCCGATGTCTTCTAATAACATTAAAGCAGCTATGATAGTTGGAATGGTTTGGCCATTCCGTGGATTATATTGTTAATGATATGCAATTAATTTCAGTGTATTTGATAAAGCTGCATCATGGAGGCAAACCTAAAAAAGAAAGGGAAACGACATAGAACCAAGCAGAAACGTGCGTACACATCGTGCGAGACTGCCATGATAATCTGCTTTATGTCAAGTTTAGTTTTTGTACATCTCGAGATGGGCTTGGAAAGGGGCATACGCAACATTTTGGTGTATTAGCACCATTTATACATGGAGGGTATTATAGTTTTATTTCTACAGGTTGTTTGAACAAACTCCTAATATAACTAGATATATTGCAATAACCCCAAGTTTTCTACATAACCCATATCAACTCTGACAGCTTTGCACCAGTGAAAAAGGAACTTGCATTTCCTTATTGTTCCACTTTGAATCCTGCACTTACAAACATTTCGTTACTAAGGTAATAATTTCCTCTAAAAAAGATACATTTTTTCCTGTAGTACAGACATTTATAGTACCACCATCATTTGTGTGGTTACAGGTAATTTGTAACTAAACAATTGGTTGTTACAGAAGTAGCAGTATTATAGACAGTGCACCAAATGTCTTGAGCTCTTCACTTAACTGGTCAGCTTTTATTCTATCTTTAGCTGTAGTTATGACAAAAACTGTTTATTAACAAAAAAAATAAGAAAATAGGTTATGTCAAAATGCTAAACAGGACAAATGAGACTGATGAAACAATCTTTGAAAACTCTATTGTGAGGGAGCCACTGTTGATATAGATTGACAAGACCCATTTGAAGTGTTCTGGGAATTGTTACACTTTGCTACAGTTTTTATCCTTCAAAAGGGTGTTGAAAACAAACTCTTTTTTTCAGAAAGGAACCCAAAATATGAAATCAAGGTCATGTCCTAGGAACAACAAACAAACAAACAAGCAAAACACTCACTCCTATCTGTACTTCTTTCATTAACTGGTCCAGTTACATTTCAATCTTCAACTGTTATTATCACCTATGGGTAATTGACACAATTAAAGAGATTACTAGTGGAAGCTGTCAAAATCAACTTCCTAAACAGGACTGAGACATTGACATTGTGATTGCTAATGAAACAATCTGTTAAGACATTGGAAAAGACTACACTTTTTCAAGCTCCTAATAGGGTGGTTGACAATTCAGCCTGAATTTGTTTCTTTTTAGGAAAGAACCCAAAATTTACAATCAAGGACAAAAAAAAAAGCAAGAAAGAACCTCAGGAAGTTCGGCATGGAGTATTTCCTCATGAAAGTGAAGAGCCACTCATTCCCATCTGGAGGAAGTTTAGCAATCTTTGAAAAAAGAGGACTGGTTTAGGCATCCTAACTGTAACATTAAACTGTATTATAAGCAATCATTTCTAATTAAAGACATTAAATCCTTACCTTACATATTTTCAATATGCCTAGACTAAAGAAATTGATCTGGAGCTAACTGCATATCTTGGTTTTCTGAATGCTCTCTAGAGGCCATCTATTTTCTATCTTCTTTAATATAACATGTCATTGTGGTTCAGCAGATAACATTGCCATCTCATAATATTTGGACTGAATTTTTCTGAGACAGGATTCTTTTAGTATGGAGTTTCAATGTCGTCCATGTTTATATGGTTCTCCTCCATGTTGTTAGATTAATTTGCAATTCTACACAAGCTATGAATATTCCTTATAATGTATTGCTGTTTTATTCTGGAAATTTTCAGTTATACCTTGGTTCTGATGTTAAAGATAAACCATATAATGAAACAGAACTTGAGTTTTTAGGACATTTTATTTCCAGTTAATGTTCAGAGGTCTTTGGTTAAGATTAAAGTTCATATCCTGGAGTGACAAGTTTGTGTACATGAAGAATTTATTTCAGTGTGTTTTACTTATCCCCAAAGCTTTTAGTCACCATGGTAACTCTTTGGTTTAACAAGCACAATCAATCCTTCATCTGGATAAAGGAGACATTAATATATGGGCGAAATGTGTTACGGGATGCCTACTTAGGAATCTAACCTCTTTTAGCCAGTGTTTAAACTATTCATGATTGTTTACCAACTTTCTGTTCATATTTCATTAATCTTTTTAATCAGCAAGTAGCTAATACATCACATAACTACCCAATTCATGTTACCTGATGGCTGACCTAAAGTGATATTGTATAGCTTATCTGTGCCAGAAAATGAAGAAATGGAAAAATATACCAGTGAAAATTCAGAGAATGTCATCAAGTTAAGGGGGAAAGACATTTTTTTTTAATATATCTTTGAGACTGTTGTAAAGGAGGACCCAATGGGGACTGTAATTGCACAGGATCTCCTATAGTGAGATTGTTGTGGTGAAAGGTGACCTGGTGGTTTGTGTAATCTCGGTACTGATGTTGTTGGGCTGTTCTGATCACCAATAAAGAGCTCCAGGCCACACTTTATGAATTTATAGTCATTACTGTCACTTGTACAGTGAAATTCTAAACATGCAATATATTGACAATATCTGGCACTTGGATTAGTGAGTATAACTACCTTACCTTGAAACCTCTGCCTTTATTGTTTTGGAAGGAGCCCCTGAAATAATTACTCCTAAGTTGGGAGTCCCACAAGCTGTTAGGTGGCAGAATGGAGGCCTCTTAACTAATGCCTGCCCCCTTATAACTATGAACAGGTAACCAACTGGTGTCTGGCATTTTGCAAAGGTTTTAATGGGGCTTTTTACAGAAATTGGTCCTGTCACTGATTTGAAAGCTTCCTCGTATTCGGGCAGATTAGTTTTAGCAAGGGCTCAGCTAACATGCGGAAGAAAGGCTTCATGAAGGAGAAAAGACAAAAGAAGAGAAAATCTGGAGATATGTTAAGATACCAACCTGGTGATAAGGTGAAGATGAAGCAGAGTGGTAAGCTGAAGGTAGTCAATGGCAGTGCAAAACTGAACTAACAGTGCATATACCAGGAAGCCATGACTTCTCAATGACAAATCCGGCTATTAATTATTAAGACAATTAGGGCAAACAGAAATTGTGTTAGAAACTTCATACTATATTTTTAATATCCAAATATTACTACAGATGAGAAAAATAAGGCAATAGCTTTTAGTTTCATTTGCAAACCCTCCTACAGATACTATATTGTTCATACACAAACCAAAAACATAGGCACTGAACTCAAATAATTATAATTTTGTGTAAATAATAGCAGATATATGCAAATCAAATATAGTTTACTCATAAAGTAATAGTAATGTGCAAACATACTTTTCAAACATACTTAATTCTTGAAGAGAATGTTTGGTAACCACACTAACGGTGCTTAGGTAAGGGAACTGTGAAGCTGAGTAGCATTTGCACCACGATGACACCACACCACTTCTTTCAGAAGTCATGTCACACTTAAATCAGTGAAGTTCATAATCATAGCAATAATATATGCACCAAACCATTCAGTTAAGGTGTAGACCAGTATATAAAAATTAGGGAAAAAATTAATATTGTTAATATGTAATTTAATGTATTTATTCTGTGCAGTTTTCTGTGAGTATTTCACTTTTCTACTGCTTCCTCGGTAAATTAACTCAGTGTGAGATGGTGTTGGCCTGTGATAGACCAGCACGGTTCATTGCTGCCTTACACCAGGCTTAATAAGCTGTGACTCCCTAGACTTGGATTACATGAACTTGACAAATAATGAGACAGACTAATAAAATGACAGGATACCAATATCAAATACATGGGTACTTTCCACAAAAATGAATAAACAAATCTGAAAGTATGTGAGACGTTTTAAATGTGCAAATTAACTCATACAGCTTTCAATAATAAAACATTCAGACACACAGATAAATGTTAAAAGGCATTTTTGTATTTGTTTTGACCTACCATCCACACAATTCCAGACTCAAAGATATGATTTTTTGATTTGACAAAATACCTTCCACATATAATTAACAGCAATATCAACCATTCATAAATCCTCCTTCCTCCTCCAAAAGAACCTCACTTTAATTGAGTCAGAGGCACTGGGCTTTCTTTTAAAATAGACCCAGGAACTGCTTCTGGTTGTGTGGAAACCAGGGAAGTCCTCCCTCAGCAGCGCCCTATGGCCTTCCCCAAAGACCCTGACAGTGCTGTGTTACTGGAGTCCAACTCTTGTACCACTCTGTGGGTGTCCTGATTGGGTTTAGCCCTGAAAAACACTGACATCTGCTCTATGGGGGAGTAAATTGCTCCCGGTGAGCCTGTTCGCCTGATACTTCCATTATGGCCTCCTGGATGAGCATGAATCGTTCCTTTTTCATAGACAGGATACCTACTCTTCCTCTCTGGCACCTACTCTCTCTCTCTCTCTATATATATATATATATATATATATATGCAGTATATGAAAGGTATAACCAGATTGTATCTATCAGAGGATGCCTTGTCCCTGGGAATGTGTTCTTTTAGAATTACAGTCATACTTCAACCAATATATCTTTCCCTGGTAACCTCAGTAAAAATACTAAGACAAGAAAATGTGGTAAATACAGATTTTGTTTCCATATTTGAAAACAGATGTGGTAATCATTTATGCCCTTATGACAGTCTTTTATTCTAAGAGAATCAGCCAATCAAAAAGGAATGCTCTTCTGCTGACCATTTACTATACATTGAATACACTTTTCTGCTGTCGTAAACATTACACCCCTTTCATCTTCTGATGACCAATACTAAACAAGGAATGCTGTACCTGTTTCCTTGTGTTTGTGACCTCTATAGTATACTGCAAAACTGTAATTAGCCTATGTCTTTTACATGAAACAAGGCTCACAGATTATGGTATCCCATTGATTACTAGATGTTTTACAGTTTTGGCTGATGAATATATGCTGCCATCACAATTTGAATATATTATTCAGTTAGGTATGGCCACAGATATTTTGGAGTATTGTGGTACATTGCAGCACTAGAAAACAGCGCGTTTTTGAATGCATTCCTTAATTTCATTAGCAGTTTGGGTAGCTGCATGATATCTGTTGCACTTTCCACAATGCAACAATATACAATATTTATGAGCAACAGTGCCATTGTTATATTTAAAGCTGCTCTGATAGTATCTTAAGCCAAAATTAACAAAATGTTCCTATTGCAGGTTCTTGCCTGGGGTCAATCCACCTCCTTTTACTTTCCCTAAGTAAGTGCATTTTTCCACTAAAATATCAGTAACATCAGTCTGAAATATTTCCGTTCATATATCCTGGATGAAAGGTAATGTCATTCTCACAGCAGCTAAGGCAGCTGCCCAGGACTTGATATACCACATTCATGGCACCAAACCTGATATCCTGTCAATGAAAATGATTAAGAGGATTAACAAAAAGACAAACCCTTGGCAGAATCTAACTCACACCTTTAACATATTTGACTTAATGCCAAGAACATGGACACTTCTTGCTCTGAGAATAAAAAAAATGTAGCAGTGAAAAATAGAAAGAACACCTATAACTAATACTTCTTCCATACTTTCAGTGAGATTTTTTTTTTCGGGTTCACAGGCATGTATATTCTTGATACTATATCTATAATCAAAAAGCAAATGTACCTCATCTCATTTTCTGTTTTCTTTTTCTAGTAACAATTGAACAATTATGTGACCAAATTGACTTTTCTAACACCAGCAACAGTCTTCATATCTTTCTTGGAAATTCTTTGGTCCACTTAAGTCATCATGAGGTACAAAACAATATGATTCTCCACCCGGGACATCTCCTGTGGGAAAGAGCTAAAGAAGGATTGACCACTTCAGCTAGTTCCATTCAATCAGAAGACTGATAGTAATCATTTAAAATACTCTCACTAATCTTTAATAGATACCGAATGCTGTAACCTTTCACAGGAGCTTGATTTGATTTAATCCTCTGGTACCCAGACACCATCTTTTGTGGCACCATCCAAAGCTTGTAAGTATAAATAAGGAATGAGATGAAGATTGACTATTAATTGAAAGACTTTGTTCAAGGATTTTTTTTTCTTTCCTACTGAACCAATCCTTTAGTCATCTCACATTATCCTGTATTATCAATCATAAACAAGAAATTAATTTGCTTAAACTCTTCCATCTGGGTAGCTGATCCCCTTGTGTACAGAGAACAAGTTACTCAGTTCTAAGAAAGCTCAGACACATGAAGCACAGGGTGATGGCACAAGGAACCCTATAAGCTTTGGCTGATGTTAAGAGTGGTGTCCCAAAGGGGTCAGTAATAGGGCTGCTGGTATTTTTAATAAATATTAATAATTTGGACAGGAAGCTGGTTAAGTTTACAGATGATATCAAGCTACTGTAGGTGGACTGGCAGATAATATCAAACCCATTAAATAATTTCAGAGGGACCTGGACAGCATACAGATTTGGGCAGATTTGTGGCAAATGAAATTTAAAGTAAGTAAATGCAAAGTATTACACGTAGGAAGTAAAAATGTTAGTATACCTTATGATGAGGATTTAGGAGTCATAGTGGACTTGACATTATGAACTGTCAGACAGTGTACAGAAGTCATTAAGAAAACTAATAGAATGTTAGGTTATATAGCACAATGTGTAGAGTACAAGTCCAAGGAGGTTATGCTCAAGCTTTATGACACACTGATGATGCCCAATCTGGAGTGCTGTGTGCAGTTTTGGTATCAAGGATACAAAAAGAACATAGCAGCACTGGAAAAAGTCCAGAGAAGAACAACTAGGCTGATTCCGGGGCTACAGGGGATGAATTATGAGAAAAATGTAAAAATCTGAAAATTTTCGGTTTAAGCAAAATCAGATTAAAAGCAGACATGATTGAACTGTTTGAAATTATGAAGAGAATTAATACAGTGGCTTGACATTGTTATTTCAAAATGAGTTTATCAACACAGGGACACAAGGATACATTTTGCACAAACAAAACATGAAATTAGTTATCAAGTAGTGGGGTAGTCAGTAGGACTTCCATCCATCCATTTTCCAACCCGCTGAATCCGAACACAGGGTCATGGGGGTCTGCTGAAGCCAATCCCAGCCAACCCAGGGCGCAAGGCAGGAACCAATCCCAGGCAGGGCACCAACCCACCGCAGGACTCAGTAGGACTTTAGGGATGTTAAAAAAATTCGACTTGATGTTATTTTGGAAGAATTAAGTCGATGGGACTGGTGAACTTTGTTGGGCTGAATGACCTGTTCACATTTTCTTCTTATGTGAACATGCCACATGAGCTAGAAAGATATTAAAAAGATAATTGTTCTGTTACAAAACTGGATTATTAAATCTAATTAAGAGGCAGAGTTTAGATAACCTGCTGACTAAACAAGCTCAGAGTCAACAGAACTAAACCAGGTCAAAAGTAAAAAGTCTAAAAATAAAAAGAGTCTGAACAACAGGAAGACATCTGCAAGTGAAACAAGGTCACAGGATTTTTCTTCTAGTATAAAATGATTTCCTTTTTCTTTCTCTACCTTGGCAGGATTTTCCCACAAAAAAATAACAAATGTTTTATCATTAATTGCAAGATTGCTACTTTTCATTCCAAACCATTATTTTTCAGTTTTTTCCCATCTCTATAGTGGGAGGGTTTTTAACAAAAAGATCCAAAAGACTCAACTCTTGCTTACTTTCAGGTTTGACAACTGAGATAATATTGCCATTTACTGATTGTACTGTGATGTCTTACATTGGCATGTGAATACATTTATGTGCTTGCATGTCTTGTGCCAGCAACACCCGCAAAAAAACCAGCCAGTCTGTGCCTAATAATATAATTACTGTTAAATGCCATCAGCACAAGAATTTAGATGAGAAAATAAAAAGGAAAAGCAGATGTAAGAAATGCCCCAAAGATTAAATGAAAAACACAAATCTTTTGAAGAACCCCTCAAAGACCACTCCAGTCTTTCTGGTGTGGACTTTTGGACAAAAATCATTAACTAGTAATTCCTATGTCGGCACTGTCACTTAATACCTCTCCTTTCCTTTCACCCACAGAGCAGCAGATCCATGGCATAAAAAGCCCTGATGTTACTTCTGTTTCCACCCACTTAGACCCACCTCTTCTTCTGGGGCCAACTTAAATAGGATGCCACCACCAGAAGACATTACCTGGTAGCCCTGGCTTATATTCTTATATTTTTGCAAACTCTTTTTTTTTTTACTAAATTCTTCAGTTTCATTGGGTTTCACCATCTGGTGTCCCAACACTTTCTCTTTGTTCTTACTGTTTTCTTACAGATCTACACACAGTATAATAAAGATGCAAACTTCAGGTATCCTAACCACTTCAGATGCAGCTTAACAACTGGCTAATATAAATCTCAAGCAGAAGTGACAGCAAGACATGCCCATGGTGCAATCCTATATCTCCTATGAATGGCATGACAGGGACAGACTACTATTTTGGCCAAAACTCCTTGGTGATGCCTCCTTTGGTTATTTTCTAAATGCACAGGTTTTTTTTTTTAGCTTTCTGCCAGCTTGCCATTAGTTTATTTTCTGTGGCGTTTAAAAATGAGCAACAGCTAAACATAAAGTTACATATATTTCTAACTTCAGAAAAAAAAATCAAAAGGTTGGACTAATTATGACCAAACCCTTAAACAGACACTTCAAGAATGTCAAAATTTACGAAGTAATCTGATCTTAATTGACAGGACTTAACCAATTAAATAATTGAATTAAATGCATTACATGATACATCTGTATATAGGAATGTGAGGGAAGTGAAAAAAAAACTCAAAGGGAAGTGGTGAGTTAAGGTAAAAGGTGAAAAGGCTCCTAAACGATTGGAATGTAATGCAAAAATAAAAAAAAAAAAAAAGAATTTTTTCAAAATCCAGAAGCAGAAGAGCATCAAAACTAAACAATTAATACTTGGGAGAGTGTTTGAACATAGGAAATTTGATAATAGCTAATAGCTAAGCTGTCCTAAATTATCGCATTGATATTTCTTAAAGGTTGTCAAGATTTTTGCTTCAACTACATGTTTAACTACATTGTTTACCTGCTCAGCTACACATTTGTTCTTGATTCTCACAAGTCTTTGAGTAAAGAAGTGCTTCCTGTCCTCAATTCTAAATGCATTTCCCTTTAATTTCCACTAACATCCTTGAGTGTGTGATTCCCCGTTACATTGAATGAATTCTTCTGGATCTACTTCACCAATGACTCTGAGAATTTTAAAGATTGGGATTAAATCCCTACGCAGTCTCTTCTGCTTGAGGCTAAACAGGTTTAATTCTCTGAGTCTGTCCTTAAGTCTTTGAATACACTTGGTTGCTCTCCTCTGTATGGCTTCAAGTGCTGCAATGTCTTTCTTCTAGCGTGGTGACCAGAGCAGCACATAATTTTCCAGATGGTGTCTTACTAGTTTCACTATATATTCTGAGTATGGAATCCATTCCGGGGAATTCGGGAATCCCTCATGTCATTCCCGGGAATGCCAGGCTCCCGGGGATGACACAGTGCACGGGCATCTCACATGTGAACGATTTTAGAACGACTGACACTTATTTTTAATAAAACTACTGCAATATGTTGACACCAATAAAAGACTAACCTTATCTACAAGCAGTTCATGCTGTCATACAAGTACATGTATCTAGTTCAGGGGTGCCCAATGCGTCGATCGCGATCGACCGGTAGATCGCAAAAGTAGTGCAGGTAGATCGCGTTGCATTCCAAAAAAACATTAATCTATCATATATCCTCCCTATGACATTTGCCACTTGATTGACATACAGCGCGACCAGTCTGAGATCTCTTGTCTTCTAACACACTGGTCATCCCGCACGCACGATCAAACGCACAAGCTACTGCTAAACTCTGGCTGTGATCTAGTTAGCCTTTCAATTCATATCGACTAAAGAAGGGATTTAAAAAAAAATTGTTTGGGGAGGGTATAGGCTGGATGTGGAATTGGAAGAGGATTTTTTTTTTCTAACAATGTCACAATCAAAGTGCGTTTGTCTGATCTGTCAATCTATCATTGCTAATCCAAAAAAGGAATATGTGGGAAGGCACTTTCGAACTGTTGATTAAAAACTACGAAACTGACTTCCTTCCGAAAAGCCATCTGAGAAAGGCTCCCCTGATCTAGTTAGGGCCGATTTATACTTCACGCTCAGAACGCGTACGCGCCCGCATCATGGCTGCCACTCGTTCCCAGCGTTCATTTCACGCGTCCTCTGAGCAGGTCCTCAGAAATTAACGCGACGCGTGCGCGAGTTGCAGTACCAGCAAAAAGTCGGGGGGTGCAGTGTGCTAAAAGTCGGAACGTGACGTCAGAATCTCTGTTTACTATCTACATGTGACAGCAAGCCTCTATGGAAATCCTTCGGGGATCGATGTGCGCGCTTTGCTGTTTGATGAATGGTTCAAAGTGGTGGAAGCAAAATGCCGACATACAGATGCATTCGTGGTGCTTTTATATTCAAGCGTCGCATATTCCCAATTGTAATGACACGATACATTTTAAAAGTCTCACATACCATCTTTTGTGCCGTCTATTTTTTATTTTTTTACTTTACCTGCTGTCAGGTCCAAGAAGCTCATAGCGATTAAAAACTGGGATGACGTTTACGATGGTCTGCTTTAATAATAAAGTAAACTACGAGGTTAAAGTGGACATTTCGAGATTAAAGCCG
>JANRMT010062821.1:32913750-32949375 GCA_026402145.1 Polypterus bichir lapradei | reverse complement strand
GAGCCTGAGTTGGGAGGAAGAAGGAGACGAAGCTTGTCTGGGAGGAGTGGTGGAGAATTGTGGTTTGTGTGCTTTGGGACTGTGTTTAGGCTGTGTGGCACGGGGAAGACGTGTCACACAGCTGAAGAAAAGAAAATAAAGCCTGTGTGTTTTATACACGTGCCTCTGTGTGGTCTGTGCCGGGTCGGGCGCTATATAGCGCCTTTTACAATATATATATATATATATATATATATGTGAGAACAACACTCATATCAATGACAAAACAATTACATTAACAATCATGTTACGTTATTTTTAAAATTTTTCCTTTTCTTTTTCATACCTTCTTTAACACACTACTTCTCCGCTGCGAAGCGCGGGTATTCTGCTAGTTGATTTAATAATTGTAATAGTAATATTGTTATATGTGTGACCATGACCGAGGAAAAGAGCTGTAACTCTTACCTGCATGACCATCATTTGTCTTATGTCCAGATGAAGGCAGAGAACAAGGGAATTTGCTTGTGCAACTGTCACTGTCACTTGCCAACCCAGTTCAGCTTACCTTGAACTGAAAAGAGTTTTTTTCCCACCTAGGTCTCTACATTTTGTGTGCTACCATGTACAATGTTAAGAAGAAATTGTGACTCCAGTCCTCCAGTTTTATAATTACTGTCTGTAAGATGTTTAGGGGCCATTTATTCAGATTTATTCATGATTGCTGGTCTTCATACATTTCTATTTGTAATAGTCCCTTAGTGGTTTCAATTGAAGCTAAAATGCATCGTGCTTTTCCTGTATTCTGTAACTGCTCCACCAGCATTAACTCTTTGAAATAATCTGTAGTGTTCATCATTGGACTCTCATTAACTTTACTAAGTTACTTCAGCTCTCTTTTTTTAAAATTAACCTCTGTGATCACACAGTACACTATACTGCATTTCAGATCTCAGCTCCCAATAGGCATCTGTCAATACTGTATTCTTGTTTGAACTTTTTATTTAGGGGTCCTGATTTCATATTGTTCTTGTGCTATTTAAGTTATAGAATGGGAAAGCTTATTTTTAATCTATTGGATATGCCCTTTGGTCTTATGGCAGCTGGCACCTGTGTGGACTTGTCATGGTGCCAAAGTCTCCTCTGGTGAAGGTGAACCTGTTTTCACTCCAGTTTAACTCTTTCAGGGTTGATGTTGACTTTTTTTGAAATTCAGGGGTAGAGGACGGTAATCGGCTGTAAACTGCGACAAAACTCACTCTTATGTTTTAGTTTGACTCTTTGTGCTTGAAGGAAAGTTACTCAGCTTTGTTGATTTGACCTCAATTCCCTGCACGTGCAGGAGTAGTGAAGAGCAAACAGTCTGTAAAATGGCAGCAACAACTGGCAAGACAAGCACATGTGCAAAGCAAAATACTCAACGGACGTTTTATGTATTATTGCTGAATCGGACTCTGAATATTTGGACTCTGAGTTTGATGCAAGTGATCTGGAGATGGAAAAATGAAAGTGAAGTACCAGCATCAGCCTATCGGTCCCCAGCTAATTGTGGTGCTGAACACGTTTGTGTAGCGGATATGCCTACAGCAGCGTTTGCCTAGGAGGACCACCATTTATGATGAAAAGAGGTACAAACCATATTGCGCCACACTGCGACTGCCACTGTCACCCACCTGCTGTGCGAAGACAGAGAGGTAGCCGGCCTGCTGTGAATTCCTGCTCACCATCGAGCCGTCCCTGTGCAGTCACTGCTGCCAGAGATGCTGAACAGGCACCAAAAGCAGCCACAGCACATAGCAACAGATGTTTTATGTTGATTTATGTGTGAAACCAGTGCATTGGGTGCTTTTCAGAAAACTGAGTTTTTTGGAAAAAGTATTCAGCCCTCAAAGAGTTAATAAAGCTGACCTCTGAATCTTTTTACTGTATATAAGAGCTATGACAATGCATTTATGAATACAATAATGACATGGACTTCTTGTGCAAAGCTAGGGTATAATATAAAAGTCTGTTTTCTGAACTATAAGGACATAATGTCACCCGTATTGTTGAGGAGACCCAGAAATTGGGAGGTGATTGTGTCGTAGTGTTGTTTTAAAGTGGGCAAATGGGTCAGCCATTTCATCAGTAAAACAGAGTGGGGTAATGCAGTTTTCATTGCCATATTATTTTCTTTTTACAAGGATCATTCTTCCTGTCTTTCATGTAACACTGAGATTGTACCTAGTTTCCCACCGGCCTTAAGCCGGACTAAAAAACAGATGAATGTTCTCTGTCTAATCAGTCTACCACCATATCAGTGAAACTATGTGATGTTTTGATTTTCTTGTTTTAAGAAGAACGGAGAAAAACAGTTAAATTTGTTCCAGGCATTTAAGTAAGTTTGAGGCAGGACAATCAGAAGGTTGACAGCTTAAAGACTTCTGATGTCACTCTTCCTGCCTGATAACCACCACCTCCCTATCTTTAGTTAGTCAGCAGGGGTCAGAGTCAGCAGTATACACACATTTGGACTGATGTTACTCTGATGGATGTTTTGTTATTTTTCTGACAACAATTACTGTATATGGAGATCACCGCTGGTGCCCCAACCCTTTAAGATCTCTCTTTGTCTTTTGTTACAGGGGATAAGAATGCACATATGTACAATATGTATGATTTATTGAAACATGGGACAAAGTACAAAGAGACAAAGAATTATAAATGAAAACAGTACCTTCAGCTTATTGAAGCTTTTCTTGTTATTATGGATATTTGATGATTTACACTCATACTATAATTTTCTGTCACTAGCACTAATGTCAGACACTTCAGCATTTTGAATTTTAAATCTCCAATCTCAGCTGTAATCAAAGCTTTTTTCCATTACTTATAAAGAGACGTCAGAGTCCAACCCTCACTCTCCTTTTCTGATGGAGAAGTATTCTGCCACACCTTCACCATTTCTTTGCAATTCTTTTTTCACATGTGATCCAGCATGAAGCATTACTAGATTACGTACTCAAAATGCTGCAGCCAAATTAATGACTTGAATCAAACACATTCCACCACTTTTTATCTGGCTTGTGTGTGTTCTGTGCTTGTCAGATATTGTGACTGGGAGGACACATATTTTGCCCAGGAAGGCACTGGAGGACGGCTCACAGGTCCCCTTTACATGCTGCTTTATACAGAAAAGAAACACATCTTGTTTAGGCTGAGCTAGCTACATATGCTCCTATGAAATTCAGGCTCAATCAACTGCTTCTTGCAGTCCCAGCTCTCACATTAAATTAAGTCTTTAAATGACTGCTTCTAAAGTGAAAGCAGTTTTGTCTGTCTGGATATCTGTCTTAATGGTTATCACATATAAGTTTAATCCAGCTCCGTTATGATAAAGCAGCTTTGACAAACAGTGCATTTATATTCATTTTAATAAACCAGTTATTGACAGAAATCTGGTTTCTAAAATGCCATGTCAACCTTTATTCTGGTTAGACAAACTGGGTTTCTCCATTAATCAGTAACCTGATTATTTGGCCATGTAAACCCTTAACCTGGTGACAGATATGGATTTTGTAGTCTGCACATGTATTAGTTTCACACATATTTCTAGCAGCCATAGGTAGAAGCATCCCCAAGATAAATTTCCTGAGGCAAATGCTCATTATTCCTTCTCCTGGTTGAAATAATCTCTATCAATATTTCAGAAATCTTTAAATTTATGTTAATGAGCTAAACATACAGTGTCTAGATCTGCAACAGCATCTCGGGAGCAGTAATGGGGTTAATGCATTAAAAGTAATGTGCACTACATAGTCCAATTACTTTTTAAAGTAACAATTAACCTAACGCAATACTTATTCTACTGAAGTAAAGATACCTGCATTATTATTATCCCAGCAGCACTGGATGTAAGGCAAGAAGCACACATACTGGTATCCTGGCCCTTTACAGAGCTCAATCACACAGCCAAGCAGAAAAGAGTGTGCTGCATGCAATCTTGTAACAAAAACTTATTAAATAAAATGTGAGTTTACTTTTCATCCAGCTATTTGCTATAAATATGTTGAAACTGTGTGATCGGGAAATGCAGTGGTCAGTGTTCATACAGTGAATCTTCGGTTGGTCAGTTTGAGGATATACAGTAAAAGGGGGATGGATGTTATTTACTTCACAGCATGTGAAGGACTAAATGTTTTTATAAAACTCAAGAAAATGATCACAGGCTTCATGCTCCTTTTCAGATTCCCAGTGGCCGATGATGACGTTTAACTCTTTATTCCATAGTTCATTAACGTTAGAGTGTTTTAGAACTCCATAAGTGGACTTGCACATAGAGATGGAGGCTTTTAAGAAACCAGTTTTTTTCCTTAACCAGGTTACTCAGCTTTTCTTAGTTTTGTGTGTGCATGTAAATGCACTGAATGACTACAAAGAATTTTAATAAATGAAGCTAAATGGCACCAGTGCCTCCCTGTTCCTGAATAATTATAAAGTTGTGTCTTAAGCTTTTAAGCTGTTCTGGAAATACAGGATCTCTCCTCTGTTCTGAGTCTAATTGCTGAACAACATCTTTTGGCTACATCAAAGAACAGTTTAAACATTACACTGTCCTGCAAAATCCCAGTAAAAAGCAATCACATAGAAACAAGGTACTCCGATATGTCATTATCTTGGTTACTGATTCTGACTGCAATTGGGTGTTGCAACTAATATTTACATGTAATATTGCATTTGTGCTATTAAATGCATTAAAACTAGGTGGCAATGTTGCAGTGCATTAACCCCCTTATGCACTAAGGGGTTTTTGGCGTTATTTCGGCTGAATTACATACCCAAAAATAAATGGCTGTTACTCTGTTTCTGTAATAAAGAAGCTGCAGATGGCTGAAGAGTAGAGACATAGTGACATTCAATCTGGTGAGGCTGGTGTCACAAAAATCGGATACAAGAGTCATAAAAAGGTTTGGGGAAGCCACCTGTATAATATTCCCTGGCTGCAAATGGGTCAATTGCTAGCACTAATGCGCTCAGAATGGAGTCCAACACAGAACTGATTAGGTTAGTCAAATATGGAGGCTTTAAAGGCCAGAAAAGGAAGTGAAGTCATCGGGGGCGGAAGTGGAAGGGTCCTCTTCCATAGGTTCGGACTCAGACATGACATCATCCAAAGGGCCAGAACTGGAAGCCTGTTCATTCATGGGTTTTTCACCGGAAGTGACATCATCCAAGAGTCTAGAACCAGAAGTGATGTTATTCTGTCCGGATCCGGAAGTGGCGTCATCAAGGTTGGAACTGGAAGTGACATCATCAAGGCCAGGTGAAATTTCCTGTGAAAGTTCTATAGGAAAATAAGAAAAAGGTCAGTTCACACTGCCATCCCCTGGTCTGGCATGGAATTACTCTTTTTTAATTATCCTTTAGCTGCCTCCCATGCACACATGTGTGACACTGGATAGGGGGTCCTTGCAAGAAACTTTGAGGTGCACAAATACAATATAACAGTTGCTCATTGCTGCACATTGATAGTGTACTCTAAGCTGAAATTGTAAGAGCACTGCTAAAAAAACTAACATAGAGAGAATGTGCAGCCGGCAGCCTCCAGATATCGTAATTGAACCCATGTCACTTGAACTGTAAAACTGCAAACTGTGAAGCTTCAAAGTCATACTAAGCAGTACTTACAAATCAAACATCTCATTCTCAATAAAGTCAATACTTTGCTCAGAATCTGATTCAAGCTTTGTGCATAACGATGGGTAAAGATAAGCTATTACTGTACATAGGCATTAAATTTGTTGCCAGTTATGCACAGCTGTGACATGTCGTACAAATGACCACTCATAGACAAATGTACATCATTAGAATTCTCTGACCTCAACTATCCAATGGTGATGAGCCTTTCACAGTATATGACCTGAAGTAGGTGAGATATTTGATAAAAGCCAACTAACTCAGCTGTGAATGGTGCTCGCCTCAGGCTATGAGTGTAAATCACATATAATGAAAGAGTGCAGACAACACGGAAACTTATGATTTATTTGAAAGAAGACACCATTGGGTATGGAAAAATACCATTATTGCTTTTGATTTATTTAGTTTATTACAACATACACAAACAACTTTGAAATATGGTGGCGTCCGCTCGTGAAAAGTAGTTAAAATCAGAAGTTAAAAGTTTCAGAAATCTTGTATGTATGTTTTGGACTTTGGCACAGATGTTCTATTCAAGCCTTAATTCTTCCAACTTCTCTTATTATAAGAATCTTCTTGAAGATGGTGATTTCAAGAATAGGTGGCTTTAAATACTTACCTGAAGAATAAAATGATAGGAACCAATCAGATATTTAGAAACAACATGGTTGGGTATCTTCAGGATTCAAAGGCAAGAATTCCTTCTAGCAACCTCAATGTTCTATGGACAGAGAAACAAAATGTGGAACTTTTTTGCTCCGTCTTCAGTTGAAGATGTTTTGCTACATTAGGGCCTGGATAACTTGTCCTCACTGAGGAGACAAGAAGATCTGACAAGATAATGAAAGGCTTTAGGTCTGTATTATCATGGAAAATATTTTTCTTTTCACACTGACCCTATACTTTAGGTTCTTTGTTATATGAGAGCATATATTCCAAACTATAGTTATATACCACCTTCACTTAGAGAAATTATAGGAAAAATTGCAGTGAAGGCAAACTGTTCATGTATTCAAGGTAATCTAAATGTTGTTTTCTGTATTTTCTTTAGGCGTTCATGCACTCCATAGCCCAAGCTCACCTTTAAAGGGAAAGACAATGGTATGGTAGCCTTACCTCAGGATACCAAACATAGTAGTCAGAACCGTGCTTGATGCCACTTACCAGACTGCTGGACTTCTACCTTATTCATTAAAGATTCTCATTGCCACTGTCTTACCTTTGTGCTCTTGAAGTAGGTATTTTCTAGGCATTATCCCCAAGTAAGGAATCTGCTGGCGTCTGGAAGTAATTTAACCATTTTGCTTCAGATATCATTTTCTGCCATTTTCAGGGTCCTGTAATGCTTCTGTCACTGTAATACTAGTCTCATTTGTGAATAGATGAGATAAAATTTCAAAAAGGGTCTGGTTGAACTATTGTACATAGTTAAACAGGATGTATATGTGCTGTACTTACCAAGAACATCTATAGCAGTATACCACAAACATCTTAGAAAAGAAGAAAAAAATCTTCAGCGAAAGGAAACTGTTGACATTGAATGTTTATATAACGGCAGACAATTCTTCAAAAGCACAAAGTTAACACTGTGCATCTGTTGCTATTCATGATATATGTGCACCTATTGTGCATCACATCTGTAAAAGGAACTGGCTGTTTCCTCAGTAAATATTTAAACAGAGCTAGGTAATAAGATCCTTCATGAACATATGCAAGAAACTGAAAACCATTTGTGTAATTAAACAGAGAGACACAACACAGAGAGAGACATCTGAAGAAATTAAGCACAAAATCTAATACAGAATTGCATTTACAATGATAAATTAGCTGTTCATTGAAGAGCCAGTGAAAAATAAACAACAGCCATCATTACTGAATGACTTTGACACCCACCTCACCACTGACGTTATCAGCAAAGAGTAGACTCATTCTTTCTCTGTTTTACAATATTTTCATACCTTGTTGTCAGCATCAGGTTATGTGAATTCAAAGTTTATTCTTTTAGAAGCATATTCAAACTTATTCATTCTTCATGGTAATATTTAAGAGAACAGAGGATGCAATGTAGTTATTTGTATTGTTTGTGTTGTTCAGATCCATGTTTTCTGATATGCTGTCATATATGTGATATCATGAGATTGCATAAGGTTGTTTAGTGGCAACAAAATTGTTTTAAATGTTACTTTATTCTGCATCAACAAGAGTACTTCCTGTAGTAGGCTGCTAAGATGTTTTAAGTATCTAAAGGGCTTACATCAAGATGGAATAATCTCACTGTTCCAGTAAACACAATTTAAGAACTGCAGGAAGGATTGGCTTGGGAAAAGCTCTACACCGTCCTCTCCAGGTAAGGCATCATGTGACTGCCCATAATCAGATTATATTGTACTTGTATATAAACAAGCTCTAAGTAAAATGTCAGTTTTTTGTTATTTACAGTTTAATAGCATGCCAGGCATAGCTGTGACATTTTTTTCTTATTCAGGCAACATATGCTCTGTATATGAAAATACACCCACTGAAACAATTTTCCCTTAAGAAAAAGTGCAAGGAATTTATTATATAATAGATTTAAAATCTAAAAAAAATTATTTTGTTTTAAAAATTACATTAATATTGGTTTATAAAACTTTATTGCAGTTATAAGTTTAGTTTCTTGGGAAGGAATTAGCTTGAACAGACCATTTTAAAAGTTATTTGGCAGTCTTTGTTTATTCTTATCATGGCAGGGAGATCAATAAGCATTATCATGTTGTAGAACAACAGCATTCCAATTCTTCATTATCGCTTTCTCATCTGTTACTTGAAGACTTTGCTAACTGCTTGAATCTAGCAGCATTTATCTGAAAAATAATAACAAAAACAAGGTCCAAGTCTCACATCTTCTTGCTCAGACAGGTTGCTCTAAAGTTAAGCGTCACCTTATTTGGCCTAATAGTAATATGCTGAAGGCAAATACGTAATTGCAGAAGATTAACGCCATACTGAACCCAGACAGACAAAGCTGCCTTTATGCAGAGTGTTAAAGAAGAAAGAATGAAGGTGAAGGCAAAGGTAGCTTCAACCAAAGCCCCAGCTGCAGTCTGAATTGTGTGTTATACACCAGCCAACCAGAGAACTTAGATCTACTGGTCAGTTGTCCATTGTTGTCCCTCGTATTAAGTGCAAAACTAAGGGGGGCAGTGCTTTTGCAGCTGCTGCACTTTGTCTGTGGAATTCTTTACCTAAATACATTAAGGAGTCACCTTTAATTGAACTGTTTAAAACTAGACTGAAAACGCATTTCTATTCTCTAGCTTTCCTTGATCTTCAGTGATAGTGATGATTCCCTCCTCATACTTATTTGTTTGTTTCAAGTTACTGCAGGCTGTATTGCGTTTTATTGTATTTTATTCTTTTTATTTTATTTATGTTTATTTATTGTATGCTTTATTGAAAAGCACTTTGGCTATAACATTACTGATGTTGTTTAAAATATGCTGTATAAATAAATTGATATTGACATTGTAGTCTTGTGGTGGTCTTAGGGCTACACGTTAATTTTTAAAGAAAATCAGCAATTGCAGCTTATAACTTAATAGTTGAACAGGCATAATTAGGACGAACACTCCTTAAGGGAAGCAGCTGTTATTATCGAACTGGCAAGCTCTATTAACCAGGATTTCAAGAGTTTCGCGAGATGGCACATTACATTAATATTGCATTGCTAGCTTGCCAGTCTGCTTTCTCTTCAGGTATTTTCATTCCTGATAATATTGTTTCTGCTTTCCTCAGATGCTTCCTCAGATCTCCTTTGTAACAGTATAAAGGACAGCATCACACACTTCCTGGTTGTCCAAGATTCTAGATATTCACAATAATCTTTTGTGGCAATTAGTTTAGTGTTGAAATGGGGTTTAAAGACTTCTTTCTTGTATGTTTCTGTAATTTAATTTTCTATTGCATACTTGACTTTGGTGTTTATGGCTAGATTTGATTTTGGTAATGACTCCTGCTTGTCCCCGACTTTAATTTTTGCAAGGTCCATCTTCTGGTCCTTCTAAAATTTCTCTGTTTCCCCAGCCTTAACAGAACAATATTTAAATCTGAGTCCCTTGGTTTTGGCACTTGAACATTTGTTTTCTCAAGATTTTGTGATAAAAAAAATAAATCAATTAATAATTAAGAGTAGAAATGCTTTGGAATTCAGATTATTGTAGCTTTTCATTAAATTCCTTTGCATTGAAACACTGTAGCTTTCTCAAAACTCAATATTTTAATTTCCTTCATATGTGACAGGGAGATGTTTTGAAATTGCTGACAGGAAATGCACAATTAGAACATTTCCAGCACAAAGTAATTAATAAACCAGAACAAAAATTGCCTGTAACATCCAGAAGGGGGCAATGAAAAATTAGTTCTTCAGAAGTAAAAGTGATGTCATACAAGGCTTTGATTTCAGATATCCCTGGAGAAAGCACTTGCCTGGTATCTCTGCAGCTTAAGACGCCATTAACAGAATCGGGAAGTTATTTTCAATTGTTTCTAATGTATGAATGTTTAAGTCGTGTAAAGATGAAAGATTGAGGTAAAGGCTCACTGATGGGACTACATTTAGAAAGGAAAGAAAGATAAGAGATTAAAGGTGTTTCTTTGGCCTACATTTCTTGGGAGGTGGACAAGTGGATAATCTCCCTCAACAAGCTAATGGAAAACAGTATCAGTAGGGTCCAGTTGGACAACTGGTTTTGGTATCTGGTTTTCTTTTTTTCCTTTGGTGGTTTCTATTCTCTTGTTCTTATATGATTCACTATATTTTTATTTATTTATTTATTTATTTATTTATTTATTTATTTATTTATCAAGCACCTTTAAACAACTTTCATTGACCAAAGTGCTGTACAACTAAAAGACAAAACGGTTAGCAGGTACTACACAGCGTATATATACTCAATATACATTGCACACTACTATACTAAACCAATCAATAAGATCAAAACAAAATAATAATAATAATAATAATAATAATAAATAAGATGAAACCAACTTCATATATATGCTTTAATATATTTGACTGGTGTTAGTTGTCCTTTTATAATCCCAATGCAAAATTAAGATATGTGGAAGAAAAAAGCTTTGTCTTTGTGAAACAAGAATGCAAAGTGGATCATGCATGGGAGCCACTTGGAGCTGTTCCAAGAAATCAGAATCTGTACTGACTGTACTGTCAGCAAGGCAGGGTGTTGTCAGGGTGTTGTCAGGGTGTTACAGACATCTAAATAAACAAACACACACTATTTCATACATAAAATTTACCTTTAAAAATTCTAACAACCCAAAAACTAGGTCAATATATACTACTAAGTAATTATATGAGAGATAAGATTCCACTTTTTCTGTTTAAATTGTAATCTACAGACAGATTGGTTGAATACGCTCTTTTGGTTTTAAACTTAGTGTAACCCAAACTGCTCACTTACTATTACGCTTCCATTCATCCATTTTTTGAATCTTCATTTTTCAGTGCATGGCCACAGAGCGATGAAGCTTATAAGCAGGAATCAACTCTAGGAGCACTGAATGTCCACTGTACTACTCAATTCTAGATAAAAAATGCACTGTCATCAAATTTCAACACATATTAAAAATAACCAAATATAACTTACACATTTAGAGAGTACTATAAAACCTTATATTCTACTCAGTTTAAAGAAGATAAGACACAATCTAATGAATTTTTAATTCATTACATATATCACAGCTAGATACTCTTAGTGCTGTGGAACTGGATAAACCTCTGACACTTTCAAAATTACTAGATGCTATAAATTCACTTCAAAGTGCGAAGGCAGCTACCTGATGACTACTCAGTAGAATTTTATAAAATATTTTCAAATAAGTTAGCTCCACTGTTATTAGCAACATTTATAGAAGCTAAAGACAACAAAATTTACCTCATATTTTCACCAAGCATTAATTACCATTTTTCCTAAGAAAAATGAGGACATACTACAATGTGAATCATTCAGACCAATCTCACTTTTGAATAATGATGTTAAGATATTCTCCAAAGTTCTAGCCAGAATGATTGAGAAAGTGCTTCCTTCTGTAATATCACAAGACCAAACTGGATTCATTAAAGGCAGATTCTGACATTCTAACCCCTTTAATATAGTACCTAACACCCCAGAGATCTTATTATCTTTATATTATCTTTAGATGCAGAAAAAGCATTTGATATGATTGAATGGAACTACCATTTCACCACATTGCACAAATTAGGGTTTGGCCCAAACATATGTGCATGGATCAAACTACTTTATACTAGTCCAGAAGCCTCAGTCTGTATTAACAACATTATTTCAGACTACTTCAAACTAGAATGTGGCACTGAACATATCACATTGTAGCAGTGCTTCTATTAGTTAAAACTGCATCTCCCAGCAGTCCCTGCAGGGGCAGTTGGAGTCAAAGGTGGTCAGAGGGGTATAAAAGGAGGGCAGGTGTCCAAAAGGAGGAGGAGTGTTTTTTGTTGTTGTATTTTGTGTTCCGTTTACCTGTGGGCTGCCTTCTGTTAATTAAGCCGTATTTAGTCGCTGTGTCCTGGATTGTATTCATTGTTGGGGTCTGGATTGTCTTCTGTGTACCTGTGTGCTGAGGACTAATTGTGGATTCTTGGCTTTTCCGCAAGTAAAGGAGCGCTCCGGAACCATCCATCCGTCTTCACCCTTACAGTGTCTACCAGTAGGACTGTTTTTTCATTCCCTTTCAACATACAGCTCTCTGGACTTACTCTCATCATCTCTCATTAAATCTGGTGTGGTTTTCCATGGACTTTGCTGTGTTGAGTTGTGTTTTTGTGTTTAATGTAATATCCATGTTGGGGTACTAGGGTGGTATTATTGTTTTCATTTATGTTATTTAATTTCATTATATTCTTCAATTGTTGTTAATTCCCAGTGTGCTTTATTTTGTCTCTGTTTGTGAATGTGTGCAGGTCGGGCCAAGGCTGGGAGCGTCTCTGGGATCCTCTATAAAAATAAATAAATTACAGTCATCTTGACAGTGTTAATCTTAGCGACACTGGACCGCTACAACATTTGCTGTCTGCAATTGCCATTGAACCATTGGCTGTATACTTTCGAAACGTATCAGAGATAAAGGGGATTTTCAGAGAAGGATTTGAATAGAAATTATCACTATGTGCATATCATATGTTACTTTATATATCCGACCCACAAAATCCCATGTCAGCAGTCCTAAAAGCATTACCAGATAACCAAAAGATATCTGGACTCAAAATCAATTTGAATAAAAGTGTGCTTTTTCCCGTGAATAATCTAGCACATAATATTGTACTGTACACCCTGCCATTTATCTTAGTAGATCAGTTTAAATATCTTGGGGTAAATATCACAAGTAAATGTAAAGCTCTTTTCCAACAAAATTTTGCCGTCTGCATGAAAAAAATTAAACAAGATGTGAATAGATTGTCTACCCTCCATCTTACATTAGCAGGGAGAATCAACATTGTTAAGATGACTATCCTTCCCAAGCTTATTTTCCTGTTTCAAAGCATCCCCATATACATTAACAAATTGTTTTTTTAAGAAATTACATTCAGTCATACCTCATTTATTTGGAGTTTAAAAAATCTACACATCCCAATAAGTAAATCCAGTAGCAAAATCCAATAAACAGATGAAAACAGAGAATTCAAATAATAAACACAAATCTCACTATAACTTCAACAGACTTCAATGTGCCATGTCTAAGCTCTCCACTTGGCTTTGACTTAAATAGCCAGAAGAAGGGCTCAGATATGGCAATGTCAAGGTGGCCCTGCCTCTTGTAGCTTTTCATTTTAAATTTAAAGCGATATTACATAATTATAATTATGAGAGACGTTCAAAATGTTTTTTCGCACTTTTGTATTTTCTTTGGAAACATTGAAGGCATGAGGAGTAGTAATTGGTCGTGTCTGAGAGTGTCATGTGACTAGTTCTGTCTGGCAAGCCAGCTGCCCTTGCAGTTTAGTATAGGAGTTATCACCCTGTTGTGAAGAGGGCTTCAAAACATATAAATTGCACCATAGAGTAACAGACTTATGTCATATGCTTTCTAGTGGGCAGAATGTGTACTGGGAACACAAATTCATCTCTGCATGTGTGCTTAGCACTCTCTCGTAGAGTTGGATTGAAATGTTTGAAAATGCCCGTACTAGTGTGACGGATGTAGAGCGCTCCGGACGTCCGGCTACAGCCACAATGATGTGAAAGCAGCGGTGCATCAGTGGCTAAGCACTCAACCTAAAACATTTTTTGCTGATGGCATTAAAAAGTTGGTATGATGCTAGGAAAATTGCATCGCAAAGGAAGGAGACTATGTAGAAAAATGATGTCATTTGTGACAATGTCATTTGTTTTTGAAATTCTTAATAAATAGAGTTTAAAAAAAGCATGGAAACTTTTTGAATGGCCCTTGTAATAACAGAAAATAAGTGAAAATAAAAAATAGAGAGAGAACTCAAAAACATCAAAACCCACAATACAAAACATAAACACATGTAATATTGTAACATGTATGATTTGAACTGCACATTATGTAACTAGTAGCAACACTAACTATCATGTGGCCAGATGTTTAAGGGTTAGCATATGCCCAGCGAACAATTGGAAAAAATGACTTTTTACTCACAAAGGCATCATACTGTTGGCTTCTTTTGCATGAAGTGGAAGATGCACCTGTAGGTTTCCTTGGTGTTTTTTTTTTTATTTAACACAGCCCTCTTTAGTGGTGATTAAAAATCTGTTATATTACAGCCAGAGTTTATTCCCTGTTTTGTTTTTATTCTCTGTTTTTCTGTTGTTTTTGTTAATTTTGAAATTTGTACTTTGTGTGTGGAGCTTCAAGAGGCATAGCTAAGGGAAGCCTATTACTTATTTTGAATAACACTTTGTGAAGCTGTGCCCCAGTGACCCTTAATGTAGAAATACCACTGCACAACAATTTAAAGATCTATTTAAAATTAATTTAACAACTTGATGGAAAGTGGGGGCGGCATGGTGGCGCAGTGGTAGTGCTGCTGCCTTGCAGTAAGGAGATCTGGGTTCGCTTCCTGGGTCCTCCCTGTGTGGAGTTTGCATGTTCTCCCCGTGTCTGAGTGGGTTTCCTCCCATAGTCCAAAGTAATGCAGGTTAGGTGCATTGGCGATCCTAAATTGTCCCTAGTGTGTGCTTGGTGTGTGGGTGTGTGTGCACCCTGCGGTGGGCTGGCACCCTGCCTGGGATTTTTTTTCTGCCTTGCGCCCTGTGTTGGCTGGGATTGGCACCAGCAGACCCACGTGACCCTGTGTTTGGATATAGAGGGCTGGATAATGACTGACTGACTGGAAAGTGGTAAACGAGATCTGGATTTTCTGTTTTTATGGGAAAAAATATTTTGTGAGTTATTCTACTTTTGGGGTGTCTAGGAAGCTCAAAAATGAAAAAATAAAACCAAAAAAAAGCACTATTATTATACAATAGCTGCCAAATACTTCAATCTTCTTGAGGGAATAAAATTGAAAGTGGAGCTATTTACTATGTGGTGCGCACAGTCTGGAAGCGTCCATTTTCACTTCCATGTTTCGCTGACTGTATGCCAGTCTCTCCAGTCTGCGCTAATAGTAGCACACCCGGTTCCAACGGCTTCAAACGTACCTGTGCTTTACAAATTCGGCTGCATATTTATGTACTAGCAATAGGATGTCAGTGGAACAAAAAGATGATATGGGTAAAAAATATATATTCTTTACACCACTAAAACAGAAATTGGTATGACATTACCTAATTTCCACATTTGCTATTGTGTTGTAAATATACTGTATATATTATGAGATTATGAAAGGTGTCAGAAAGAGACACATTTCTATCAGCTTGGTAAAATATGTATAGAAAATCCTGCCTCTGTGCAGCTTTTACCAATAGTTCTTGCCATCTAAGTAGGTAATTTGGTGGTTCAACACTCTCTACACATGTTAATATTGCAGGAGTCACATAAAGACTGAGATATTGCTGGCAACCACACCTTTACAAGATAATCATATATTTCCACCATTTCTAAAATGCGTAAAATTTAAGTTATGAATGCAGTCTGTATTCAGAGGTTACAGTTGACAATACAACAAAGTTTATTTTTGTATAGCCCAAAATCACACAGGAAGTGCCGCAAAGGGCTTTAACAGGCCCTGCCTCTTGACAGCCCCCCAGCCTTGACTCTCTAAGAAGACAAAGAAAAACTCCTAAAAAAACCTTGTAGGGAAAAATGGAAGAAACCTTGGGAAAGGCAGTTCAAAGGGAGACCCCATTCCAGGTAGGTTGGGCATGCAGTAGGTGTCAAAAGAAGGGGGTCAATACAATATAATACAATACAATACCAATACAATACAATACACAGAACAGAACAAATCCTCAATACAGTATAAAAATAAAAATTTTAGAAGTACAGAGCAGAATTTAACAGTAGATGATATCGTATAATAAGATTTGGATATTTTTAGAGTCCTGGAGACTTCATCCATCAAGCTGCCTCCCCCATTTGGTAATTCCACGGCTGGAACAGTGCTAGGCCAGCCAATCCGATGAAAGGACCCCTCTTTCCCATGATTTCTGCGATCCTCCATCAGGGATGACTTTACCATAGGCAGGCAAAACAACTTGGCTGGTGGGCCGTCCCATATTTGAGCACCGAGAAGAGAAACAGAATTGGTGAAGGTTAGTATTCAATTATAACTATCATGTTACTTATGTTTTAGTGCTAATGACTGACAACAGAGATGCAGTATGTACAGTTAATCAGCAGCTCTAGTCAGGATATGCTAAACTGAAATAGTGAGTCTTCAGCTGGGATTTAAAAGCTGAAACCGAAGGGGCATCTCTTATAGAAGCAAGCAGACCATTCCACAGTTTAGGGGCCCTGTAACTAAAAGCTCGACCTCCCACTGTTATTTTATTAAGCAGACCGGCATCTTGAGATCTTAATGTGTGCGCTCAGGTTTGTAAGTCATGATAAGTTCAGACAAGTAAGCCGGACCTTGGCCATTTATATGTTAAAAGGTGGATTTTGAAATCTGCCCTAAACTTAACGGGGAGCCAGTGTAAGGATTTAAGAACTGGAGTTATGTGTTCGTATTTTCTTGTTCTTGTAATAATTCTTGCAGCCGCATTTTGGATTAACTGGAGGCTGTATAGAGAACAGTTTGAACAGCCAGTGAACACCGCATTGCAGTAGTCAATCCTACTAGAGTTAAATGCATGAATTAATTTCTCAGAATCCTGTTTATTTAGAAAGCACCTTAATTTCCTAACATTTTTAAGATGGAAGAAACATGTTTTGGACAACTTTGTAATATGCAGTTTAAATGACATGCTAGAGTCAAATATAACTCGTAGATTGCGGGCTGATTCAGTAGAATTATTTGGGATTCCAACTGAGTTAAATGATGACAGAATATTGTTGTGATCAGCGTCATTCCCTCCAACAATTAACATCTCTGTTTTATCTGTATTTAAAGACAAGTAGTTCTCATTCATCCACTCCTTTAATTTGCTAACACAACTAATTAAAGACAACATTGGAGAAACTTCATTTGATTTAAATGAAAGGTATAACTGGGTGTCATCTGCATACAAGTGAAAATTAACATTATGTTTCCTAATGAGAGATCCCAGTGGAAGCATGTAAAGTGAAAACAGTAAAGGTCCCAGTACTGAGCCCTGCGTGACACCATATTGAACTTCTGTGTATAATGATGGAGTACTGTCAGCACATTTCTGTACATATTGGAATCGATTTGATAAATAAGAACTAAACCAAGCGAGCACGTGGCCTGAAAGCCCAACATCATTTTCTAGCCTGTGCAGTAAAACAGAATGGTCAATAGTGTTAAATGCTACACTTAAGTCCAACAACATAATTACAGTGGAGTTTCCTTCATCAAAGGATATCAGAATGTCATTTACAACCCGTGTTAGTGCCGTTTCTGTCCTATGACCAGTGCGGAAACCAGACTGGAATTTCTCAAATAAATTGTAATGCGTAAGGTGTGACTGAAGCTGACTGGCGACTACTTTTTCTAGTATTTTAGAGAGAAACGGTAAATTTGAAATAGGCCTATAATTATTTAGTATGTGTGGGTCTAGGTCTGACTTTTTAAGTAATGGTTTAATGACTGACACTTTTAGTGTATCAGGTACTGTGCCATGCAATAATGAACTATTGATAATGTTTAGAATAGGTGCTGCAAGAACATCCATTGCACTTTTTACTAGTTTTGTTGGCACTGGATCTAGGGAACAAGTAGTAGGCTTCACTTTAGAAATTAAAGTTAAGACTTCCTGCTCAGTTACAGGATTAAAATTATTAAAGTGCCGAATGCAATGTGAGACAGGATCTGCTAAGCTAGTATTTGATTTGTACTGTGATGCAGAGATCTGGGATCTTATATTTTTAATTTTCTCATTAGAAGTTCATAAAGTCTGTACTGCTAATATCTGTTGGTATTTTGCACTGTTGATCTGAATTTCCATTTGTTAATTTAGCCACTGTTATAAACAGTACCTGAGGATTTTTATTATTTCTATCTATTAATGTAGAATAGTATTCTGAGAAAGCTTTAAAGAGGGCTTTTTTATATTTATTAACATTCACTGTCCATGCAATTTGAAAGACATTTAACTTTGTTGTTCTCCATCTGCGCTCCAGTTTTCGACACTCTAATTTAAGAGCTCGAGTGTTTTCATTAAACCAGGGAGAGTTTCTATGCGTTTTGATCACTTTTGTTTTAAGGGGAGCCACTGTGTCCAGAGCATCTCTCAAGGTCACATTATAATGTGATGTTAGCCGATCTAAATTGTTTTCCATGTTTACATTTGATGTTAACTGATCTAAATGGTTTTCCACAATTACACTTGACTTACTCAATGTATCTATAAATTTTGAAGTAGAATTACAATCTAGACATTGCACTGTCTTTGTTTTAATCTGGGAGTGTGCTGGCAAGGGGAGAACTAAATCAAATGTAATTAAGTAGTGATCGGAAATAACTTAATTTAATGGAGTAATATTTAAATTTTAAATTTCAACTTTGTAAATTATAATTTAATCTAATGTGTGGTTATGATTATGACTTGGACCTTTGACAATCTGACAAAATCCTACTGAATTTAACAAATAAGTAAAACATTTGCTAAAAGTGTCAGTTTCCACATCGATGTGTACATTAAAATCCCCCATCAGTACTACGTGATCATAATTTATAGCCAAATCAGATAGAAGGTTGCTAAATTCAGTCATGAACAATGAATATGGCCCTGGGGTCTGTAGACTAGCACTATAATTGTGTTGGAATCTGTTTTAATATTTAAAATGAATGCCTCAAAGGATGTAAAGTTGCCTAAACTTTTAGAAGTGATTTGCATTTTGTTACAATGAATTATTCCAAGGCCTCCTCCTCGACCAGAATCTCTAGACTTATGAAGGAACGAGTATCCATCTGGTAACGCCTAAGCTAGGGGAACAGTGTCACATTTACTAAGCCCGGTTTCAGTGAGAAGACACAGATCAGATTTTGTACTTAATATAATATCATTTACCAAAACAGATTTAGTGCCAAGAGAGCGAACGTTCAATAAGCAGCATTTAAAATTGCATGGTTCTTTCTGAACTGGTGATATATTTTTTGTTTTAATTTGAAGTAAATTTCTATTACATATGCCCCAGGTGGAGGGTCTGGTTTTATCCCTTGGTCTAATTATATAACTTATTTTTTGGTTATCAATTAATTTATGGTTTGTATCAAGACTAAATTTACTGGATGCCCCATAAAAGGGATTATGGGTAACAGCTTCAGGAAAATAACAGGTGGGATAAACAACAGCCTGTGATTTAAGATCACATGACTGCAGCCTGGATGGTGCTCTAATCAGTCAACCAGGCAGTTTTGCTGCCATATTTAGGGATAATACATAAGATCCCCTCCCATTAGGATGAAGACCATCTCTTCTGAAAAATCCAGGCCTTTCCCAAAAATCATCCCAATTGTTCACAAACACTATGCTTTTGTTTGCACACCAGGTTTCTAGCCAACAGTGAAGGGAATGCAATCTGCTATAAATCACATCCCCTCTATATAATCTGGTAAGGGGCCAGATACAACTAAATTCCGACATTTTCGTTTAGCTTTGATGCATAGAGAGATGAAGTTCCTCTTTAATACCTCAGATTGCTGTAAATAAATATCATTAGTGCCGACATGCAGCAATAAGGTAGATACTTCATCGTCGGCGACATGGTCCAATGTGGCCTCTATGCCAGAAATCTTGGCCTCTGTGAGGCACTTAACATTAACTGCTGGTTTAACATAGTTTGGAATTCTAACATTCCGCACTATGGAATTGGCAATTATGAGCACTTTCTTATTCTCAGTTTCCACAGGCGTGCTGCGGAGTGCTGAGAATCTGTTCTGTGTCCAAATTGGTGACCTGGGTGCCGGGGGACTTCATTTTGGATTCTTAGACCCCCTTCTTACTGTTACCCACTCGCCCTGTGGCTGAATTGGTGCTGCTGACTTCGGCCGCGCACTGACTACAGTGGGACCAGGAGAGACTGAAGCCGAATCAGAAGTAGCCAAATTGTCTAAACAAACCGAGTCGATCCAATTTTCAGTTTGCCTAATCCCTATCATATTCCTAATGCGGTCCTCCAATTTGCATATTTTCCGACCAACTCTAAATTAACTAAACACTTTTGGCAGGTGAAGCTGTCTACACTGTCGGCCAGAAAACCTGAACTGTACATGCTGCAGGACACACAACATATAAACGTGCCCTCAACGGGCAGAGAACAGATAGAACTTACGTTTAGCGTTGAAGTCATCTTCTCCGTTTTTTGTAGTAACTTAAGTGCTTTCCGCATTCAACTGTATCACTAAGAGACCGTCGGCTTTAAGTTTCCACCACACGCTGAGCGATCGACTTTAATTTCTCACTCAGCTGCCAGCTTTACTTCAGATGAACTTGCTCGGGTGTTTGCGAAGGGCTACGTTCCTGTGGGAGATGCCGCCGCTCTGTGCTTCCGCTCGCTGCTCTGCTCTGTGCTTCCGCTTGCTAGGTTAGTATTTTAACAAAATATTTGCAATATTTCCATATATTTGTCCACAAATATAATATTTGAGCAAAACCTCTCTTTCAATATACTGTATTCAGGTTAAAGGCACTGCTAAAAGAAACCAGGCCAACTTTCCTAACCTTCCCATAATACCTACTCTCCAAGCCACATCAGCACTTCCAAAATCACTAGACAATCTGAGATGGTTCTTGTACAGTATAATGAGCATACATACTGTATCTTAATAGACCTATAAATAATGCAAGTAACAAAGATTATTGAATCTTTATGATTGTGGCAAAACAGAGGTGTTGTCATCGTCATAAGCGGTGACCAAAGAGCAGGTATCATTAATCTTTGCTACATTTCTTGTTTTAGGATGCGGCTACTTAGTCATATTAATAAGCAGATAACAAGTGTTATGGCTAATTATTTTACCATCTCTTGAGGAATGTTGAAAACATTTTAAGCAATAAAGATGCCAGTGATTGTGACCCTGTGTGGGTATTCCAGTCAAGTGCAAAATGTTTTTAAAATAAGGTGATACAATTAGGGTTTTGATTGTGTATTATGAATAATAGCAAAAGTTTTTAGGGATATTATACTGATTATGTTTTTGATTCATTTGTGTATTTCTGTCGTGGAGTGAAATAAATGAGCAATATACAACATATAGGTTGATAAATATTTTGTATGTCTTGATATGTCAAATTTGCTTTATACTTTTATAATGGGGCAACATAGTGGCACAGTGGTAGCACTGCTGCCTTGCAGTTAGGAGACCCGGGTTCACTTCCCGTGTCCACCCTGCATGGAGTTTGCATGTTCTCCCCGTGTCTATGTGGGTTTCCTCCGGGTGATCCGGTTTCCTTCCACAGTCCAAAGACATGCAGGTTGGGTGCATTGGCGATCCTGATTTGTCCCTAGTGTGTGTGGGTGTGTATGCCCTGCAGTGGGCTGGTGCCCTGCTCGGGGTTTGTTCCTGCCTTATGCCCTGTGCTGGCTGGGATTGGCTCCAGCAGACCCCGTGACCCTGTGTTAGGATTTAGTGGGTTGGAAGCTGACTGACTGACTGACTTTTATAATGTTTATAAAGAGCAAGGAAGTCACAGAAACTAGTTTTTTCAACCCCCAGTGTTTCATTGACAAGAATTGACCAGAGAGGGCCAGTTTTTATGACTTAATTGTATCCTTTCTTTCCTGTTTGTTTGTTTGAAACGAGAATGAAACTGAACTTGAGGAGGGGGTGGGGGGTGGGCTGTACCTATTGGTGAATTTCCCAGAAAACGTCCAGGAGATCTATGTGCATGTCAGGAGTTGCAAAGGGACAATAAGATGGAGGCTTGCAAAGGCATGCTCTCTGTGCCATTTTCCATCCTAAAGAAAGCTAACCAGAAAGAAAAGACTCCTAACTACAAGTTTATGTGCTGCCTGAGACTACACATCTAGTATTATCAGGTTGTATGGTATGGTTTGCCAACACTCACATCTATACTTTATTAGATGTATAGTACTGAGTATGTTTTCTATAATCCATAATAATTAAAAGCATAATTCTTTCTCCTGCATGTTCTTTTACTATATCTAATTACCTGAGGTCATAAATGTAAATTGGAAGGGGAGAGGAAATTTTGAACTACACTACCAGAGGGTGTGGTAAATGTATGGGATTTGAGGCACCTGGTAAAGTCTACATAACAAAGAGTATTAAAGGAGAAAAACAGGGTCACCTAGGACTTTATCAAGACGAAACTTAAAAAAAAAGATGTATAAATTAAATTTGTACAAAACTGAACTGCATCCAGTGTAACAGAAAAAAAAAACTGCATAACAATCCATTAGGGTCCATGTGTCTAATTGGCAAATTTCTGAGCCAAAAACAGCAGTTAAATCATGAAAAATAGCATTTCAGTACCCTTTTTGCTGCCACATTGCAGTTAGATTAAAGCAAAGCTACAGGGACATAAAATCTGTCAGGTCTATTGCATATGACGTAGGCTTTTATTTTTCCTGATCAGAAGGAATGGAGCTAGAGGCAGAGTGGAAGTGGTGACAGACTTCTTTCTCAGTTTCTACAGTGTGCATAACAGTCCCACTCCATTAATACTACCCCAGTGTTTCCTTAAAATGGTCCCTGTAAGAAACCTTCCATGCTTATGAGCTCAACACTAGTCTGTACAACATGTGTTCACTTTACTTACTTTGATCCCAAACAAATTGCAATTGCTGAGCTTTCAGTTATACAAATCATTGTATGGTATTAATTTCTGCCCTGCCCTCAATGCGTCCAGGATAGACATTGTTCTCTCAACTCTAAACTTAATAAATATTCAGTCACTTAACAAATTATTAGGAACACCTGCTTATCCATGCAATTAGCTAATCAGTCAAACCTGTGGCAGTGGCACAATGTATAAAATCATGCAGATACAGGTCAAGATCTTCAGTTAACGTTCACATGAAACATTGGATTTAGGAACAAAATGTGATATCTGTGATTATGACAATGCCAAGGTAGTGCCAGCTGAGCTGGTTTAAGTATTTCTGTAACTGCAGCTCACCTGGGATTTTCACACACAACCATCTCTACAGTTTACTCAGACTAGTGCAAAAAACAAAAAACGTTCAGGGACTGAAAGTTCTGCAGTTGGAAATGCCTTGTTGATGACAGGGGTCAAAGACCAGAATGACCAGAGTGATTGAAGCTGACAGAAAGGCTACGATAATTAAAATAACTACTGCCTACAACTGAGGTGAGCAGAAAATGATCAGAATGCACAAAAAGTTGATCTTTGTGGCAGATGGGCTTTCAAAGCAGAATACCACATTGGGTTCCATTCCGCTTAGCCAATAACGTAAAAGTGAGGTTTCATTGGGCACAAAATCACCAAAACTGGACTGCTGAAAACTGGAAAATCATTGCCATGGTTTCTTAAATCTCAATATTTGCTAAGGCACACAGATGGCAGGGTCAGAATTAGGCACCAACAGCATGAATGAATGCAGCCAACCTACCCCGTGTTAGCAATTCAGGCTTATGGTGATAGTGTATTGATGTCAGAATGTTTTCTTGGCACACTCTAGGCCTGCTATTACCAACCAATCATCACTTAAATACAACAGCCTATCTGAGTATCGCTGTCAGCCATGTGTATCCCTTCATGGCCACAATTTACCCACCTTCTAATGGCTACTTCCATCATGATAATGCACCATGTCACAAAGCAAAAATCTCCTTAAACTGGTTAGATGAACATGACAATGAGTTTAGTGGTCTTCAATGCCCTTCCAAGTTACCTGTTCTGATTCTAATAGAATACCTTTGGGATTGGTAGGAACAGGAGATTTACAGCATGAATGTGCATCTGACAAATCTACAGAAATTGGGTGATGCAATCATATCAACATAGACCAGAATATCAAGGGAACATATTGTGGAATCCATGCCACAAACAATTGAGGCTGTTTTGAGAGCCAACTGAAGCCCTACCTTAAGTGAGTGTTTGTAAATGTAGGCATATAAAATAAAGAGATGGATATTTGCATTTAAGTAAATGTCAAGCACTTCTAAATTGTCTACTCTTCTCTTAGACTTTAGAATCCAAGTATCACTTGCACAATGCAGACATTCCAACTTGAGATGCTGATACTTGGAAATACAGTAATAAAAAAGGAAACTAAAACATTATCTGTCCTTTTTTCATTGCTGTTATTTTTTTAAATGCAGTGTTTTGGACTGCTTCATCCTATTGTGGCAGCATTGGGCACATGGCAAACTGCACACTCGATGCCCATATTTGCTCAAACACATACTTTCATAATTCTTGGTCAATTTGGTGCCCAGAATTAACCCAAGAACATTGTCTTTGGTATATGGTGAGAAACTTAAATAATAGGAAAGGGCCCACAGAGGCCAAAGAAGGGATTGGACTCAACTCCAGTTGCTGCAGCTTGGAGAGACAGTAGTATAAGGCTTCTTCGACAAAGAGAAGAAGCCTCTTTTGTTGTTTTCAAAACCAATATAGTTCTCTTTATGTTCTTACTTGTCTGTTCAGCTCTGTACTTTTTTTTTTTTTGCACCATCTGTTATAACATTTTTTACTTTACATTATCATATTAACAACATGGGCTAATATACAGTACACTTAAGCCTATTTGACAGGTTAGTAAGAGATCCAATATAAATGACTAGCCTAAATATTATTATCATATTGTTTGATTAATAAAATCTTCTTTGAAGATACTGTATATACTCACATATAAACCGGGTCTTCAAACCCGAAAAATCGATCATAAAATCAGACCCTGACTTATACACCAGTTCATAAATACGACTTCTTCTTCATTCAGCTGCTCCCGTTAGGGGTCGCCACAGTGGATCATCTTCTTCCATATCTTTCTGTTCTCTGCATCTTGTTCTGTTACACCCATCACCTGCATGTCCTCTCTCACCACATCCATAAAACTTCACTTAGGTCTTCCTTTTTTCCTCTTCCGTGGCAGCTCTATCCTTAGCATCCTTCTCCCAATATACCCAGTATCTCTCCTCTGCACATGTCCAAACCAACGCAATCTTGCCTCTCTGACTTTGTCTCCCAACCGTCCAACTTGAGGTGACCCTCTAATGTACTCATTTTTAATCCTCTCCATCCTCGTCACGCCCAGTGCAAATCTTGGCATCTTTAACTCTGCCACCTCCAGCTCCTGCTTTCTGGTCAGTGCCACAGTCTCCAACCCATATAACATAGCTGGTCTCACTACCATCCTGTAGACCTTCCCTTTCACTCTTGCTAATACCCATCTGTCACAAATTAGTCCTGACACTCTTCTCCACCCATTCCACCCTGCCTGCACTCTCTTTTTCACCCCTCTTCCACAATCCCTGTTACTCTGTACTGTTGATCCCAAGCATTTAAACTCATCCACCTTCACCAACTCTACTCCCTGCATCCTCACCATTTCACTGACCTCCCTCTCATTTACACGCATGTATTCTGTCTTGTTTCTACTGACCTTCATTCCTGTCCTCTCTAGAGCATATCTCCACCTCTCCAGGGTCTCCTCAACCTGCTCCCTACTATTGCTACAGATCACAATGTCATCAGCAAACATCATAGTCCACGGGGACTCCTGTCTAATCTTATCTGTCAATCTGTCCATCACCATTGCAAATAAGAAAGGGCTCAGAACCAATCCCTGATGTAATCCCACCTCCAACATGAATGCATCCGTCACTCCTACCGCAGACCTCACCACTGTCACACTTCCCTCGTACATATCCTGTACAACTCTTACGTACTTCTCTGCCACTCCCGACTTCCTCATACAATACCACAGCTCCTCTCGAGGCACCCTGTCATATGCTTTCTCCAGGTCCACAAAGACATAATGCAACTCCTTCTGGCCTTCTCTAAACTTCCCCATCAACATCCTCAGAGCAAACATTGCATCTGTGGAGCTCTTTCTTGGCATGAAACCATACTGCTGCTCACTAATCATCACCTCACTTCTTAACCTAGCTTCCACTACTCTTTCCCATAATTTTATGCTGTGGCTCATCAATTTTATTCTCCTGTTGTTACTGCAGTCCTGCACATCCCCCACCAGTACACTTCTTCTCCACTCCTCAGGCATCCTCTCACTTTCCAAGATTGCATTAAACCATCTGGTTAAAAACTCCACTGCCATCTCTCCTAGACACCTCTATGCTTCCATAGGTATGTCATCTGGACCAACAGCCTTTCTATTTTTCATCCTCTTCATAGCTGTTCTTACTTCCTCCTTCCTAATCCGTTGCCCTTCCTGATTTATTATTTCCACATCATCCAACCTCTTCTCTCTCGTTCTCTTCAATCATCAGTCTCTCAAATTACTCTTTCCATCTGCTCAACACCCTCTCCTAGCTTCTGAGTATGTTTCCATCTTTATCCTTTATCACCCTATCCTGCTGCACAAGTTTCCCAGCTCGGTCCTAC
Organism: Polypterus bichir lapradei; assembly: GCA_026402145.1. Classification (NCBI taxonomy): domain Eukaryota; kingdom Metazoa; phylum Chordata; class Cladistia; order Polypteriformes; family Polypteridae; genus Polypterus; species Polypterus bichir. Next base: position 32,922,619 of record JANRMT010062821.1, on the reverse strand, counting down.
TGTTTAGGCAATTAATACAGGTCCTTTTCTCCCTCCTTAGTGTCCAACCTCTCATACAACTCATCATACGCCTTTTCTTTATTTTTCGCCACCTCTCTCTTCACCTTGCGCCTTATCTCCTTGTACTCTTGTCTACTTTCTGCATCTCTCTGACTATCCCACTTCTTCTTTGCCATCCACTTCCTCTGTATACTCTCCTGTATTTCCTCATTTCACCACTAGGTTTCCTTTTCCTCCTTTCTCTTTCCAGATGTCACACCAAGCACCCTTCTTGCTTTTACACTAACTACATCTGCTGTAGTTTCCCAGCTGTCTGGTAACTCTTCACTGCCACCCAGTGCCTGTCTCACTTCCTCCCTAAACTCACCCTTGCAGTCTTCCTTTTTCAACTTCAACCATTTGATCATTGGCTCTGCCCTCACACTCTTCCTCCTCTTGATCTCCAATGTCATCCTACAGACCCACCATCCTATGCTGCTTAACTACACTTTCCCCTGCAACCACTTTGCAGTCTTCAATCTCCTTCAGACCAACTCTTCTGCATAAGATGTAATCTACCTGTGTGCATCTTCCTCCACTCTTGTACTTAACCCTATGTTCATCCCTCTTCTTAAAATACGTATTCACCACAGCCATGTCCATCTTTTTGGCAAAATCCACTATCCTCTGACCTTCTTCATTCCTCTTCTTGACACCATACCTACCCATCACCTCCTCATCTCCACTGTTCCCTTTACCAACATGCCCATTGAAATCCACTCCAATCACCACTTTCTGTCCCTTGGGTACACTGTTCATCACTTCATCCAACTCACTCCAAAAATCTTCTTTCTCACCCATTGCACACCCAACTTGTGGTGCATATGCACTAACAACATTCCTCATCACACCTCCAATTTCCAGCTTCATAATCATTACTCTGCCTGATACTCTTTTCACCTCCAAAACACTCTTGATATACTGTTCCTTCAGAATAACTCCTACCCCATTTCTCCTCCCATCCACACCATGATAGAACAATTTGAATCCACCTCTAATCCACCTGGCCTTACTCCCCTTCCATTTAGTCTCTTGTACGCACAATATATCAACCTTCCTTCTCGCCATCATATTTGCAAACTCTCTCCCCTTACCAGTCATACTGCCAACATTTAAAGTTCCTCAGTTCCAATCTCTTTACTTTCCTCCTGTCCTCCTGCCTCCGGACACGTCTTCCCCCCTCTTCTTCTCCTTCTTCTTCTTCGGCCAACATTAGCCCAGTTTCTGCCAGCACCCTGTTGGCTAACAGCACTGGAAATTTGGATTATTGTCTGTATATTGATTTGGCAAAATTTTACACCAGATACCCTTCCTGACAAAACCCTCCCCATTTATCTGGGCTTGGGACCGGCACAAAGAAACACACTGGTTTGTGCATCCCCTGTGGCTGGGTTCTGTTCAAACATACGACACTTATTATTTTTTTTACATCGTCTTGCTTCCTCCAATCATGCAACAGTTTCTCAGACACATCGAATTTTATTGCAGCAGTGCAGTTACCAGTTTCTTTCGCCACTTCAACGACTTTTAATTTAAAACCAGCTTCATATTTTCTTCTAATCGAATGCTCCATCGTAGATAAGGAATGCTCTTGCAATAAAGATGTATGAGTGAAATGTGTGAGATACAAAAAATACAAAACAGTGCAAACATCGCTTTGGAATAGTCTGGTCACATAGGCACAATGCATATTAAAAAAGGACAGTGTGTTTTATCGTTCTCTGTCAGGTGGGCGTTAGCATATCGTAATCTCTTGGATGAATAGCTTGAGTTTTCCGCATTCGACTTATACAACCGACATTATAAAATACTGGAAATTATACAGTAAATTCTAGTCCTGACTTATCCGTGGGAGAACTTAAACACGAGTATATACGGTAGTTATTGCATGTGTCTTACCTAATACTTAAATAGGTATCATATACATTATAAATCGTCATTTTCATTTTCTCATTTTCTGTTTTCAAGAGTGTGTGCTCTTAGACATGTTTAAAGGGTTCTTGCTGCTAGCACGACCCATTTCTTTCCAATTCGGATAATGTTCTATAAAAAATTTTTAATCTTTCTATTTTTATGGTACTAAAATATTTATTATTAATTTTTATTTTTTCATGTCTTAATCAAGCTTATTTTATCAATGTAAGAATATTCTCTGAAAACAACCAGTCATATTTGCTTAGAGCCAACAACAAAAGAAAAACCTCTCCCCTGCTAATAGTTTCCTGACAAACAAGGGAATGCTGGTAGATTGTGTTACTGCTGATAACATTGATATGAGTGGAAATGCAGAACGTATAATTTCATCACGCATGTTTAGTAACAGAGATATGGCAACGTACGTAGGCTACAGTGTCATCTTGCAGTCCACTTCAAATACTGATGTAAAATATAATTGACTGTTGTGTCATTCTCAAATATTTGCAGTACAGAATGACAAGAATGCAGTTACTCTAGTTAAGAGTATGTTTCATGTATGCAATTAATGTATTTTCTGAGAAAGACCTGACTATGCTCTGTTGTACCTCTTCCTTGAAAAATCCATCAGACATCAAGTTCTGGTAGGCTTAAACAGTTCTCAGTGTGACAGCATAACTTTCTGTTGATATTGTGCAGTGGCCTCTGTGACAACTGTATGTAATTATTCAGTTTATTTGAAACTTGATTTTAAAGCAGCATAGTAATGCAGTATTTTTGAATAACTTAATCATATTGTTATTTTTATCTTCATATTGGTGACAACATCAAAACATCATTTTCTTCTCATTTTCTTTCTGTGAGCTGTTGATTGCTATTAATGTTGTTTGTGGTTTGAGATGTAACTCATGGCAGTGCTGTGTATGGCATCTAAATTCAGTCCAGTTTAAGATGGCATTCCAGTAAATCACATTTCAGTATTTTAGGATGAAAACAAAATAAAAATGACTTTAATATAGTTTATTTAAGAAAAGGCTCTTTAGGTACTGGTGACGTTTTGGCTCTGAATTCTTGACCTTCAAGTTTTTAAATTCTGCATTGACAACAGGAACCAGGAACCAGCCCTGGATGGGGCGCAAATTCATCATAATAGTTTTGGACCCACATAAATGGCCAATTTAATCTGCATCCATCCCTGCATATAGACCCTCCAACCTGCAGGGAAAAACTTGGGAGTTGGTAGCAGAATTGGCACTCCAGCCACCATAAAAAACCTCACACTGTTACATTCCATCTGAACTAGTGTGGTGCTGAGGTGTCACCCATTGCATGGCTGCACTCGGGTCCTAATCTGGGATTCTGAGTTGGTTTGTCATGTGGTGGGTGCGGCAATGCGCTGTATCAGCTTCTAATCTCTCTCTCTCTCTATGTAAAGCGACCTTGGGTTTGTGAAAGGTGCTCTATAAATGATTTTTTTTCTTATTCGTATTATTTAACCTGTGTTCTGAGCCTGCACTTATGAAAGAATGCTATAGAAAATGAAAGCATAACTCCTGTGATAGCTAAAAAACTTCTGAATATTCTGTAGCAGTAGATTTTTCAAGGAATTTTTCCATCTCATTGCTAGTTTGGTTTAACAACAGCTTGAGGAATTTGCTGCCCTTTCACCTCCATTCCTTTATAAACAAGCATCTAGAAGTGAAACCTATCAAGGCTTGTTGCCTCCACAAACCTCCAGACTTTACTTATCACCAGCTTGCATATTTTCATTCAAAATTGGTAAAATGTTCTTTCTGTTGTCCTTCTTCAAGCACACTGCAAAAAAGAATCTCTTTTCACAGTATTTTTATTAAATGGGAGCACTGTCAGCTTTTGAGGCAGCTTCACTGTCCAGTCAATGTTCCTGCTTGCTGGTAACATTAAGCCTTCTCTGATATGCATTAGTAATGTGAAATGATGCTAACAGTGCCATTGCGCCACTTTGCCCAGGACTGCAGAGCTAGTCCTTCTTAAGACTTTGTTTATAATGGGTTTGTTTGGATGTTCCTGTTTAAAGGTCATGTTTAGTTTGATGAACTCCAGGCTTTCATTATTCCATCTCGTTCTGACACTAAAATATCTCTGTACATCATGTAGGCAGAATTAAATTTCTCCATCTTTCATTTACTACTGGATGGTACAGTGGTATAATGATCTGAGCTGCTGTGCCATACCTCTAGGAGACCAGGGCAGAATCTTGGCTTCTTCACTGTCTGTAGTTCTCATTTTCTCTGCTTTGGTATTTCTCTAGGTAGCCTGTGTTTATTTTACCTACAGCTCTACATTCATACCACATTAATTGTTGATATTATATTCTTCCAGTGCAAGAATGCTCAAATTTAATTCCTGAGCACTTCAGTGACAAATTGTGAAACTGACCATAGTTTATCAATTAATTAATGGACAGAAAGTGTTGGTTTCCATTTATGTTTAATCAGTTACTACCTTGTTCTTTTTGTTTTAACAGATCTATATTTACTCCATATGTGTATCACTTCTGTATTTATTAATTAGTTTAATCTATACTTGTATTTTAACCAATTATTTTTTATTTGTAGTGGATGAATGTTTTTCCTCCAACACAATTAAGTTCGAATGAAAGCCAACAGCCACTGTAGTCCTTCAGGGATGAGCCTGAGCAGGCCAAAGTACTGACTGGTGCTAAGTCTAGCAGTAGCGACATGTTGCATGCTTGTCAGACTTGCAAGTTAACAATTTCACTGTACTCTATACACATGACAATACTAATGTTACTGTTAGGCAGGCAGTGTGGGGTAGTAGTTAAGATTTTAACCTTTATATGCTAAGTTTGTGGAGTCAATTCCCATGACTGACACTGTGTGACCATAAGCAAGCCACTTCATCTGCCTGTTCTCCAACTGGAAAAAAAACAAAAGAAATGTTTATCTTAAATATTGTAAATCATCTTGGATGAAGGAATCAGCCAAATAATGAGTAATAATACTACTACAAAAGTGATTAGGGAATACTTATGCACACCCTGCACACTCCACAGCACCACCTTTTTCGTTGAGATGTTTAACATGAATAGTTTACCATTAACAGAAAATCTCAAACAGAACGGAGTGCTCTCATTAATGCAGGCTCAAGCAGCGTAAAATGCTATTGCTAAATTACATTTATCTCCTTAAAAAACAGTATGTGATTTTGTCTGTGTTAAAAGTAAACATCTTAGTGTATGGCCAAAAGCAAGATAAAAAATTGGCAGAGTAAGTCCATGACTGTCTTATAGCAGTTTTGTTGTCTTTATAGATGATGGGGCTGCTTGAATACATAATCAGCCTTAATAAAGGGAAACGTGTGCAACTGTGTATCTGTGTGACTGTCTGATTGCTATGTCTGTGTCATTCCAACAGATGGCACATGAGGAAAATTAACATTACTCAAATCCCATACCACATGGCATAAAGCAGAGACATATGCATTGCATTTGTCATTCCAACAGATGGTGCATCAGAAACAGTTGTAGTCTGTTGGAATGACAAATGCAATGTATTTTAATGCTGCATACATACCAAAACACATTTGATTGTGCACTGCAAACATTATGCTGTGGTCAGTGCTGACTACTTAGATTTCAACTTACGGTATCATAGATGGGTAGAACATCCACTATTCATTATAAAACACTCACAGTTTTCTTTCAGTTTTTCTAGTTGGCATTGCACACCAACCTCAGATCGATTTTAGGTTGATTGGATTGTAACTTTATAGTAATTTATATATTACTTGTTAACATTTGTGTAATTGTATTTCATTGGAAGCACTTAGGTTCAAAGATTATGCCAAATAGAAAAAAACAGCACTACCATTTTGGCACCTGGAACTGCTAAAAAATCTTCCATCAACCAGAAAATGCTTTTAAAGAGTTATTCATTGCATGAATCACGTAGCTTTCAAACTAATCTCATGGTCAGTTTATATCTAGAGCACCTCTGCTCCAGAACCTCTGAGCCCTTGTAAAAACAAACAGTACACTAAAAATCAAATATTTGTATGCACACTTTGATTTTGAGGCATGGGGGTAAAGTTGGCATTGTTGTTGTCTCATAGCTGCAGAGTCATGGGTACAAATTACTAAGCACTTTTTGTAGAGCGTTTGTCTGTTCTCTCTGATTCTGTGTCTGGTTTCTTTAAGAACTCTGCTTTCCTCCAGCATTCCACAGATTTCTGGGTAAGATGTACTGAATTGGCCTGGAGTGAATAATCATGAGTAAGTATGTCATGAACTGGACAGACACTCCATTAAGTCCTGCTTCCTATCTTGATCTCAGTAGTGACTGGTTAGACTCCATCCCTCTGTGATCCTAATTTAAATGAATCTGGTTTAAGGCATAAAGAAAAGATGATGAAAGGATGTGTCACACGTATGCGCATGGGAGGCAGCTTAAGGGCTCTAGTGAATGCTGTTACCCACCAAGCCCGTGTATAGTGCTGTTTTCTGATCATTTCTCTCTTTCTCCCTGTGCAGAGTTGGTAATTAACTGCCCTTTCATTACTGATGTCCATCCTCTTGGACCCGCCCCTTCCTGCCATCTATCTTCATAACCACCTACCTGCTTCATTTCTGTTTTAGACCTGTGTCTGCAAAGACATCTCCGTAGTTAATTGTGTGTTTATTTTCCTCTAACTTCTCAAATTATACGGGGCTACCAAGGTGGTACCCAAACTCTTTATCTGTGTTCCTTGTATCATTTTATTAAGGTCTATTTTCAATGTATTAATCATTTCTTCACAACTGAGATTCTCTGCTTTTGCAGTTTCTTTTAAAATCTAATTCACATAACATTTTATCAAGCAAGTTTCATATGATAGGTGGATGTATTCAAATAATCTGGTAGGCTAATAGCATTAAAGGTTCTGAGATCCAGATCAACATATAAAGCATATTGGCTGAACTGATAGAAAACAATTATGTGTTCTCAATTATGTAAACCAGAAGAGGGTGCTGTAGGACAGCATACTAAGGTTCAGAGTTGCAGTTCGACATTTGGCTTTCTGACTAAAATTCCCAAATTTCTAAGGGGTGTACCTCTTATTTCCTTCTGCGTTTATCAAAGCTGAGTTTCATGGTCACAGTTCATTATGTGTAATAAGTGCCAAGCTAAGCACAGTGTGTTACACTGTGCCTTACGTTTAATATTTTAAAAAGGGGCACATGCATTTATGTAACCACAATATACTTGCCTACATTATGCAACAAGAGATTTAATTCTTGAATGCTCAAAGTCACTGAAAAATGAATTTCCACTCATCCTCAGTCTTTTTATGTTCCTATTCATTTTTTTAATGGTGCCGCTACCTTTTTCTTTACATTCTGTATACTGTAAATGAACCATCGCCCAAAGTAATCACGGTTGTGGTGCCGGGAGATTGCGACATTGTAGATACTATCAGTAGTCCACTGAACGTTTAAACTATGACGAACAACAGGAACTGAAGTGGGCATAGACCACATATAGGAAAATAGTGCAGTAGCCATATTTGGATAAAATCCGTTTCCGGAAACTTCAATAGAGGGTTAAATACCTTTAGGGCTTTTTCTTTTGGTTTTGTTTGTGAGCTGCAACTTCTAGGAATATGCTTTCACATGCAGTGTATGTTAAGGGTATGAGTTATACTTGTCAAAGCCAAACTGTTTTTTTTTCTTTAAATATGCATATGTGTGTTTCTGCCTGTATATAAGGAATCTCCTGATATAGGAACACAACATATTTTTTAAAAAAGTATAACTTTAAAGCTATAAGGAAGTCATAAAGAAATTAGGGCAGAACAGAGACACAACTCTCATCACCAGGGTTAATTGCTGGGCACAGTTTTTCTTAGCGTGGGGTTTGAATATCCTTTCGCTGCCTGTGTGAGTTCTTTCTGTGTCAAAAATATATTTTTTTATGTTAACTAGTGACTCCAAATTATACTAGGCTGAATGAGATTGGGTCTGTGTGAGTGTGGTAAACTGTTATCCTCTCAAATGTTGGTTCCTGCATTGTGCTAGGCTCTGGCCCACCCTAACCTTTGTGACAGATAGAGGGTGCTATCGTCCTCTTGAACCCTCGGACAATATGTCAGACACCAGGTAAAAGTCCAATAGTTGACTTTATTAACAAAATAATGTGCACAAAGCACCCTCCACTCCACACTATTCATAAACAATACAATAAACCAATAATCAACAACAACTCCTCCAACTCCCAGACACGTTGCCACCCTTCCATCCAGCTCAGTCTGAGGATTTCCCACTATCCTTTATAGTCCTTGACCCGGAAGTGTTTCACTCTCTCTGTCCATGTGACTAGGAACACTTCCGGGTCAGATAAAAACTCCTTTTTCTTCCACCCGGAAGCACGTCATTCCTCTTGTCCATGTGACTCGGACGTACTTCCGGGGCGTAGGGCAAATATTCTTTGTTCCTCCCTGCAGCATTCTCTAGCGACCCCCATGGTATCCAGCAGGGCTCTGGATAGAAACTTCATTGTCCAGGATTCCCTGCTGGCCTTTGGGGCACCTCCATGCTGCAGGGAGATCTCCATCTGGTGGCCTGGGGGTATGTGCCGGGATGAACGGCCGGCCATATATCACACCTTGTAATAGAATAAGTAGGGTAAAGAAACAGATGAATGGGATGGATAAATAAAGCACATCAGCCAACACTCTTTCCTTTTCCTGATATTATTGCTTTGTTCATTAGGAAGCTTTATGTTTTATCAATTTACTAGCAAAATACCTGCGCTTCGCAGCAGAGAAGTAGTGTGTTAAAGAAGTAATGAAAAAGAAAAGGAAACATTTTGAAAATAACATAACATGATTGTCAATGTAATTGTTTTGTCACTGTTGTGAGTGATGAGTGTTGCTGTCA